>CM035158.1:116277815-116632815 GCA_020205615.1 Panax quinquefolius | reverse complement strand
ATTTTTATTTTTTATAATGCAACCTCTAGATGAGGACCAGTAGTATTTGTTTGATTCTCTCCAATATAAATTTGCCATCTAAAAGCCAAATTTCATCATGAAAAAATTGTCTTCAATCTAGTGAAGAATCAAGAGGCAGTGAAGACTAGATGTGCACAATTAATTTTTTTAGTAGGTCAAGGATGGGCAATGTTTCATTTTATAATCCAAAATGCAAATCCTCAAACAAGTCAAGGTTTTGTTGGCAGCAGGAGCAACATGAGTAGAAAATGAGAACGAACCTTATAGTTCCGAAGGTTTAGACAAGTATTTCTTTCTTTAATTTCTATTTTCTCAGTTAAGGCTGTATATTTTGAATTAAAGGTGGCAAGACTACTATTTAATGACATAGTCCTTGCAGAAAATCTAATTCTTTTCCTTAATCGCTAGGAAAAACACACCACCGAGAAGAACTGATAAATCTTTTTACATTATCGCATTTGAGCACAGAAGATTTTAATCTAAAATCATAACATCAACAAAGTCAAAAAGTGCTCAGATGTTGAATGCTTGGTCATCGGTTAAAGTCCTGGAAACAGTATATACAGGTACTACTATGAAGATCGTGATTGGCGTAGACTTCATTTTAACCCACATATTCAAGAATGCATCTGCTTTGTTTAACTCTCGGTTTGACTATTTTTCACAACCGATATAACCCACCCAACCAAAAACCAACCAAGAATCGAACCAAGTAAGCAATCTATAATTTTACATGCATGCATTTGATAACTTAAAGTACTAAGGTTCTAAGTTAATCCTCCCTCGGTTCAAAAATTAGAGATACATTTTCCTTTTTAGTCCGTTCCAAAATTAGATATACATTTATAAGACTATGAAATGACATAATGTTCCTAACTTGCCAACTTTTTTACTAACATTTTCAATATAACGCCACCACAACCGAATCCCTAGCTAATAATAAGGCTATATTTGAGAACATAAAATTATCCTTAAAAATCGTCGTTTTACAAATGTATCCTAATTTTGGAATTACAAATGTATCTCTAATTTTGGAACGGATGGAGTGTAGTATATAAATGGAGTAAAAAAGTTCTTGATTTTGAAAATATGAAAGGTAAATAAAAAATTTAGGCCTACAACATAATCAACCTGAGAACGGCTGGGCTGGAATAGTTCACTTCCATCATCCACTCGGTTCCAAACTTCAAATATCACACAGTCTTGGTTATAGTTTTGGTCACAATTTTAGACTGAAACCCCGAACGAATATGAACACTCTACACCCTATGTTTACAGAGTTTTCCATTCATCTCTCTGAAGATGCAATATATCAATAAGCAAACATAGGACATAGGGTAAAAAGAAAAGAACGGAAAAGAAAATAATAGAAAACTTGTAAATTTTCTTTTGAATTGTTTGTGAGTTAATTATAGAAAAGAAAACATAGACTTTTAAATTAGATTACCACTTTACCTTTCTATTAAATCTTTTTGTGATTGTAAATAGAGGGTAATATAGGGACCACAAAAGATTTATTTAACTCTTTCTTTTGCGTCCAAATCTGTCCATTTTTGGACAGAAAAAGTTGCCAAGTTTTCTGTCATTTTCATTTCTTTACAGTCCCTTAAAAAACTTACAAGCACGAGAAACAAACAGAAAACCTAAGTTTTATGTTCATTTCATTTCTTTTCTGTCCGTATTAAAACTCACAAACACAGTGTAAGGGAGGCAGGTAAATGCTTACCCAGTCGAGCAACATCACATCATCGTCATTGGCAAGTCGGGCAAGATCAAAAGCCCTCTGTCCAGTAATGAGCTCAAGAAGCATAACCCCATACCCAAAACAATCAGTCTTCTCCGAGGACTTTCCCGTGGATAGGTACTCAGGAGCTATGTGTCCAATTGTGCCACGTACAGCAGTAGTAACATGAGTATCCTTGTAGTCCATGAGTTTAGCCAACCCAAAGTCTCCAACAACTGCTTCAAATTCCTCATCCAGCAATATGTTTGCAGCTTTGACATCACGATGAATGATCTTAGGGTCGCAATGATCATGCAGATAAGCAAGTCCCCTGGCAGATCCAAGTGCAATTCGCTGCCTTACTGGCCAATCTAGTGGGGGCTGTGAATCATTTCGCTCTGTAATGATGCAACAGTTAGCTTATGAGAATGCCATTATAGATAGTAAGCACAGTAAGAAGGAATATGGATTAAACTTTAATGTAAAAAGCCTCAAAATATTTTTCAGCTTCTGAGTCAAACTCAGCTTTTTCAGAACCAAATCCAAAACATTAATCTATAAATTGCAAATAAATCTCTGGGTTCCCTTCCAAATTAATCTGAATATGAATGGTATATGGAGTTTAGAAAATAGACATGAGAGGGTTTAATTTTTGAATAAGTAAGAAATGATAGTTGATATCAATTAGGAAATTGGCATCACTAACAACTAAAACCATAAATTTTCATTTTAGAAAATGATAAAAGAAGTTGAAAAAACTAAAGTTGCAATACAAATAGGAAAACAAGTTGTACCTCTTAAACACGACGCAACACTTCCATTAGACATGTATGGATAAACAAGTAACCTCTCAGTTGGTGTCATGCAAAAGCCTCGCAAACGAAGTAGATTTCGATGCACAGCCATGCTAATCATCTCAACTTCTGTTTGGAACTGCAGCTCCCCCACCTTGGGTACGTTCCTCTTTAAGTCTTTTTACAGCCACTAGAGTGCCATCAGCCAAGCGGCCTTTGTAAACCTTACTCAACCCAGTATATTCTTGTTACTAAAATTATCTGTTGCAACTTGTAATTCACGCAGAGAGAACCTCTTGAGCTGTCCTAGGTGAACTTCAGGATTTTCTGCAGCTGCAAAGACAAAGTCAAGAGTGACATAATATTCTAGATTACACTACAGTGATCAACTTAAACCATTTTAGATGCACAAACCTGGAACATCAAAGAAATGATCCTGTGGCTTCTTTTTTCGCCACCAAGCAAGTGCAATTGCAGGACCAGCAAACAGCAGAGCAGCACCAACAGCAACTCCTCCAGCTATTGCTCCTCCAGTGGCACTGTTTCTCACTGGAATGACATTTGACAATTACAATACAACAAAAAGTTCTTTTGGTGCATTACTGGAAGTTTCTTGAGACTAACATACTATATGAGGAAGAATATTGAGACAAAGCGAGAAAAGAAATTTCTCAGAAGAATAAAGATGCTTTGGTCATGTATTTTTCAAAGTGATCAAACAATAAACCACACATGCTGGATGAGGAAATAATGAATAAGCAGTTTGCTTTTTGTACAACTCTGTTTGAAAATGAAAGTTTATCTGTCAGTAGTTTGCCTCAAGAAATATCATTTGTATGATTTTCATGATTAAACCAGAGTATACGTAAGGCAAACAAGACTATACGAATACAAAGTCAGACAAGTCATTAGCAATAAAGGCACGATCAGGCAATGCAGAGAATCATATAACTGATGAAGAAGAATATATGAAAAACTTTGGAGAAACATAACGGAAACACAACACTAACTATAAATCAGTGTCAGTAGTTATGCAAAAATTAAAATCAAACCTTTAGATGATGAGGGTGATGGAGGAAGAGCAGGTGGTGGGGAAACTGGAAGTGATGGAGGAAGAGGAGGTGGTGGGGAAACTGGAAGAACGTCCAGCTGATTGTTAAGAAAACTGGAAGATGGAAATTATCAGTTAGCATTACATCTTTATGGTCACCCAATGCACTATAAATGGAAACAGTATAACCGGAAACATACCTGATGGGAGTAAAGAGGGAGAAGGAGCCATTGACTGGAATGGCTCCTGTTAAATGATTGTTCGACAGATCACTGCATTCCACATGTAAAGAAGGTAGAATCTCATGTTATCTAAGCCAGTTGAAATTGAGTGAAAGAAAAAGGTGGGGTTGATTAAACAGTCACGACAAAGGAACAGATCAACTTGGTACTCACAGGACTTGCAGTGAAAGAATTGTAGTTAAAGACACAGGAATTTTTCCTGTCAAAGTGTTGTTGTTGAGCCTCCTATCCTTGCAGAGAAGAGAAATAGATCAGCCACCATTATGTTACAACAAATGCAATAGTCATTTATCCATAAAATTTCTAAGGGGAAATTTATCCACGAAATCTACTAAGATGTTCTCAATAATCGGAACATCAAATTATAAAGAGCATTCTCGACAGTAATGGTGATTTCTTTAGTTCATTTTCTGTTGAATCTCATGTAGCCAAGGGTAACAACAGCATATAAATAAATAAATAAATAAATAAAAAAGGTGAAGGATGTAAATTCATACAGGAATCGTAGTTTCTTAAGATTGCTCAACGTTTCTGGAATTGGGCCATTCAGGTTGTTCAGGTAAAGATCCAAACTGACCAAGTCAGTTAAATTCCCTAGCTCATTAGGAATTTTTCCGCTTATGTTGTTACCATAAAGTTCCCTGTCATAAAATAAGTCAAAAAAATGTTGACATCAATAATTCATAGACCAACAAAAACATGTAGAAGAAATACACTCAATGGGGGAAAGAAGTAAAAAGCAATAACATTGAAGTTAACGACCTCCACTTGTACAATATGCACAACATTGCAAAGGTCAATGGCAAGAGTATCTTCATCCCTGATATAGATCAATTTTTTCAAATGCAACTTCCCGCACTCAAAATCTTTGAATGAGATGCTATGGAACAAAATAGGTGACCTGAACATCCAACTTTAGGTGTAGAAAATGGTTCGTACCGAGGTCTTATGCTAGGCACCCAAACTTGAACCGTTCCATCAACCAATAACTAATAAGAAATTTCATACTTTCTTCGAGAAGTTGTTCCCAAAAACGCTTACTTAAAATGGACATGAACAAAATTCCTTTCTTTATAACTTTTAGGGGCCAAGGCTTGAATCCCTGAGCTAAAAAGGTCAGGCTTGTGCGCCTAACATCAAAGTAGATACTTTTAAGTCTTGGAAAATATATTTGCGGAAAGTCTAACAGTTTGAGCACATCAAATCCACTCACAAAAATAGGATTTACAAGTTCTTCAAATTTTGATATACAGTGCTTTTTTGTATTGAGGACTCAGAAACTGGGAATAAGCAAGTATCAACTTGCAACTATGCTTATAAAATAAGTTACAGAAGATCTGAGCTTCGCAATGAAGTAAAGTCTATCTTATTGATCTATATTTCTAAACTAAAATCATGCAATGCATAAATCAAACAAGATTTAAAAACATACTGTAGCATCAAAAATAAAGACTGATAAGTTTCATCTAGTAGATCTTTAAAAATACAAATTCTTTGTCAATTAAGAGCAGCTTACGAACTACAGCTACATGTTTCTGATTGGAACCCTAAATGTAGACTTGTAGAGATATTGTCCTGACATTAAACCAAATATAAAATATTAAGGCAGGAAAAAAGAATGAGAAAAAAATTAATGGCACTCATCTAGAACGTGCCTGCCAAACATTAAAAGTTTCAAATTTGTAACCCTTCATGTCTGTTACTGAAGAGAATTTTGTAAGTATATCATATATATTTTATAACAGTTCAACTTATACCAACGGCCGTGAGTCTATAATATAGTTGCACTTTGGGGGGGAGTGGTGGACCAGGGTGGAACCAAGATTTTTTGTCAAGGGGTCAAAACTTTAAAAACTTCTTAAAGATTTTAAGGGGTCGAAGCTGCACATATATGCATTTTGTTCCTCTTCTCTTCAAGAAAACTCTATTTAATGCATATCACATTTTTCTTTCCCCTAATGTCGAGGTGAGAATCTGCCCACCATGACCAAAGAATTGGATAGCCCATGGAGGAGATAATTTTACATCTATAAGAACCATCAGTGATCATATAAAACAAAGCTCTGCAGATTACATACACGGACAATAATAACAATAAAGGAAATACATTTAGAAGAAGAAAACAGTAAAAACAAGAGCATAGAACTAGTGTAGCAACTTCCACCAAGCAAAAGTATGACTTACAAGTATTGTAAATTTGGAAGCTGACCAAGCTGTGAAACCAGTTGACCAGATAGGTTTGCATTTCCAAGATCACTGAAAGTAAACAAATGCAAAAAAAAAAAATTGATACTGCACCTGTACAACAGGAATCATAAAGCATGCACAACTACTAGTAGCAGGTTACATTACATAATAAAAGTGTCACGGGATTAAGGAGCTTACACTCTTGTAACACTATTATCACTGTTGCATGTAACATGAAACCAAGTACAAGGATTGACAAGGGTTGTATTCCAACTTTGCAGAACACTGTTAGGATCAGCTAAATTGGTCTTCAGTGCATTCAAAGCATCACCTGTCTTACAAAAACGAATCAACGTATTTGTAAATAACACCACTTAATAAACCTTTTTTTTAATGTATAAGAATCAATTGCTACTCTATCCATATAATTACATACAAACCCATCCATCATAGAACCGTAACATAGAAAATGACTCTTCCACTTATTTCCTTAAGCTAACACATATAGAATATTGGCTAGGTCCTGTTAACAGATACAATTTTTCCTGAACTGGGCAATAATACTAAAGAAAATTCAAATATAGATTCATAACCAGGCCTAGTTTTGAAATTTATTCAATTTAGGATTCATAGGCTCACAATTTCGTATCAAAACAAAGCCATCAAATTGAGTAATTCAATTGAAGAAATATAATGCTAAGAACATACCAAACTAAATATGTAGCAACAACAACCTAAAAACGAAGTCCATATGTAAACTAAATTTACTCATCAGCAATCCAAAATACTTGTAACAAAAGGGGATTACTAAATTTAGTGCACACACCTTCAGCATTGCCAGAAACACTTGAAAAACCATGAAACACCAAAATTAACCAAAAAGCAGCCCGAATCCCCCTTACCAACCTATCCATCACCATTTTCTGGTCCCCCAGCTAGAGAAAACCTAAATTCCACATCAACTGCTTATGCAGCTAACAGAACTACTCCATGAACAGAAGAAATTGAAACCCTAATTCCCAAACACTTTACTGGGTTAATCTCATGCCAAAAAAAGAATCAAAAGAACCCAAAAGAGCTCAACATCAAACAGCACAAATGTAACAGAGTTGAATTGCATAAAAATGAAATCTTTTTTCCAAGTAATTTCCTTTACTTTCCCGGGAGAAAAACCCTAAGTATTTTCTTTCTGTATCTGGGCCGGCGAAGAAAAAGATTAAATTAAAGGGCATGTATGAAAGAAAATAGTGGTGGGGTTTTTATGGGTCGTTGCAGGTTTAGTCAAAGGTTCGTTCTTTCTCTGTTATAACACTTACCAACCTAGTGATTTGTATATCCCTTCACTATTTTAAATTTTCCTACTTGTATTTTTCTTGGTTCTCCTCGATGTCCAATTGTACGTGGCCGGGTAACTCTTTTTAACAAAATTAATATTAGTGTTTGGAAACAAAGTGGGATGGGTGGTGAGTCAACTCAGTCGACCAAACCTTGTAGAAAGACTTAAAAACAAGCTCATAAAATTCCACTCATTTCCATTTCAAGAATCAAAGCTCTTTAGCTAAAAGCAACAAAGACATCCAAAACACCAACAACAAATTTAAAAAGTAGGTGATTATCATGTGAAGCATCTTTTGCACAATTGGCATCAAAATAAAATATTTTCATGTGCTCTCCCCGAAAAAAGAATTTTTTAATTCTTATTAGGAAATTGAATTATATTTAGACATAATTATTATTTTTTTTAAAAAGAAATAAAAAATTCTATCAATTTAATATAAAATAAACATTTAAACAAATTATGAAAAAATAAAGCTAGATGTGATTATGGGTAAAACCAATACATTTTTTTTTGTAAGACATACTCCATCCATTAAAATTAGATATATAATTTGACTTTTAAGTTTAAACAACGTCATATTAAACTTCAAATTGATGTAAATTTATTTAATTTTAAATGATAATTATTATAATTGTATAATATAAAACAAAAACTATTAATCACAAAATTTATTTTATTCTAAATTTTTTATGAGTCATACTAATTTTGAAACTTTAATATATCATCGCTTTAATCTCAAAAATCAAATTGTATTACTAATTTTAGAGCAGATGGAGTATTATGTATAATAAAAGTCATACTATTAACTATTAAGCAGGTAAAAATAAGTCAATGCAATAGACAAATAAATAATTTTGAGTCTACTGAGTTCATAGTCTACTAAAAAGACGAGACCATGTTACTAAGTTTTAGGTTTATTTTTCTTTTGTGTTAAAAAAAATATTATGTAAACTATATATATATATATATATATATATATATATATATATATTTTATTATGTGAGACTTGATTGATATTGTAATGATAATTATGTATTAGATTATTTGAATATATTAGCTTCAAAAAAAATGAAGACTAGTTTACATTTGTTACACTTTTAGTGTAATAAAATTTTACTTTTGAAGTTCAGAATTTAATGATTTATATATTTGTTATGGATTTTTATAAGGTATATATCATATATATCATTAAAAATAAGAAAGAACGATCAGAATTAAAAGCTAAAAATCGACGACTGCTACTAATAGTTGTGGATGGTAAACAAAAATTACATATCATCCGTTATTAATGGTAACGGACACTAATCAGAATAAGGGTTTAGTTTTACCAAAAACACATATCACCAATCAGAATAAGGGTTTAATTTTACCAATAAATGTTTAAGATTTTTTAAATAGATTTAAGATTTATTAATTAGATTTTAGGGTTTAGGAGACATTTATTGGTAAAACCAAACATTTATTCTGATTAGACTGGTATGATTTTTTTTACTGTCAGTTAATTTTCAGTTTCTAATTATGTCCATAACAAATATACGTTATAAATTATTTCTCTTTTATTATATGTATATATCTGTTGTGTAAGAATCTTGACGATGAATTGAATCAATCATAGTCAAAAAAATCGTCGTAATAAAAATCATTGATCTTCTGTACATATATATATATATATATATATATATATATATATATATATATATAGTAGCATAATCATGCACGTGCACGACTTACGACAACTCGTATAGATAATAAATTGGAAGTATATACTAGTGGTATTTTATTCTTCTCGTTTTTTAATTATATTTTGTTATAGTTTAATGTAAAATAAATTAATTGTTGACTAAAACCTTAAATCAAGTTGTCATTCAATTTTAAAATATAATTCAAGTCGATATGGACATACTGCCAATTGCCGCGTAGTATTAATATTCTGATTTTATGACTTCCAACCGTTTAATTATGTCCAACAAAAAAAATCAAACTTTTCATTAATTTTTTCTATTTATATCGAATACTTAAATTTATTTGCTTACTGTATAATAATTATAAATATATATTTTCTTTAATTGTATAACATCGGACTAAAGCCTGTATGTTAAGCCCATTTTTATTTTGGGCAACACTTTTTAGTGGTTTTCCTTTTAAAGTATCAATTTTTGTTGTTTAGGAGGGTACCGAAAATAGAAAAGGAAAGTATCCGATTAGACCAAATATTAATAACTTTTTTAAAAAGTTGTTAAATATATAATATGAAGAAGTTATATCGTATATCTGATTAATAAATTATAATGACGATTTTTTTTATATTATGTAATCCATCGCCATAGATTAAAATATCTATGACGACGGTTTTTTATAAAATGACGACAGTTTCATCGATCATGGCTTATGTCTAATTCTGACTGACGAATTGAGCCGTCACTATAGTCCCAAAATTCATCGCCATTAATGATCATTGTATACACAAATTTGTGTATATACATATAACTCATATATATATATATATATATATATATATATATATATATATATATATTACGAATACTTACATCATCGACATTTTGATTATCAGGTACATAAATAAATATTAGCAGTAATCATTTTGAAGATATGTATAATAAATAGAGTTTTCTTATAATTCTATTTAATTTTATGTATTGATATATTTTGAAATTTATGATTTAACATAAATTTATCGCAATTCATAACAAGACTCAAATAGTAAACAAGTGCGTGCGTGTGCGCACATATCCAAATGTATAACTTAATAAACTTGAATATTAAGTGTGTGACGCGCCCAAAATAGAAAGGTATCATCACCCATTCCGAGTTGTCAATATACGTAGATGTAAAAACAACTACAACTTTATTATTACAACAAGAAAAGCGTGAGTTTAAATACAAATATTATCTTCAGATAATATTTATACTCAAATAAATCCTCATCACATTTATTGATACATTATTTTACAAAAATGGTGAACACTTTACTAAACAATCCTTTCTAAAACCTTTCATTCCATACCCCACTCGTCTTCGCTATATTCTCGCCTCCCCGAGAAGAATGGAACAAAAGGAAAAGGGTGAGCTTCAACTAGCCCAAAGTAAAGAATATTATGACTAAGATAATATACAACAAATTATCGTTAGTCTTCAACAGGAAAAATTTAATAGAATCTGATAGACAACAAGTTTTTGATCAATATTCGCATGAAATAATAATTCATGTAAGAGTTACGTAGAGAATGAAATCTACTATAATCTATGAATTTAACAAATTCCTCATCAATATTTTATCCTCAGTAACATCAATCAATATTCATCTCAAATCAAACATTCATCTTTGCACTACTGGCCAAAAGATATTCATTAATCGGTCGTGTTCATCTCAACACTGCTCATCTTTGCACTACAGCCAAAGATATTCTTGAAATCATTCATCTTTGCACTACTGGGCCAAAGATATTCAATAATATCATCATTTAAGACCGAGGATGATGAAAAATATTTTTAAAGAACGAATCCAAAGTGAAACAAAATGACAAGGATTAAGGATTAATGATTCAGATTTTGTTTTATCCATGTCCAACAATACCTCAAAAATAATCATAGTGGTGTAAAATTCAAGAATGATCAAAACATGGATCTGATCAAAGCTAGTATCCGAAATAGATATTTTGACGAAAAGAAGAAATTTTATTTTTTCTATTGAATAAGTCTGAGTATCGTGAATAGTCAGAGTATCGTGAATAAAGTCTTAGATATCGTGAATAAGTAATCTCACACCAAAAGATAGAAATTCCACAAAAAACATCTTCACGCTTCATGAATAGTACTACGTGTGAATAGTAACTCGTGAATAGTAACTCATGAATAAGTAACTCGTGAATAGTAACTCATGAATAAGTAACCCGACGTGAAAAAGTTTCAAATTTGATAAAAACTTGGATCAACATTTCAAAGATAATGATATCAAGAAATAATATCATTATGAAAAAATAATATCCCTTACCTCGAAGAATCAATCGCCTTGGAAGGAAAGGTCTGGAAGTGATCTTGAATGAAACTTATCTTGAATAGCAAAGAACTCTCAAAGTATCTAAATACTCACAAAATACGCCAATAATATAGAGAGAGAAAGAGAGAAAACTTTGTTTACGGTGTGATTTTCAATTCTAACTTAGCCCTACATTTATAGGAAAATGTTAGCCCAAGAAGCGGACTTGACTGCTCTTCCGATGGCTTTACTCTCTACTTATATGCCACCACCCACATTTGAAATAAAATTCAGCACATTTATTCACCAACCACAAGTGGGGCCCACTCAATTCTAGAATTTTCCACCAAAATCAATTATAACCCTACTTTCCTAATCAAACACCTCTTAAAATTTATAACAAATCATTCGTTCATTTTAACGGTTCAAAATTTGTGGACATATACTCAACTTATATATGTATAACATATCCAAAAATTACAACGATCCAACAGTCGGATTAAATATTATAACTCACACAATAAAGCTGTAAGAACACTGATTTGATCTTTTAATACCTCCAATCAGACAAAATACAAATAAAACATCTCAAAACATTAATTCCTTCATTAATAACCACATAAATAAATCCATCATTTATATTCATATAAAATAAATATTTCCTTATCATATGAATCAATAATTAATTATTCACAAATAATATTACGAAATCACATTTATGATGACCAGTCGTTCCCGGAAAGAGGGGCTTTCCAATAAGGATCTCTCTCTTCTTGGCGCCGCAATTAGGTGACCAAACCTCTCCTTGACGTAACTTTCTAGACATTGCCAATAATGTTATCTAATAATATTATTCAAATAATATGAATTATTGATCCGATAATGGGAAATCTTCGTGCGATGACAATTATTGAACAACAATAATATAAAATATCAACGCAAAGAATTATTGAATCAATAAAATAAAATATTGAGCGAGAATTCACTGTGAAAATTATTGAAATAGTGCCATCTTACGTAAGGATCAATAATTCAACAATCTTTATGCGTCAATCTGGTGTCTTCTTTGTGCGAACCACGCGTATTACATGATTTTAACCACCGGGTATTCAAATGATCTTAATTGGTAATAACTTCTGTAGTTATTTTTAACCAACTTATATTTGTCGCTTTCCTCATCCAATCGCTTTCAAGTTATGGGGCCCACACGGGCATTTACTGTGAGTGCATTTAATATTCCCGACGATCACGAATATTCCACGCGACCAAACGAATATTCCCGACAACAATGAATATTTTATAACCACTTGCTTATTTTGAAATATTTGCGTATTTAACCCTTAACTATCCACATTAATCAAATCAACCCTTACTATTTCAAAATAATAAATAAAGGAAATTCCTTTTATTTAAAAAAATTCGGGTCTTACAACCTCCCTCCTTATGAAATTTCGTCCTCGAAATTGGCGTGCGATACTGTGTTTGAAAAGATGAGGGTACCTCGCTTTCATTTTGATTCCAACTCCCGGATCATTTCTTCATAGCATGGTTTCTCCACAAAACCTTAACTTGTGGTATAACCTTGGTGCATAGGGACATCTTTCTTTCTATCCAAGATCTTGACAGTACCTCCTCACATCGTTAAGTCTTGGCTATCTCGTCCTGGTTCTAACTTCAATAACGTGGTTCGGGTCTTTCACATATTTACTGAAATACGGATATATGAAACACATTATGAACACGAGACATACTCGAGGTAACGCAAGTCTATAGGCTACATTTCCTACTCGGTCAAGAATTTGAAATGGACCAATAAATCGTGGATTTGAGCTTTCTCTCTTCCCAAATCTTGTAACTCCTCGCATGACAATACACGATCCCTACATTAAATTCCACATCCTTTCGATGAAGATCCGCATAACTCTTTTTTGTCGATCTTGTGTCGTTTTGATATCGTTAATCGAATCATTTGGATCTTTTCGGTGAGTCATATACGTCTTAACTCCGGGTCCCAATAATGTTGCTTCACCCACCTCATCCCAACATATTGAGAAACGACATTTTGTCCATATAATGCTTGAATGGAACCATGCCTATATTTGTTTAATAACTATTGTTTTATGAGAATTCCACCAATGGCAAGATACTTATCCCAACTTCCTTTGAAATCTAGGACCACGAGTTTTAATATATCTTCAAGAGTTTGAGTAGTCCTTTTCGATTGCCCATCCGTTTGAGGATGGTAAGCCAAACTAAATCGCAAATCCGTGCCCATAGCTTTTTTGCAAGTTAACCCAAAATCTTGAAGTGAATCTTGGGTCACGATCCGAAACTATGGATACTGGGCATGCCATGCAACTTCACAATCTCATTCACGTCATATACTAGCAAAGCGTTCAAGGAATAAGTCTCCGTGACGGCAAAATGAAATGAGCGGACTTGGTTAATCTATCAACAATAACCCAAATAGCATTGATGCCTTGAGAAACCGTAGGAAGACCCGTAACGAAATCCATGGTAATGTGTTCCTACTTCCATTCCGGAATCTCAAGTGGTTGCAACGCGGTCCCTTAGGTACTAGATGCTCACTTTTACACGTTGACAAGTTAAACACATCGAGATAAACTTTGCAATCTCTCTCTTCATATTGTTCCACCAAAATGTATGTCAAGATCACGATACATTTAGTACTTCCGGATGGATTGCAAATGGCGTGTTGTGTGCCTCCATCATAATCTTGTACTTCAAATCGTAGTCGTTAGGAACACAAAGTCTAGAGTGGACTCAAGTATTCCTTCTTCATCAATTCTCGCTTAGGAATAGCTCCTTCTTGTACTTTCTTCTTCATACGACTCACCCTGCCTTGGTGGCTTGAGCGACTTTAACTAAAAGTCGATTATACTCGTATATCATCACGTGGGTACCTAGAGTTTTCATCTCCATCTCTATTATTTGTAAATTATCTGAAATTAGTCTTTGACAATATCGTCTTTCGTGATTATATACGATCTTCTACTCAACACGTCGCCTACCACGTTAACTTTTCCAGGATGGCATGGTCGAACATGTCTTTAAACGAGTCTCCTCTTGAGTTCTTCAAGCTCTTCCCACATTCCTTGCTCCATTCAATTTTTGTATCTCTACGAGTCACCACGTTAATGGAATAGCGATTCAAGAATATCCTTCAACGAATCTCCGATAATAACCAACTAAGCCTGAAAGCTACGTATTTCGATTCTCGACTTAGGTTGCTCAATCGTGACTCATATCCCAATCTTGGATAAAGACGTCACAATGACACCTATCGATTTACTATCGCATACGAATATGGCGTCCCTACAGAGAGTCTCGCAGTGAATTCCACAAAGGAAGTCACAAGATAAAGGCTCAGTACCAAATTCTATAGTTGAATTTTTAACTCCTCGAAGTTCAATAGGAGCCATTCGATATGAGATTTTAGAAATGAGTTTTGTCTGGGGTTCAAAGTCGATACAAAATTTAATATCGAAAGCTTTGGGAGTAAGCGAAGAAATTCTTCAGAAATACATCGGAAAAATCAATAACAACAGAATATTATTCAAATCGGCGTGTCTTTATTCAAATCCATAACATGGATTAAGAAAACTTGACATCCGTAATAAACGAATGACTTCATGGCTTGATATGAAAATGTTTGATTACAATGGTTTGATTGCTTGAATTGAATAACAAAGTTGCTTAGGAATATGAAAACTAACAACCTTACAAAAGCAATCAATTTGGCGTGATGAGTAGTTAACCTTAAAATCACATCAAAAGCAAATATCTCAATAGAAATAAGGTTAACGGTGTAATGTGATAGTGCCAACTGAATCAAACAAGATTTCTAAACAACGATGTAATGAAAGTTTCTCTAACTGATTCTCCATAAATAGTCAAAGTCTAATTTCTCCGTAGTCAAGTTCAAACGCGTTGGCGCAAAGCAAGAGAGATAAAGAATGGGTAGAACCAGGTATCTCAGTAAGGTATAAACTTCGCAAGAATTTATAATTAACTAACCCGCTAACCTTCGTTCGGGTTCTCGCATTTTGACCGGCGCGACAAACGCTTCTTCCAAGAACCGGGTGACTTTGACTTTTCTCGGGACATCCTTTTTGAGTCACCATTCACGCTGGATTGGTTTCGATATCGTATAATCTCGAGCGATATGTCCTTCTTTTCCACAATTATAGCATACCTTGGAAGGCTTTGAGCAGTTTGACCTTATATGTCCCTCCTCTCCACATCTCAGTAGCATCTAACCGGCGATCGTTCTCTTCCCTAGAATTTGTTGATGGTGCTTTGATGTTCTTCGCCGACGCCTTCCGTCATCGTTAAATCTTCTCTTTTTAGATTGGACATCTCTTTCCATAATATCAACGCGTCGTGCGACTTTTTTACCCACGATCACTCATTCTCACTCGTTCGCTTATTTCTTCTTTCAAATTTCAGATTCGACTTTATCATCTTATACTCGCGAAAGAGTGCTTACATTCAAGCATCACGTATCGTGTAACACGAGCTTGAATCGTTGCATCCTTTTGCTCCCACGATTGCCTCGCAATTCTTTAGCCTACTCTTCTAACTCATGAATACGATTTTGCAATTCTATATTTCGATCATAAAATACCTCTAATAAACTCTCTTGTGTACCTTCTTCTTCTTCTTCTTCCTCACTCTCACCGTTACCTCTGCGATTATCTCTAAATGCAACTATCAATTCTTCACTCACCACACGGATATCTCTAATTCCTTCTTCACCGACATCACATTATCCCGGTTGGCGATTAGAGGTGTCTCCACGATCTCATTCACTCCATTGTTAACGCTTCTCGGTAGCCATTCTAAAAAAATCTATCATAAAACAAGGGTTAATTAAATAAATTAACAAATCACATAATACCCGTATAATATGACCAACCAACAAATAAGCTTAGGTAGGACACACACTAGCGAAGGATTTACTCGCTCTCCTCCTAGTTTTATTCCCCGATCTCCGCCAGGAGATCATATCCCTAAGCTCGATACCAACCGTGACGCCCCAAAATAGGTATACATCACCCATTCTGAGTTGTCAATACGTGGTACGTAAACAACTACAACTTTATTATTACAACAAGAAATCTGTGAGTTTAAATACAAATATTATCTTCTGTATAATATTTATACTCAAATAAATCCTCATCACATTTATTGATACATTATTTTACAAAATGGTGAGCACTACTAAACAATCCTTTCTAAAACCTTCATTCCATACCCCGACTCGTACTTTCGCTTATATTCTCGCCTCCCGAGAAGAATGGAACAAAAAGGAAAAGGGTGAGCTCAACTAGCCCAAGAAAGAATATTATGACTAAGATAATATACAACAAATTATCGTTAGTCTTCAACAGGGAAAAATTTAATAGAATCTGATAGGCAACAAGTTTCGGATCAATATTCGCAGCAGAAATAATAATTCATAGAAGAAGAGTTACGTAGAGAATGAAATCTACTATAATCTATGAATTTAACAGATCCCTCATCAATATTTTATCCTCAGAACATCAATCAATATTCATCTCAAATCAAACATTCATCTTTGCACTACGTGCCAAAGATATTCATTAATCGGTCATGTATTAATCTCAACACTGCTCATCTTTGCACTACTGAAAGAAAGATATTCTTGAGAATCATTCATCTTTGCACTACTGGCCAAAGATATTCAATAATATCATCATTTAAGGCGAGGATGATGAAAAATATTTTAAAGAACGAATCCAAATGAAACAAAATGACAAGGATTAAGGATTAATGATTCGTACTTTGTTTTATCCATATCCAACAATACCTCAAAAATAATCATAGTGGTGTAAAATTCAAGAATGATCAAAACATGGATCTGATCAAAGCTAGTATCCGAATAGATATTTTGAACGAAAAGAAGAAATTTTATTTTTTCTATGAATAGTCTTGATATCGTGAATAATAGTCTTGCAGTATCGTGAATAGTCTTGATATCGTGAATAGTAACTCAGACACCAAAAGATAGAAATTCCACAAAAAACATCTTCACGCTTCATGAATAAATACTACTCGTGAATAGTAACTAATTCGTGAATAAGAACTCATGAATAGTAACTCGTGAATAAGAACTCATGAATAAGAACTCCCAAGCATGAAAAAGTTTCAAATTTGATAAAACTTCAGATCAACATTTCAAAGATAATGATATTGAAGAAATAATATCATTATGAAAAAATAATATCCCTTACCTCAAAGAATCGATCTTTTGGAAGGAAAGGTCGGGAAGTGATCTTGAATGAAACTTGATCTTGAATAAAGAACTCTCAAAGTATCTAAATACTCACAAAATACGCTCAATAATATAGAGAGAAAGAGAGAAAACTTTGTTTACGGTGTGATTTTCAATTCTAACTTAGCCTCTCTATTTATAGGAAAATGTTAGCCGCAAAAGCAGACTTGACCCAACTACCGATGGCTTTACTCGCTACTATTGCCACCCACCACATTTGAAATAAAATTCAGCACATTTATTCACCAACCACAAGTGGGGCCCACTCAATTCTAGAATTTTCCACCAAAATCAATTATAACCCTACTTTCCTAATCAAACACCTCTTAAAATTTATAACAAATCATTCGTTCATTTTAACGGTTCAAAATTTGTGGACATATACTCAACTTATATATGTATAACATATCCAAAAATTACAACGATCCAACGGTCGGATTAAATATTATAACTCACACAAAAAGCTATAATAACACCGATTTGATCTTTTAATACCTCCAATCCGATAAAATACAAATAAAACATCTCAAAGATTAATTCCTTCATTAATAACCACATAAATAAATCCATCATTTATATTCATATAAAATAAATATTTCCTTATCATATGAATCAATAATTAATTATTCACAAATAATATTACGTAATCACATTTACGAATGATCGGTACCGCTTCTAAGAAAGAGGGAACTTTCCAATAAGGATCTCTCCTTACTTGGCGTAGCAATTAGGTGACCAAACCTCTCCTGACGTAACTTTCTAGACATTGCTAATAATGTTATCTAATAATATTATTCAAATAATATGAATTATTGATCCGATAATGGGAAATCTTGTGCGATGACAATTATTGAACAACAATAATATAAAATATCAACGCAAAGAATTATTGAATCAATAAAATAAAATATTGAATAAAGAATTCATCGTGAAAATTATTGAGTAAAGGTCATCTTACGTAAGGATCAATAATTCAACAATCTTGTGTAATACCGCAGTGCTTCTTTGTGCAACCACGCCAGTATTCTGAGATTTTAACCACCGGTATATTCCAATCCTTAATGATGAATAACTACGCCAGTTATTTTTAACCAACTTATATTTGTCGCTTTCCTCATCCAATCGCTTTTTTTGTGTTATATACTACAAGGCATTTGCATTTAATATTCGAATATTAAGACGAATATTCCATTTATTACAAACGAATATTCCCCGACAAACAATGAATATTTTATAACCACTTCTGCTTATTTTGAAATATTTGCGTATTTAACCCTTAACTATCCACATTAATCAAATCAACCCTTACTTATTTCAAAATAATAAATAAAGGAAATTCTTTTATTTAAAAAAAAATTCGAGGTCTTACAAAGCGCGTAACTTTTTAAATATAAAACCGTTGAAATATAAATCGCATTAATATGTGAACTAATCATAATCATAAAGCATAAACCAGCAACTTCCTGATAAAGAACATAGTTTAAATAAAAATTACTTAAGTAATTTAGCCATTATCATAATCATAATCATAAAGTCTTCCATAATAATTCTTAGCTTTTAATTAAATAAAAGCTACTATTACCGAAAGGAAAGGAGGGAGGTGGATCATGATTTTTATACGACAAACACACCGCAAAGCCTCTCCATGAATGGAAATTCTTGGTATCTCACTCCACGTGCCGCAGGCATGATCTCCAAAATTTAAATCCATAATATTCAACATTTTATTTTCCCAAATTAAAATTCATGTTACCTCTATTTTGCCTACTGAAACCAAATGAGGAGAGAGAAAGAAAAAACACGGAGGTCTTAAATAGTTATGCTCTTTAACAAAGTTATGCTCTTTAAGAGTTATGCTCTTGAACCTTGTTGTACATATATATTGAAAAAATATATGTACGCGATTCACAAAATATATAATAATTTTATGACGATTTTTTAAGTATAAGTCGTCATGTAGATATTTTTGGACTATAACGACGGATGAACCGTCGCCAAAATCCAAAAAACCCATCGCAACTACCATTTTCCTTCAAATAACCATTTTCGGAACGGTTCTCAACAATATTTTCCAGGCATTCCACTACAATATCGACTTCATTTTGCAGCCATACGCGTCGATTATTTGCGGGAACATTTGCCATTTCAAACCTAAAAAATCCAATCATTTTCAAATATTTAAATTATTTTTCAATATATATGTGTATATATATCATTCATAAGTAATCATGTTACTGATATATTCAATTAAGGAAAGGATACCCCTATTTTAAACTTTTAATGCTAAAGATGAAACAAATGATGACATAATATACACATTATAATGGGTGTATTCAATACCTTTTTTTTTTTATACTTTTCAAAATATCTAAACAAGAATCTTATTCATATATAATTTCAAAAAATATTAATTAGGAAAATTTACAAGAACCACTCTTACTAGTATTCATATATACATATTTTCGATATTATAAATTCAGATTAATATAGGACATAAAAAATTTACAAAAACAATCTAACATTATACTAGTAATATGAATACAGGTTGTCAATAAGGTTCATGATAATCCTCCCTTTTGCAAAATACTATATTTATTCAAAATATTGAGTTTTGAGTTCTGTTTATAACAGTAAAAACCTCATATATATATATATATATATATATATATAGTGAAGAAAAATTAAGACAATCGAAACATTTTATCAATAATACACTTCACAGGTTGTCAAATAAGGTTCAAGTGATAATATATTTTTTTTTAAAATTTTACTTATATAAATATTAAATAAGAAATTATATTTATTCATCAAAAATATTGATTTCAGTTCTGTTTATAAAAGTTTTATGATTGCAAGTTTTAGATGTGTTTGTGTTATATATATATCATTGTAATTCAATTTTAATTTATTATATAAATTAATCAGGGTACATTTTGATTATAAACATGGTGAAGTTCATACATTAATTCTAGGCCTAATTACATATGTTAGTACCTTTTAGAAAATAATTACAAAAATTTTACATTCAAAAAATAATTACAAAAACATTACACTTTTTTAATTTTATTTACAATATTACTATAATTATGAGTCCTTAATTTAAGGGATTAATAATATTAATGGGGGCATGTTTTTTGAAATGCGTAATAACCGCCATCTATTGTCTGTGTGTAGGACTCTTCGTTTTCGTCTTAATACCTTTACACGCTGAAACCCTCTTTTCTTTTTCTTTCGTGTTTCAGTATTATCCATTGATCGTTATCGAAGTTCATAGCCATTTCGTTTTCGTCACCATCGTTGCTACTTGTTTTCGTGATTACACAGTGTTCCCTAAAACCCTCTTTTCTCTTTCAGTCGTTCGTGTTTGAGTATTCTCCATTGTTTGTTATCGAAGTTCATAGCCATTTCGTTTTCGTTCTGTTTTCGTCACCATCGTTGTTATTTGTTTTCGTGATTACACAGTGTTCTAGTTGGTTTATTATTCTTCGTTATCGATTCTGGTTGTGTATATTTTCAGGCCAGTTATTTTGAAATAGTTTAACGTATTATATATTAATGTAGTTTATCAGTCGAATGTTGTATTGATTGTTGTGTGTGTTTGTGTTATTTTTTATGTTTTGTATAGAATGGTTGATACAAAGAAGAAGGATGGGAATGGGAAGAGGAAGAGAATATCGGAGCGTGAGTCTATCAAGGACGTGAAGAAGTTTGTTGTGGATAGGAAGGGGAAGGAAAAGGATGTAGGTCGAAAATCGAGTAAGAATGAAAATAGGCTGGTGATATACAGTGATATCAAGCATTCTCAAGTGCAGTTAGATTCTGAGTTTGACGTTCCTGTAGTTAAGGCCAAAGGTCAAGTACTTATCCAGAATATAATTCCAATATAGAGAAATTTAAAGGTGTGTTAATTTTAATTTTCTTATGGTTACCATTATATAATTATTTGGTTACTTATTAGTATGTATTTGGGTACTGCAAACTTATAATGATTTGGTTACTTATTAGTATGTATTTGGTTACTGTGATATTATATTATTGTGTTACTTTTATGGGTTGGTTACTTATTAGTATGTATTTGGTTACTGTGATTTTTTATTAGTATGTATTTGGTTACTGTGATTTTTTATTAGTATGAATTGATTACAATCAGTTTGCTTATGGTAACCATCATGTAATTACTTGGTTACTTGTTAGTATGTATTTTGATGTTGTAAGCTTACTAGTTTGATACCATTTATGTTTTCTTAAGTTGGGACTTTGGTTACTTTTTTATGTTTAATATGTTTTTGCCTAGTATACATGTTTTAATAAATTGAGTTTAGTGTATAGGTTGTTTATGTATTGGTTACCATGAAAAGATGGTTTGGTTACCATCATAGAATTATTCAGTTACTTGTTAGTATGTATTTGGTTACTGGGTTTAGTGTATAACACTATTTTTTGTATAAATTTTGTTATATTGGTTACTAATAACTCTATTCGATTCGGTTTTTGTATTTACGATTATGGGATCTTTACTATGAGGAATGCAATGAAAAATTCCTTTCGAAAAGTAATATATTGGTGTGACATGGAAGTCCCCGTAATTATTGCCAAGAAATTGAATGAAAGTCAATTTGGAGAAGTTTAGGGCAACATGTTTTGGAAATAATTTGGAGTTTGGTGAGCATCAAATGTATTCACAGATTATTCTCTATGCTCTTATAAGGGAGATTCACCAAAGGGATGATGGTGAGATTTGTCTGATGGTGAGCATCAAATGTTTTAGTTTGGGGAGAAAAGGGTTAGGTTTGAATACCTGAGTTTTGTCTCGATTTACGGGTTGAGATGGCAAGCGCAATGATGATATAAGTGCATATAAAGGTATGCAAATCGATTATTGCAAAATATTTTTGAAATTTGTCATTCTTACTAAATAGTAGTATAGGTAGGGTATTATTCGGGAAGGTAGTTTTTGATGATGATGACGAGGCTTGATTTTTTTGGTGTTTAATTTTATTCTTTCAACAGTTTCTGAAAATTTTGTTGATGGTGCAATGGTAAATTTTATATGTTATGGTGATGTTAGTAGTTTTCCTTGGGGGAAAGTTGCGTTTGAAATGACAAAGTATTCTTTGTCAAATGCTTTGAAGGGGCATATAAAGAAAGGAAGGAGTGGTGGTTCAACATATAATTTCTACAAGGACCATTATATTAAATTGTATAAGTTGAATGGTCTTCCATATGTATTTCAAGTGTTTATGTTTGAAACTATTTCAACTTTCAAAACTCGCGGTATATGCAACGACGAGCATCTTTCGGATGTCCGTTTATGTAGATGGAAGGAGCTAGTGAAGCCCCCTTCAAATGACAAGTTGAATGAGCTAGTATTCTGTTCTGGACAGGTATGCAGTTTACTATTAAGAATGCAATTTGTTACCTTTAGTTAATTATTTGGTTACTGATTATTCGTGTGAAGTTTACTCTTAACATAGTAGTTAGTTACCTTTATATACTAATTTAGTTACTTATTATATTATGTGTATGTCACCAATAAAAATATTGTTGGTTATTAGAATATACGCAATTGGATACTGATTATATTACACTCATGTTACTAATAACAATTTTGTTGGTTACTAGAATATACAAAGTTTGGTTACCTTTATATATTTAGTTGGTTAATGATTTATATATATTTGGTTAACAGTATATATGTTTTTGTTTACTGATTTTCTTTTATGATTATTTATTTTATGTTTTTGTTATTGTAATTGTATAATGTTTTTCAGATGTTATACTAAAGTGTACTTATTATTTTTCAGCTGAGGGTAAAAAGTTTGATTCCCACGGCTGAGGAGAATGAACGTCTTGATTTGGGTAGGTTTCAGTTTTTCAGTGGGAGGGATGCTGACAAGAATGTTGAAAAGAAGTCGAAGGATGACAACATTGGAAGTGATATATCGGTCATTAAAGATGCAATTGATAAACGGTTACGGCCATTGGAGAAAAAAGTTTTTGAAATTAAGAAAGACGTTGTAAAACTGCGGGCTGATATGAAGAATGAGCTACAGATTTTACATGTTCAGCTATGCAGAGACTTTAGATTAATTATAAGGGATGAGTTACGGGGGATAAAAGATGGTGGGGTCAAAGAAGTTGACAGTGATTCTAATGATGATTCTGATTCTGATGAGGGTGGTGATGCTGATGATGATGATGAATCCGATGATTCTGATGAAGCTGATGATGTTGTTGATGAGCATGCTGATGAGGTTGGTGATGATGGTTTGAAAGCTGATGAGGTTGGTGATGATGGTTTGAAAGCTGATGAGAAGAATGATGAATTTGAAAATGAAGCTGGAAATGAAGGTGATGATGTTATGCTTGAAGACCGTCATGTTGTTGAGGATGTTATGGTTGAAGCCCGTCATGTTGTTGAGGATGTTATGGTTGAAGCCCGTCATTTTGTTGAAGATGTTGTTGAGGATGTTGGTGATGTGTCAGATTTTGTTAAGAAGAAGGATGGTAATGAATCTAAGTATGGTAATGAAGTTGAATTTGATGGTATAGTTGAAGAACATCATGAAATAATAAGTAATGTTGTTCAAGAAAATGTCAAGGTTAGTCTTTTTTTTGTTTGTTTTGTTTGTGTTAGATGTCTTTTTTTTTAGTGTTTTTTAATGATCAATTGATTGTTTTGTATTTT
The DNA here is from genome assembly GCA_020205615.1 of Panax quinquefolius. Taxonomy (NCBI): domain Eukaryota; kingdom Viridiplantae; phylum Streptophyta; class Magnoliopsida; order Apiales; family Araliaceae; genus Panax; species Panax quinquefolius. Next base: position 116,608,454 of record CM035158.1, on the reverse strand, counting down.
GAACAGAATGTGAAGAATGATGTTGACATGCCAACTTTTGACATTTTAAGCCAATGTACGGGGAAAGAAATTGTTGTTTATGTTGCTGCTGAGGTTAGTGTTATAACGACATGCCAACTTTTTTTGTTTCATGCTTTAGGTTTTGGTTTCTGTTATACCATTACATGCTTAAGGTTTGGTTACTGTTTCAATTTTACTCAGTAACCAACTCATAAATATATAGTAACCACTATAATGTTTTATAGTAACCAAATCAGCATTAGTTAGTAACAAGTATAATGTTTCATAGTAACCATGATAATGCATTATACAGTAACTAATATAGCATTAGACAGTATAATGTTACCAATAAATAATGTTATACAAGTATAATGTTTCATAGTAACCATTACAGCATTAGACAGTAACCAATACAACATCAGATTTTTATGTGAAAATCTAATTGTATTTGTTACATTTTCTTTCAATTGTAAAAGAGGAATAAACTCGAGGCAGAAAGCAAATATGTACTTGATGAGATGGTGCTGACTACACAGGACATAGTTCTGTGTGATGAATTGGAGAAGAGTGTTGATAAAGCAAGTGGTAGACCTGTTCGCGAACATGCAAAGAATGTTGTTATGCGGTCTCCATATACTCCAACGTTTGGTTCGGCTGGGTTATCGTCTAATGCATCGGGTGCTAGTCAAAGAGTTGATGTTATTTTTGCATTCCCCAAATTTTGCATGCATATGCCGTCAAAATATGAAGAGGCATTGTTTGAAAATTCGTTTAAAATAGGACTTAACAACAGGAAAATGTATGTTTTTTACTGTTAACAATGTTATAGTTTTTTTATGAAACAAATAAATTTGTTTTTGGGTAGTGTGTATACTAATATGGTGGTTGTTAATGTCAGCGTTTATACTAATATGCTTTTATTTTGAAGGACGAAAAAATTTTCTGGGAAGAACGACATTATCGAACCTTCTTTTGTATTTGGGTCTATCCCAATCTCTTCAAAAATGTGGTTTTATAAATTAAAGACTCCTGGGCAATGGTTAGACGATGATGTGAGTTCTTTTTTTTCAAATTATGTTTTTATAGTTATGGTTACATTTTTTAGTTGTTTAAGTAACTAGTGTTATGATGTTGTTTCTTGTCATATAAGCTGCTTTTGATCTTTGTTATATAACCTGTTTTTATTACTATCATAATACTGTTTGGTTACTATCATACAACTATTTGGTTACTATTATATAATTGTTTGGTTACTATCATATATGTTTTGTATATGTTTTGGTTACCATCATATAAACTGATATGTTATTATATAAACATGTTTTGGTTACTATGATATAAGTGATTGGTTACTGTCATCAAATTATTTTGGTAATGTTTTGTTACTACCATATAACTGTTTGGTTACTATTTTATAACTGTTTGGGTACTATAATATAACTGTTTGGTTACTGTCATATATGTTTTACATGTTTCGGTTACTATCATACATGTTTTATTTTATTTTATTTTAAAATTATTTTTTTATAGTCATGGTTACATTATTTAGTTGTTTAAGTAACTAGCGTTAATATAAGTTGAGTTTCTTGTCATATAACTATTTATTACTATCATAATACTGTTTGGTTACTATCATACAACTATATGGTTACTATCATATAATTGTTTGGTTACTAACATATATGTTTTGTATATGTTTTGGTTACCATCATATAAACCGATATGTTATTATATAAACATGTTTTGGTTACTATGATATAAGTGATTGGTTACTGTCATATAATTGTTTTGGTAATGTTTTGTTACTATCATATAACTGTTTGGTTACTATTTTACAACTGTTTGGGTACTATCATATAACTGTTTGGTTACTGTCATATATGTTTTATATATGTTTTGGTTACTATCATACATGTTTTATTTTATTTTTTTTTCAAATTATGTTTTTATAGTTATGGTTACATTCATTACATAATGTTATTTTTCAGCAACTATTAATATTTTTTGTTTTTTTTTTGGTTCAGCACATCAATGTTGCATTTTATTATTTTCGTAAATTGGCCAGACATTCTGATAGTGTGCATATAAGGGCAACAACTACGAATTGTTGGTTTCATGCCAAGATGACCTCTCTTTTTGAAGAGTATTCAAGTAAAAATGCAGACAAGAGTGTATTGTCTGGGGAGGGTGATGTTGCTGAATACATTCATGGGCTGTTTATGGATGTCAACACACCACGGAGAAATGTAGACTACGTTTTGTTCTCCATCCATATGTCATCACCGGACCATTGGTTTTTGTTAACGTTTGATGTGAATCGTAGATGTCTATCTGTTTACAATACTATGTAGCCTAAAAGGAAATCCATGCAAACAAAAATCATGGATGTTTGTGAACCTTATATATTTATTCTTCCCACTTTACTGCGCAAGTGTAGGTTTTGGAGGGATAGGTGTGACATTGACTTTAGCAGTGAACCGTATCGTAATAAGGAGGAAGATGACATAATTGAGTTGGAATTCGCAGAGTCGGTTCCTGAACAAGTCGAGGGGTAAGGTTACACTGTTTACAATTTTTGAATTATTACATATAAGTATTTTGGTTACTATCATATAACTGTTTTGGCTACTTTTATATAACTGTTTTGGTTACTATCATCCAACTGTTTGGTTACTCATGATGTATGTATTTTGTTAGTGTTTACTTATGATTTGGATAATGCTCTTGTTCCATCAATTTTGTTGCAATATCATTTTCATTATAAGATGTTGGATATACATGTTGTTTATGTTTTGGTTACCATTAAAATTAGATTTGGTTACTGTTATCTACATATTTGGTTACTAAATATGTTATATTTTTGTTACTGTTTTTTGTTTTGGTTGTCTTTAATTTATGTTTTGGTTAATTTTATATATAACTGTTTGTATACTACATAAAATGATATGTATTATTTATAGGTTGATTCTAGTTTTTGATTTTTGTTATCTTTTGTCCATTTGTACAGTGATTGCGGGGTGTTCACGATTTGTTTTGCTGAGCATGTCATTCACCAGAAATTTGATGAAATTCCTATTCCATTCCCTATTGTGAAATATCGGAAGAAGTTATGCACAAACCTATACATTCATGCGAGGAACAAACAGTTGGATGGATATGAGACTGACAGAGAATTCCCAGGAAGATTTGTTCCAGATTTTGATTAGTTCAGAACAAGTTGTTTTGTCTTTATGAATTGTTTTATGTACCAGTTTGATGAAATGTACAGTTTGGTAACCAAATTTGTATAAAAGGGTAACCAGATAATGTTTTAATAGTAAACAGAGATTTATAATATTGTTAAATGTATATGTGAGATTATACATTGGTTGTCTAAAGGAACAATATCACTTTTAATTATAGGTTGCTGGATATACATATTGTTTATGTTTTGGTTACCATTAAATTCTGGTTTGGTTACTTTTATCTAATTATTTGGTTACTTGTTTGTTATATTTTGTTTACTGTTATAACAAATAAGTAACCAAATAGTTTAATGTTATGGTCACCATATTTTTTATATTTGGAACAATTATCAAGTTCACAGTGTACTTTTAATGTAAATGCACTATATCAGGGTTTGCTGATAGTAAGTTGTGTTTGCTGCATTGTTTGAGATGTAAATATGTATTAAAAAGTAACCAATTATGTTTTTTATAGTAACCACAGAGTTACAAGATTGTTTTAGGACATATATCAATTTTAAAATATAAACAAACAATATTACTTTTAATAATATGATATATTATTAAATAATAATATATCATTAAGTTGTGTTTGTGACGCCCCCAAAATAGGTATACGTCACCCACCTTGAGTCGCCAGATATCACTCTATAAAAATCAAATACAAACTCCATTTATACAACTGCTGAATCGTGCGTCGTGCGTAAAAGACAACAGAAGTCGTGTGTGTTTCAATACAAAATCTATGTAACTCTCATAAGGTTTCGACCACAATACCTTACAAAGGTACTTTACATAAAAGTATAGTCAAAACTGTTTTAGAAATTAAAATCTTTGGGAAGTGCTCAATGAAACCTTCGTATACGTGGGAGGCCGTGCGTTAGGTTATGGTAGATATCATATGTCCACGAATTATCCTTGGTTGAATCTAATAGACCCCTAAAGAAAAAACGAGAAGATTACTATCATCTTCTTTCCAATGGTGAGTCTTCTCTTGGCATATAACTATCTCTACTGTCTCCAAGTGGAAATTATATTTCAAATAAACTCCAAGATCATATAGGTGGTGCTTTCGTAGATATACTCAAAGTGGATGTGCATGTACATCTGTCTCATGATAACACGAGATTGTTGTAAGACCCCAACTTATTATTAATGAAATTTAATTTTCTCTATTTATTATTTTGAAATAGTAAGGGTTGATTTGATTAATGTGGATAGTTAGGGGTAAAATACGCAAAATATTTTAAAATAAAGCAGTGGTTATAAAATATTCATTGTTGTTTGGAGAATATTCGTTTGGTCGTGGAATATTAAATCGTTTGTGAATATTCGTATTTACGGCCAAGCGATATATGTGGGCCCCCATAACTGAGCGATTGGATGAAGAAAACGACAAATATAAGTTGTTTAAAAATAACAAATAGAATAGTTACTACCTTAATCTTCGTTAAAATACTCGATGGTTAAAACACGAAGAAGACTCAGTATTGCACCAATTATTGATTCTTACGTAAAAGGCACTACTCAATAATGGTTATAATAATTCTCGCTTCAAAGATTTTATTGATTTAATAATTCTTTGCGTTGATATTTTATATATCTTTGTTTCAATAATTATCATTACACAAGATTTTTCATTATCGAAGAAATAATTCATATTATCCAATAATATTATTAGATAACATTATTGGCAATGTCTAGAAAGTTCTACATCTAAGGAGAGGTTTGGTCACCTAATTAATTGCTTGCCAAGAAGGAGAAATTCTTATTAGAAAGCCCCTCTTTCCTTGAACCGCCTTTGTTGTCAATATTGTGATTACGTAATATTATTTGTGAATAATTAATTATTGATTCATATGATGAGGAAAATATTGATTTTATGTGGATATAGATGGAGAAAATTTTAATGTGACAATTGTTGAAAATTGAAATTTTATCTTTTTCGATAAAATAATTCATTTAAATATATTATTATATTTTAATAATATAATAATGGTGATATTTTACAACGAATGTGGGATATATGAGTATACTGAGGAGGAAGAATATTTTTTGTTGCAATAAATGTTTAAAACATGTTAAACATGTCGGTGGACCCCATTTATCAATCGAAATTTGATTATAACTTTAAAATCGCTTGGTTTGTGGATTTCGATCAATTTTGTTTGGAATTTGGAATAACTTTCTTCTTACGCAAAGTTGTAGAGAATTGAATTTCCTAAAAAAGTCGCGAGTTTTGAATTTTCTCGACAAAAGGGCTATTTATTGTGAATTATTGAAGTTCAAAGCTCAAAAATAATTGATTTTTGGAAGTTTAAATTATTTTAAATTAGAAAACGTTTTTTCTTACTTTTTCTAGAATGTGGCATGTGCTTATTGAGTTGAAATCAGATTTCAAGAGTGGCGTAGAATTTTGATATATATAATAATATTAAATTAAATTTTCTGCTTTTGGTGTTCTAAGCGATTTCTATAAATAGGTGCTTGGGTTAGAATTGAAAATTACACCGAAAACCGAAGTTTTCTCTATATATTATCGAGCGTATTCTTGTGAGTATTTTGAGTATACTTTGAGTATTGCTATACGGTGCATGTTCAAGTCATAACCTATATCCTGTTTAAAATGGAAAGATTGATCTTTCGAGGTAAGGGATATTATTATTTTTTAAATAATGATATTATTTCTTCAATATCATTATCTTTGAAATATTGATCCGATGTTTTTATCAAATTTGGAACTTTTGGTGTCGAGTTCTTATTCACGATACTGCACTATTCACGATATCTGATCTTATTCACGAATCGGCCTTTGACTATTCATCGAAAAAAATGAAAATTTTCCTTTTCGCCTAAAATATCTATTGTGGATACTAGCTTTGATTGTATCCATGTTTTGATCATTCTTGAATTTTACACCACTATGATTATTTTTGAGGTATTTTTGACATGGATAAAACAAAAGTACTAATCCTTAATCCTTAATCCTTGTCATTTTGTTTCAATCGGATTCGCTTTCTTTAAAAATATTTTTCATCATCCTCGGTCTTAAATGATGATATTATTGAATATCTTTGGCACAGTAGTGCAAGGATGAATGATTTCGATGAATATCTTTGGCCCGTAGTCAAAGATGAACAGTGTTTAGATGAACACGACCAATCGATGAATATCTTTGGCTGTAGTGGTGCGAAAGATGAATATTTGATTCCGGATGTATATTGATTGATGTTACGGGGATAAAAGATAGATGATGAACTTTTAAATTCATACATAGAAGATAGTAGTTTGCATTTTCTACTTAACTCTTCTAATGAATTATTATTTCATTGCGAATATTGATTTAAAAACTTGTTGTCTATTGTATTCTATTAGATTTTTCCTGTTGAAGACTAATGATAATTTGTTGTATATTATCTTAGTCATAATATTCTTTTACCGGCTAGTTGAGCTCACCCTTTTCCTTTTTGTTCCATTTTTCTTCTCGGGAGGCGAGAATATAGCGAGTACGAAGTCCTGGGGTATGGAATGAAGGTTCTAGAGAGAGTTGTTTAGTAGTCCTCACCATTTTTGTAAAATAATATATCAATAAATGTGATGAGGATTTATTTGAGTATAGATATTATCTAAAAGATAATATTTGTATTCAAACTCACGCTTTACTTGTTGTAATAATAAAGTTGTAGTTGTTTCGTACCATGTATTGACAACTCAGAATGGGTGATGTATACCTATTTTGGAAGCGTCACAAAGGTCATACCACAAGTTAAAGTTTTGTGGAGGAATCATGCTTATATAGAAATGACCGAGAGAATTGAAAGCGGAAATGAAAGCGAGGTATCCTCACATTTTCAAACACTGTGTACATACGTCAATTTCAAGGCCGAAATTTCATAAGGAGGGAGGTTGAAGACCCCAACTTATTATTAATGAAATTTAATTTTCTATTTATTATTTTGAAATAGTAAAGTGTTGATTTGATTAATGTGGATAGTTATGGGTAAAATACGCAAATATTTCAAAATAAGCAAGTGGTTATAAAATATTCATTGTTGTTTGGGGAATATTAGTTTGGTCGTGGAATATTTTTGTTTGTCGGAGAATATTCAGATTTGACCAGTAGCGATCTTTTGTGGGCCCCATTACTAAAGCGATTGGATGAAGAAAACGACAAATATAAGTTGTTTAAAAATAACTAGCGTAGTTGTTACCAAGTTAATCTTTGTTAAAAATACTCTCTGTTTAAAACACAATAAAGACACGGTATTTGCACCAATTATTGATTCTTACGTAAGGCGCACTACTCAATAATGGTTACAGAATTTCTTGCTCAAGATTTTATTGATTTAATAATTCTTTGCGTTGATATTTTATATTCTTTGTTGTTTCAATAATTGTCATTACACAATATTTTTCATTATCGAAGCAATAATTCATATTACCCTAATAATATTATTAGATAACATTATTGGCAATGTCTAGAAAGTTCTGCTCTCAAGGAGAGGTTTGGTCACCTAATTGCAGCGTCGATGAAGAGAAATTCTTATTGAAAGCCCCTCTTTCCTGGACCGCGCACTGTTGTCGATATTGTGATTACAGTAATATTATTTGTGAATAATTAATTATTGATTCATATGATGAGGAAAATTTTAATTTTATGTGGATATAGATGGAGAAAATTTTAAATGACAATTGTTGAAAATTAAAATTTATTTTTTTTGATAAAATAATTATTTAAATATATTATTATATTTTAATAATATAATAATGATGATATTTTTACGATGAATGCGGGATATATGAGTATATGTGGAGAAGGAGTATTTTTGTTACCAAAAAATTTAAAGCATGTTTTATGTGTTTGGTGGACCCCATTTCTTGACTGAAATTTGATTATAGCCTGTAAAATCGTCCGTTTGTAGATTTCGGTCAATTTCTGTTCGGAATTTGGAAAAACATTCTTCTGTAAAGGTTTAGAGAATTGAATTTCCTATAAATAGTCGAGTTTTGAATTTTCTAACAAAATGGCTATTTATTGTGAATTATTGAAGTTTCGAAGCTCCGAAATAATTGATTTTAGTAAGTTTAAAATATTTTAAATAACAAAAACATTTTTTTTCATTATGGTGTGTTACACATGTGTGTTGAATGAGTTTGAATTCGAGTTCTTGGAAGGTTAGCGTAGGAAAATTTAATTTATATATTAATATTATATTAAATTTTCTCTTTTGCGTTCTAAGCATTTTCCTATAAATAAAGTGCTTAGGTTAAATTGAAAATTACACCAAAAAATCAAGTTTTCTCTCTATATATTATCGGCATATTCTTGTGAGTATTTTGATTATATTTTGAGTATTGCTATACGGTGCAAGTTCAAGTCATAAATTTATATCCTGTGTTTAAATTAGAGACCTTCTTCTTTCGAGGTAAGGGATATTTTTTTTAATGATATTATTTATTCTAATATCATTATGCCAAAGTATTGATCTGAACTTTTTAATCAAATTTGGAACTTTTAGTGTCGAGGTTACTTATTCACGTATACGACCTTTATTTACGATATCTTGATCTTATTCACGAATACGGCACTATTCATCGAAAAATGAAAATTTTCCTTTTCGTCCAAAATATCTATTCTGGATACTAGCTTTGATTGTATCCATGTTTTGATCATTCTTGAATTTTACACCATTATGATTATTTTTGAGGTATTGTTGGACATGGATAAAACAAAGTACGAATCCTTAATCCTTAATCCTTGTCATTTTGTTTCACTGGATTCATTTCTTTAAAAATATTTTCATTATCCTCAGTCTTAAATGATGATATTATTGAATATCTTCGGCTGGTAATGCAAAGATGAATGATTTCTGATGAATATCTTTGGCCCGTAGTGCAAAGATGAACAGGTGTTTAGATGAACATGACCAACCGATGAATATCTTTGGCCTGTAATGCAAAGATGAATATTTGATTCGGATATATATTGATTGATGTTACGGGGATAAAAGATGAGCGATGAACTTTTAAATTTATACATAAAAGATAGTAGTTTGCATTCTCTACTTAACTCTTCTAATGAATTATTATTTTCATTGCGAATATTGATTTAAAACTTGTTATCTATTGTATTCTATTAGATTTTTCCTCATTTGAAGACTAACGATAATTTGTTGTATATTATCTTAGTCATAATATTCTTTATCGGGCTTGTTGAGCTCACCCTTTCCTTTTTGTTTCATTTTTCTTCTCGTGATGCGAGAATATAAGCGAGACAGCCTGGGGTATGGAATGAAGGTTCTAGAGAGTTGTTTAGTAGTCCTCACCATTTTTGTAAAATAATGTATCAATAAATGTGATGAGGATTTATTTGAGTATAGATATTGTCTAGAAGATAATATTTGTATTCAAACTCACAGCTTTTCTTGTTGTAATAATAAAGTTGTAGTTGTTTACATGCCGTATATTGACAAATCGGAATAGGTGATGTATACCTATTTTGGGCGTCCACAAATAATATCCTTTCTTAGTAAAAGAACTGAATATAAGAGTAGTTAAGTAGTAGAAAACTTTTCTTCTTTCTCTCTATAATTTTCTCTCTCTAGAGTTCAGTGAATTCGTGAGAAAATAATGAAGGAATGAGCTTCTATTTATAGGCTTGGCAGAGTAAGGGTAAAATAGTCTTTTCGCCATAATTTATGACATCATCGCTTTCATCATCGATCATATGACATCATTGCTTACATCATCCTTCCGATGACATCATTGCTTACCTCATCATTTCGATGACGTCATCGCTTGCATCATCAGAATTCAAATTAAATTTATTCTCTTCAACCTCATTTTACTTTTATACCATGAATTTACTATAATAATGTTACCATTCAAATTATAAAAAATATACTATCATATAATCACAACATACTACTATAATATAATATTATAATAATATATTTAAATGAATTATTGATTTGATAATTTGAAATACCGTGTAATGACAATTATCAATCAAAAATATCAACGTAGCAGATTATCAATCAATAAAATAAAATATTAAACAAAGAATTACTGTAAAAATTATTGAGTAAAGGCCTTCTTTACGTAAGAATCAATATTTCAAAATACCGCGGCAATACTGGTATGCTATCTTGTGTAACAACGCGTTATTCTTGTACTTTTACTACCGGGTAGTTCAACAATATTAATGGTAAAACCTCCATCGTTATTTTTATAAAAATATATTTTTGTCGTGTTCTCAATCCGACAATAATTCCGTTGTGGGATCCACCAACGATTGTACCGTCGTACGGATATTCCCCGACAAAAAGAATATTTCCCGACCAATCGAATATTATATAACAACTTGCATACTTTGCAAAATTTATAAATACTACCCACAACTATACCATTATATCAAATCCACACCATAATATTTAAAAAATATTTCGAAAAAAAAATAAATATTTATTCATAAAATCTGGGGTCTCACAGTGTTCACAGTTTGTTTTATGTTAAATAATAATATGATATATTGTTAAATAATAATATGATATATTAAATAATAATATAATAATATATTAAATAATAATATGATAATATATTAAAGAATAATATGATATATTATTAAATAATAGGATGCTGTGTTTACAGGTTGTTTTATATTTTTGTTACCATTAAAACATTTTATGGTTACTGTTATGTAACTATTTGTTTACTGTTATGTAACTATGTGGTTACTGCTATGTAACAATTTGGTTACTTATAATATTTAAGTTGTGGCAAACAGATTTACACAAAAATATTTTAGAATATTTAACAATTGAACAATGTATATATATGTGTGCTTTATATTGGAAACTCATAATGAAATCATAAATCAAAATATTAATCAATAACATCAAGTTCTCTGTACACAATAAAAATGTATATATTTGTGTTATTGTATTTACAATCTTAATGTAATTGCAATATATCAGACCTTTTTTGGTCTTAAAACAGGTGGATTATTGCATGTTTTCCTGTTGTGCCCTTTTTTTGGCACTTGCTGCATTTGTTTTGAATTTTATTTCGCACTGTGTTTAGTATCTCCTATTTTTTGGTCTTTCCGCTGGTCTTCTTGTGTTCAGTGGTTTTACACATATGTTTCTTACTTCATCTGGTATATCCCAGTTTTCTTTGTCGTCTAACGGCATGATGGAAGCTGAATATGTGTCAACCAAAGTTGTTTTATAGTAATTTTTCGAGCAAAAATCATAACAGCTTAAATTTCGCTTGTTCATAACAGCAGCAACGTGTGGACAAGGCATCTCATGATACTGAAATTCACGACATGTGCATGTTTTTTGGTCGATGTCCACAATATATTGTTTGGTGACATCGCAAACAGTGAAAATCACTAAGTTTGATGTCTCAACCTACAACACAATTTAAATGTTGTTAGTAACCAGTATAATGATCATTATAATTACATGCAGTAAGCAAATCAGCAGTAGTCAGTAACCATCATTTAATATTAGTAACCAAACAAGCATAATTTAGTAACCAAATAAGCATCAGTTAGTAACCAATATAATGATACAGAGTAACCAAACAAGCATCAGTTAGTGACCAGTATAATGATACATAGTAACAAACTCAAAGAATGAAGTCAAGAACCATTATAATTATATGCGAGAAGCAATTAAGTATTAGTTAGTAAACCAATATAATATTTCATATTAACCAAATTACCATTAATTAGTGAACAAGTCATTATTATCCAAAGAACCATTATAATATTGCACAGTAAACAAGTAAGTATTATTCAGTAACCAATTCATCATAAATTAGTAATATTATGCAATAACCAAGATAATATTAGTTAGTAACCAGTTCAATGTTACATAGTATCCAACTCAGCAGTATGCAGTAACCATTATAATGTTATGAAATAAGCAATTAAGTATTAGTTAGTAACCAATATAATATTACATAGTAACCAAGTTAACATTAGTCAGTAAACAATTCTACATTAATTAGTATTATTATTTAGTAATCAAGCTGAAGATTAGTAAGTAACTAATATAATTTAAAATATGATGCAATAATTTATAATTTGTACTAGTTACCTTAAGTTTCTTTGATTTAATGATATTAGATTGCAACATTTCTTCAGCTTTTATGGAAAGTGTTGTGAATGTTGATAGGTCGCTTGTTTGTTCAGTGAAATACCATCTTTGAACTGATAACGTAAGCATTCAATCATTGATGCAACCGGAAGATCCCTAATCATCTTGATCATGCGTTGTTAATAGATTCGGCAGTGTTTGAAGTCATTGTTGAGTATCTCGCTACGCCCATATAACTTTGGTGCACTTCTCCAACTTGACCTCTTTCTCCAAATATGTCCTTATTCGAGGATCAATGGCATCAAGTTCATCCATGTGTTTATTGAATTGTTCTATAGTGTAAGCTCTACAAGCTCCATTGTAAGCTTGTTTAAGTTCCTCTCCTATCTTTTTGAATCTATTTTTTATATTTTTCAGTACATGGTATGTGCAGGAATCATGCATGACGTCCGGAAACACAAAATTCAGTCCTTGTATAATGGCTTCATGTCTATCTGAGACAATTCATTGCCCTTCCCTAACTCCACAAGCAATTCTCAAATTAATGAAAAACCATCTCCAAGATAATTCATTTTCGCCAATCGAACCATCGAAAAGCAATCAAAACAATGTTTCGATTTGATCTTAATGCTAGCTATCGATCGAGTGCTTCTCAGTAAGTTGATTGTATGGACGTTCCATCGATTACAATTATTGGAAAGCAATGGTTCCATGCTTGAATGGATGCTCCAATGACAAAGAATAAAAACTTGAAACGGCCATTTGTTTCCAACTCAAGGGATATGACAGAACCTGATATGAAACAAGAGCATTATCATTAGAATTCAAGTATTATTCAGTATCCAAATCACTAGTATTTTGGAATTATTCAGTTGGTTAATGGTATCCAAATTATTTGAGTAGAGTAACCAAATCAGTTTAGTTGAGTAACCAAAATAGTTTAGTTGGGTAACCACCTAAGTATACAAAAACCAATAAAATGTCATTAGAATTCAAGTAGTATTCAGTATCCAAAACAATAGTATTTGGTAAATATTCAGTTGGCTAATGGTATCCAAATTGTTTGAGTAGAGTAACCAAATCAGTTTAGTTGGGTAACCAACTAATTATGAAAAAACTTATAAAATGTCATTAGAATTACAAGTAATATTCAGTATCCAAAACACTAGTATTTGGTAACCACTCAGTTGGCTAATGGTATCCAAATTATTTGAATAGAGTAACCAAATCAGTTTAGTTGGGTAACCAAAACAGTTTAGTTGGGTAACCAACTAATTATGAAAAAACCTATAAAAAGTTTAAATTTGTTACCTGGGTAACCACCTAAGTATACAAAAACCAATAAAATGTCATTAGAATTCAAGTAGTATTCAGTATCCAAAACAATAGTATTTGGTAAATATTCAATTGGCTAATGGTATCCAAATTGTTTGAGTAGAGTAACCAAATCAGTTTAGTTGGGTAACCAAAATAGTTTAGTTCGGTAACCAACTAATTATGAAAAAACTTATAAAATGTCATTAGAATTACAAGTAATATTCCGTATCCAAAACACTAGTATTTGGTAACCACTCAGTTGGCTAATGGTATTCAAATTGTTTGAATAGAGTAACCAAATCAGTTTAGTTGGGTAACCAAAACAGTTTAGTTGGGTAACCAACTAATTATGAAAAAACCTATAAAAAGTTTAAATTTGTTACCTGGATTTGTTTTCTTCAGCATGTGTAACCAAGATGGGATCATTGAGTAGTCGTGTGGATTTCCTCTAACCTTTTCCAACGTTTTCTCCTTTGATCTCCATGCTTTTTGGTAAGAGATAAACACATTGTATTATGTCATCATGTCCTCCACAATATCAGTTGGTGTGTATATTTTTTTCAAATTTGTTAATTTGTGCATTATGCATTCACTGACCAACCCACTATTTGCATGTCTGTGGTCTCCAAGCATTACGTTAAATTTAACACGTGTGGATGTCGTTGAATTCTCTCACCTCAATGATCGGTTTTCAATACTTGATGCTCTCATTTTCCAATTGCAATTTTCATCATATACGCACACTAGCACAAAGTCTCTATGACTTGTTCTTTGTACTTTGTGTTGTCTGTTCTTCCTTATTGAATGCAACCTCATAGCTTGTGATAGGATTTTTTTGTCTTTGTAGGTTTGATGTAATCGTATTTCACGTTCATTCGGATCTGTTATCACATCATCATATTGTTCTTCTGTGTATGATCTGTCATGTTGTCTATTTTGTTGTTGTTCAATAATTTCCATTGCAATGTGATCAGCATATTGCGTTCTATTTTGACAATCGTGCGTTGGTAGTGGAACTAGTGCTGAATCCCCTTGTGTTGATCTGATTGGCGTTACATTGTGAATTGTAGTTTCTTCTACATTTGTCAAGTTTTGTAATATTGTTGTGCGTCCCCTTCTGTGTTCAGTTTCTATAATCATTGGGAATTTACCTTGCTCTTCAGATTTTTTACTGACTTTAATAAAGAATCTTAAGGTTGTTTCATCTGATATACTGATCGGTGGAATATCATTTCTAATCTGAAATTTGATTGACAATGCTGTTGCGTTTGTGTCTAGACGTAATGCACTGCATATCATGTTTTGCATATCTGTGAACGAACAAGTTGATGGAACTAGTATGCAGGTAACTTCAAATTTGGTGTATTGGTTACTTTCAGTCCATGTACCGTTGAAATAAAGTAGAACTGGAATCATCTCCATTGTCTGTCAACAGAATAAGTATTTTTAAGTAACCAAATCAATGATAGCTAGTAACCAAACTACTTGATGTTGGTAACCAGAACATAAAACACATTTGTAAATTCATTTACAATAGTAATAATCAGTATATTTATTTTTGTTACCAATTAAATTATATCAGTTGTATGCAGTAACCAATGTAGCCAATAAGTAACCAACATATTAAAACAAACCAAACTCTTGATGACATTTGTGACGCCCCCAAAATTAGGTATACGTCACCCATCTTGGGTCGCCACTTACATGGTACATAAATTCAAATACAACTTACTAATATAATCATGCAGTATAATACTTACATAAACCGTGAGTTTGAATACAAATATTGTCTACTAGATATTATACAAACTCAAAAGGAGTTCTCATTACAACTATTATCACACTATTTCACGTAATAGTGAGGACTACTAATGCTATCCTCCGACCATTACTCCGCTCCCCGACTCGTCTCAAATTTATGTTCTCATTTCACTCAAGAGAACGAAGAAAGAAAGGGTGAGCTCAACTAGCCCAAAGAAGAAATATTATGACTAAGATAATGCGTAATAAATTATCATTAGCCTTCAACAAAGATGTTAAACCGATAAAATACAATAGACAACCAGCTTTAATCATAAAATAATACGTAATCCATTAAAAGAGTCAAGAGAAAATAAAGTCTACTATCTTTTAGGTTTTAAAAGGTTTTCATAAATTTTTATCATTAAGACTCAGCTTTAATGAATAAACCACAATATCTAATCATCCCCGCATTCACACTTGTCCAAGGATTTTCATCAAATTATCAATGGTCACGACTATACCGAATCACCCCTGGTCATAATCATACCAAAAACTATCCATCATCGCATTACAAAGCCAATCGAGGACTTTTATCACATCATTTATAACAAGCCATGATTATACCGAATGATCCTCGGTCATAATCATACTAAGTTCATCTACGCATGCGTAAGCAAAAGATAACATAATATATCATGAGGATGATGACAATGACATAATAATTCAATAAAACAAGTTCAAGAATTATTTTATCCAGAATTTATAACATCCAAATTGTCAACAAGATACTGCTTTTATAGAGTAAAATTCAAGAATGATAAGAAGAATATTCCCATGAAAAGATATCGGATGAAACGCAAATATCAAGGATATTCTACTAATTTCATGGAGTATAAGTCAAAGTTTTAACCAACCGGGTATAATAAAGAATGGAATAACAAAAGAAATCACCACGCATGCGGATTTGATGATGTAAAGTTATTCCAATGTAATAATAATAACGAAATAGCCTCAGTGAAATTCACAATCGGCGGTGATGATCCAATGTAATAATAAATGCCAATAATAAACAATGGAACCAGTCCCAGAAAAAAACACACGATGAGATATTCCAAAGAATAATAAATGCGGAATAATAAACAATGGAACCAAGTCCCAGAAAACACACGCATGTGATATATTCCAATGTAATAATAAAGAATGGAATAATGTAAGAAGATCACCAAGTATAGGGATTCACAGTGATACAAAAGTTATTCCAAGAATAAATAAGAATGGAATAACATAAGGATTTCACCAAGATAGGGTATATGCCGATATATAAAAGTTATGTATAGGGTATACCACTTTTACAAAGTTATTCCACAGAATAATAATGAATGGAATAATAAGTTCTCTTCATGAATAAGAAAGAATAACACCCCCTTACGTACAACAAATAATACCCCTTACCGTAAAAGACACTGGATATCAAAGTAGTGAAGTACCATAATACTCTTCTTCTTTCTCTCTATAGATTTTCTCTCTATAGCTTCTCTCTATAATTTCTCTCTCTAGAGTTTCAAAGTGAATTGTAAGAAAATAATGAAGGAATGAGCTTTCTATTTATAGGAAAATAAATGCATAGTAATTAATCCATGAACGGTCCGTATTGATTTACTTTAATCTGACTTGATCCATATTTAAAGCAAAATCTTTTAAATAAAATATCATATATTCTATTTATATAAAAATATTTTACTACGCAAACACTATGCAACACTATGCAAAAACACTACGCAACACTATGCATAATAAAATATAATATATTCTATTTATAGAATAACTTTAATAAAGATTCTGCTTTATATAAAAAGATGTTTCGCTTTTATTACGTTAATAATACAAATAAAACAAAACGTCATTATCGCTATAATAATTCATATTATTAATCGATAATAATGGAATCAAACCGAGTGACTTTCTCACATAAAGATCAATAATCAATACCGCGCTACTTACGCAACCACACGACATCATTACTTTTACTACCGAGTAGTTCAACAAAGATCAACCAGTAAAACTTCCGCCGTTATTTCAATAAAATATTTTGTCGCTTTCAATCCGACAATAATTTCATTTGTAGAGGTCCACCAATGATTGAGTAGTTGATTTAATATTCCCTCGCTAAACCGAATATTCCCCGACCAATCGAATATAATATAACCACTTGCATACTTTGCAAAATTTATAAATACTACCCACAACTATAATATTATCTCAAATTCACACCATAATATTAAAAATTATTTCGACAAAATTTAAATCTTTATTGATAAAATCTGGGGTCTCACAACATTATACATTAATCATGACAACATTATTCAGTAACCAAATCCATTTTAGATTGTAACCAAAGTAACCAAGTCAGCACTATAATTAGTAAATAGTGTAACCAATGTAACCAGTGTAATAACCAAAGTAACCAAGTCAGCAATATAATTAGTAACCAAATCCATTTTAAATTGTAACCAAAGTAACCAAGTCAACATTTACTCAGTAACCAAGTTAGCACTATAATTTTACACAGTAACCATTATAGTTTTACACAGTAAGCAAGTCAACATTAGTCAGTAATCAAAATAATGTTACATATTAACCATATCAGTAGTAGTCAGTAACCAATTCAACATTATTTAGTAATTTTATGCAGTAACCAAGGCAACATTAGTCAGTAACTAAGACAAGAATAGTATGGTTTAATGTTTCAAGCGAGAATCAAAATAAATTGTCAAGAAACAAGACAAAGATTAGACAAGAATCAAAAGATAATGTTAATCAGTAACCAAATAAAAATTAGTCAGTAACCAAGTTATCATTTTTCAATAACCAACCAGCATTGTTCAGTAACCGATTCAGCATTAATTAGTTACCAATATATTGTAACACATAATCCAATACATTATGCGAAAGTAACCAATACAGCATTAGACAGTAACCTATTCAACATTAGAGAGTAACCAACAGTTGCATGAAGGTAACCAAATTATTTGATGAGTAACAATTAATATAAAAAAATCAATAGAACTCATTTAAAAATTATAAAGCCATTAAAATAAATATTATTTAGCAAATAAATACACAATAAACAGTAACCAATTTATATCTATTTAGTAACCATAATAGAAAACATATCAATGAATCAACAAATCGTTATATGAATTTGTAGTAACCGTTTTAAATCGTGAAAAACTTAAGAAAGGTTAGCAATATAGAAATTCGTAAAAAACAGATGAAACTATATGTATACGATTTTTAACCTCACATACCTCAATATTCAGATTTTTGTCGGATTTGCTACGATTTTGTTACTGAACTTCAACAATGACGGTAGTTCGATTGGTTTTGGTTACTGGAATTGAAGTTGATGTTGATTTTGTATGCTATTTTTCGGTCTAAGCGTGCCGTCGCGACAAACAGTTCCGCATTTTCCTATCTCAGTCGCGCATGAAGAATTGGATTTCTCCGATTTCAAAATATGAATGTTATGTTTCACTCGCTTGATTCTAGGAGCGGTTGGGGATGAGAGAGAATGTAACCGACGTGTACAGAGAAAAAAGATCCGCGTAATATTATATTGGCGTTATTTTTGTAATTATGTTATTTGTGTTTTATTTTTGTAAATACATTCTAATTGTTGTATATTAGTGTTAAGGACCCTTAATTCTACACGCGTAACGAACACTTTTAAACATTGATTTCAAAGCAGACTATTTTTCATACGTAAAATGAAATTGGATTCTCACTTTGTGACTATGGGCCCAATTTTTTTTGCTTTTTATTTATTTATAACGGTCGAATTGGCCGAAGAATTTAATTAATTAAGAACATCTTTTACGATTAAAGAAACAAAGAATATGTGAATGAATATTTTCCAACCAAAATTCAAAGTCTGAGATTTGAGCCAAAACAGCTAAACCATGAGCAATTGACTACCGATTCGCCGAGTATGGGTAAAACGGGGAGTGATTGGTCGATTAATATCTGACGTCGACATACTGGCGCAAGGTATTATACTCTGCATTTACACGTAACAATCAGACGGCTAATTGATTAACCAACTTACCATGACCGGTTCCGGTAAAACGAATGTTTCCCATGAACCACAACATTCCCACTTTCCCAAATAGAGGCTGAAATAATTGCCACCATTCATTACCATTTGATCATCCTTATCCAGGGAGCTGTTTGGAGGCACAATTTAAAGCTATCACCTGGTAGAACCAACTGCTGTTGGGCAAGGCACCAAGCTGGCATGCATGGACAATAGACATAGATTCATCCTCCCAATCACACGTACTTACCACCAGTTCGACCCCACCAAAATCTGCTCAAGTTAATTTTTGAGGCATCTGAATAATACAGCTCATTGTGTTAGTTGGGATTACTTGTGCAACTGCTTCGATTAACACTTGTTTACCTGCATCAGCAAACAACTTCCAGGACCTAGAATTAATTAATACACTTTCCATACCTTCTCCTTCACATAAGAAAAAGGATATTAATATTTCCTTCCGCATGAATTTTTGATATTTTAATATAAAAAGTGTCGCTATAGATGTATAAAAACTTTTACCGTCGCTATAGGATCTACATCGACGGTTTTCATATGAAAATATCAATCACTTCAGCTTATTTAAACTCCGACAAAACAATTATCTATTCCGTGAGATTTTACATTATTTTTTGGATTAGGATCCCATCTAATTCACATATCCTTCAATTCCTTGCAATATAAACACAAATATTGTTTTTAGTAACGATACCAATGACAAATTTTGACGAATTTTATTGCGTCACTAAATTCATTATTTGTGTTAAAATATAACTTTCCTTTTTTTATTTAAGAAAAATGTATCCAAGAAGAGGAGGTTTTTTGACCATTCTCATTTCATGGTTTGGTTGGCATGAACGAAAGCCCAAAAATATATTTCACGAGAGTTACAGACATTTCAGAAATCAGATCAATGACAACAGCTGTACGCCCCCAGAAAACTAACCTCACTCCCAAGTACTACAAAATTCTATATACATAATCTATATAACAAAACATAACTTAATTTGAATTTTTCTCTCAACTCAAAAATTATCAGGATTGTCCAAAGTTTTGCGGCTAAAAGCCTAAATAGTCTTGGGAGGCCCATATAATAGTACATATACATAATGCATATTGACACTCAGTCCTATGCGGCTATGCCCATATAACTGTAGTTAATTCTTTAACCACATTTAGGAGTGTTTTATAAAATTTAATGAAAAGTATTGAACGTATAAAAGAATCTAAATGAGCTGAATTAATTAAAAACTCTGAATACGAAATTGTTCGATAATTATTTATCTAAAACATCTGAATATAAGTATATATTTTCCTATTACAACCTTTTGAGTTGTTATGAACAGATTTATTATGTAAGAAAAAATAAATATAAACTTTTGACCCATCCAAAGAGTATTGTACTTGTAATATAATTTTAAGAATAAGACGTTAAAAATATTAATAACATTGCATAAAATAAAAACAAAATACTATAACAAAATTCAGTAAATTGTTTGTTGACCAAATTATTAAAAAAAACAAAAATAATTTGTTCAATACAATTATCCATCACGGGCTGCAAGTTTTATGCAAGTTGGAGAGAGAGACTGTTGGGGTGGGGGTGGTGGTGGTGGGGGGGGGCGGAGAGGGGAGGAGATTCTAAAATTGATGAATGGTGGACTATTATACAATTATCCATCACGGGCAGCTAAATAACATAATGAGTATTGAGTTGGATAACCTTTTATTCCTTTTACACTGTCACTATAAAACACCCAACAAAGTATAAACACTAATCAATAATTACACACACACCCACCCACACACACATATATATATATATATATATATATATATATATATATATATATATATATATATTCCATCCTTCTAAAATTTGAAATACGATTTTAACATGATTTTTTTTTATTTATTTTTATCAAACAAATCATAACATGACATGATAATATTCAATCTGCTTACGACACCGTAAGAATTTCATTTCACATAATAATATGAATTAGAAATATATCTCTGATCAATCTATCTAATGGAGTATGGTTTACTACAAGATTTTTTTTTTTTTTGCTAAATTTTACTGCAAAATTTTGCAATGGAGGATGAAAACTATTTCATAGACAATTTAGAGAACGTGTGATTCCTGGTAATCGAATATTGTGTACGGTGTGAGATGGATTGACTGAAATGCTCCATAATTAAGTTTGACTTTGGATCATTTGCTATATACATATACATATACACATACATAATAGTAGTATATATATAGAGAGATTTTGCTCCATAATATTTATATATATATATATATATATTTATTTATTTATGGCCTCACCATATTTATATAAATAAATGGATACTAGGAAAATAAAACACAATGGCCTCCTCTCAAAACAGAGGACACTCTGTTTTCCTCTGTTTCATCATTTTCCATAATTTCTTGACCTCTAACGAAGTTTCAGCCCAAAATACTGCTGTTTTCGCTTGCGATGTCGCCAATAATCAAGCAGTGGAAAATTACACGTTCTGTGATTCCACGTTAGACGTAAAAACAAGGGTGGAAGATATAGTGAAGAGGCTGACATTGCAAGAGAAAATTATAAACTTGGTGAATGCTGCAGGGGGAGTGAGTAGGCTTGGGATACCCAAGTATGAGTGGTGGACTGAAGCTTTACATGGAGTCTCTTACGTCGGTCCGGGGACTCATTTTTCGGGGCTGGTTCCCGGAGCAACTAGCTTCCCTCAGGTCATCTGCACTGCAGCTTCATTCAACAGCTCTCTATTTGAAGCCATTGGAAAGGTAATGAACTTTATTTGCGATGATAAAAATCCTGGGCATTTTATATATTAAATCTGAGGAGATTGACATAATGAACTACCTCAATAGTGGGTTGTATTTAGTTACAACAAATTTTGATTGTTTTGATCATATGGTACTTGTTTATGGGAAAATGGATTGATAAAGAAAAGAACTTGAATGTGTTCTACATTACTAATCTGCATTTTTCTTACTTAGATCCAAATTGTGAATGGTTGGGTTCTAAGAATATATGCAACCACTAGTTATTGATTTAGATAAGATATGTTTTGTTTTAGAAAGCTGATGGAGCCATAGTTTTTGGCCTTTCGGCGTGTTAGAAACAATCATGGGCTTTTACTTTAGCTTCTAAAGTTAAAAGGGGGAAAATTTAATTAATAAAAACAGATATACTCTATTAATGATTCTGATTTTGACCGGTGTAAAGTATAAGATAAACTTAATATCTCCAGCTTGCATTTAGTACTTGGAACACTTTGACATTTAACAAATTCAGGACTTTGCAGAGATAACAGCTTGCAAGAGTGAGGTTTTTACATTTTCCTTTCCATTTTGAAATACACGAATGAAACAACTCGAGTCAAATCCACTGTCTCAATAGTATTTTTTTTTTTGTGTTATCTTAACTCACCACATACTCAGCTAAAAGGTCATTGACATAATGTAATATCGATAGTTAGCTTTGAACCTTATATACATATCAAACTATTTCACATGTTCTGATTTGACACTCTGGTGATTTATGTCTCATGCTATTATCTGTGTTGGACGTTTGTTATATGCCCCCATGATAGGACCATACTTGTATGGAAAGTGCCTCAGTTTGTATGTGCCATTGCATTTAGTAAAGTGCAATAATTTACAAAAAGGACAAAGAAAATGTGAATATAAAAATGGAAAATAAAAAAGAGATGATATTCAATGTATGCAGGTGGTATCAACTGAAGCTAGAGCAATGTACAATGTTGGTTTAGCTGGATTAACATATTGGTCACCAAACATTAACATTTTTAGGGATCCAAGATGGGGAAGAGGCCATGAAACACCAGGAGAAGACCCTTTGCTTTCAAGTAAATATGCAACATCATATGTCAAAGGTTTACAAGAAAGAGACGACGGTGATAAAGATCGCCTTAAGGTTGGAGCTTGCTGTAAGCACTATACAGCTTATGATGTCGATAACTGGAAAGGGATTGATCGATACCATTTCAACGCTGTGGTAATTTATAAAAATAAAAAAAATTTAATAGTAATTGAAAAAAATTACTTTTTTTTATTTATATTAGTAACAAGATTTTTAATTTGGCTTAGGTAACAAAGCAAGATATGGATGATACATATCAGCCCCCATTCAAGAGCTGTGTTATTGATGGGAATGTGGCAAGTGTTATGTGTTCTTACAACCAAGTTAATGGCAAGCCAACTTGTGGAGATCCAGACCTACTGGCAGGGGTTATCCGAGGCGAATGGAAACTAAATGGGTATTTTTTTTTTTAAAAAAAAAAATGCTGCATACCATCTGTTTTTACTAAAGATTTAAGATTTTTAACTATAACTGCTTTATTTTACCCGAATTTCGGGTTCTGCAGATACATAAGCTCGGATTGTGATTCATTAGATGTGATGTTCAAGTCCCAACAATACACCAAGACACCCCAAGAAACTGCAGCAATTTCTTTAACAGCTGGTGACAAATTTTTCCACCCTTAATTTCTACAATCGTACAACTGCTGTTTTTGGTTTTTAGTCCACCAGATTAGTTGAAGTAATACA
This sequence comes from Panax quinquefolius, assembly GCA_020205615.1. Lineage (NCBI taxonomy): Eukaryota > Viridiplantae > Streptophyta > Magnoliopsida > Apiales > Araliaceae > Panax > Panax quinquefolius. The sequence goes on along the minus strand of CM035158.1, from coordinate 116,584,382 downwards.
ACAACCACAAGAACTATTTTTATACTTTTGACATTAGGTATCATTTTATACCAAATGTCCAACATTTGGATACCAAAACTTTGTCCATATCTGTTAGCATTTTAACTGATAAAATTTCCTACATTTTCACTATTTATTACTCCATCGGTTCTAAAATTAGAGATACATTTTCCTTTTTAGTCTGTTCCAACAAAATTAGAGATACATTTCTATTTTAAGACTATAAAGTGACATGACTATCATTTTCAATATCAAATCGCCACGACCGAATTCCTAGCCGATGCTATATTTGATAACATAAAATTATCCTTAAAAATCGTTGATGTATCTCTAATTTGTTGGAACAGATAAATCGAAAATGAATATTTTGGTTTTCAAGTTAAAATGGTGCTAAGTGAATGTTTTGATATAACAGGTTTGGATCTCAACTGTGGGGATTTCTTAGGACAACACACGGAAGCTGCAGTAAAAGAGGGGCTAGTAAAAGAAGCAGAAATCGACAGGGCTGTAACCAACAATTTCGCAACATTGATAAGACTTGGCTTCTTTGATGGCGATCCGAGCAAGCAACTCTACGGGAAATTAGGCCCCAAAGATGTGTGCACCATGGCGAACCAGGAGCTGGCCCGTGAAGCTGCAAGGCAAGGAATTGTGTTGCTCAAGAACAGCCCCGGATCGCTCCCATTATCTCCCACTGCCATTAAGTCCTTGGCAGTAATTGGACCTAATGCCAATGTCACTAAAACCATGATTGGAAATTATGAGGGTATTAAACTTTAAGGCCGCTGATATTGTTAGAATAATAAGGGTCGCTAAATGTATATTTCCTCTGTCGGCAATATCAATAGCTAGTTTTAATGTGGCATTTATATTAATCATGATTGTTTCAAATTTTTTGATATGTTGCAGGCACTCCATGTAAATATATAACTCCTTTGCAAGGTGCAACGGGTATTGTTCCGACGTTGTATGCACCTGGCTGTGCCAATGTAGCATGTGCCACGGCACAATTAGATGCCGCTAAGAACATAGCAGCCACAGCAGACGCGACGATTTTAGTTGTGGGGGATGATCAATCTATTGAAACTGAAAGCCGGGACAGAATTGACATTAATCTTCCCGGACAACAGACGCTTTTAATTCAAGAAGTTACAAAGGCATCAAAGGGACCAGTTATTCTTGTTATCATGTCTGGAGGGGGAATGGATGTACAATTTGCAAAAGATGACCCAAAAGTCACAAGCATTTTATGGGTTGGGTTCCCCGGTGAAGCTGGTGGAGCTGCAATAGCAGATGTGATTTTTGGGTTTTATAATCCCAGTAAGTCATTCAAACTCTCCTTTATCAGACCTTCCTTGCTTATTAGACGCTAGGGGATCCTCTACTGCCTCGATTTGGCTCTAGGCCTAGGCTCCTCTACCGCATATGACTTAATGAAATCTTTGATACTCTACAATACTTGAAATGAATTTGTTATGACTTACAACATTATTTTTATCAGTAAGTTTTGAAGTAAAATTTAGATCTTTACTTACTGTATGTTCTATATAGCAAACTCTATGCACGAAAATGCCTTGTTAAGTTAAGCGGCCTTTGCTGCCTAGGTGATTTTTATCTTTTAAAAGTATTAATAAAAAAATTATAGAGTTCACATCAAAAGTCTTCTGATTGCAGGTGGAAGACTACCTATGACATGGTATCCACAATCCTATGTAGACAAGGTGAGCATGACAAACATGAACATGAGACCGGACCCTGCCACTGGCTATCCAGGCCGGACTTACCGGTTCTACACAGGCTCAACAATATACAATTTTGGGGATGGACTAAGCTACTCCGAGTTCAATCATCATTTAGTCAAAGCGCCAAAACTTGTGGCGATAGCACTAGAGGAAGGCCATGTTTGCAAGTCATCTAGGTGCAACTCAATCGATGCTGTCGAGCAGAGTTGCAAGAAGGTAGCATTCGACGTTCATTTGAGGGTTAAAAACGCAGGAAAAATGGGCGGAAGCCACACGGTTTTCTTGTTTTGGAGTCCTCCGGCAGTGCACAATGCACCTAAGAAGCACTTGTTGGGGTTTGAGAAGGTATTTTTGGCACCACAAGCACAAGGACTGGTATGGTTCAATGTGGATGTTTGCAGGCATTTGAGTTTAGTGGATGAGGTTGGGAACAGAAAAGTGGCATTGGGGGTACATGTTCTTCATATAGGAAATTTGAAAAGCTCCTTGAATGTGAGGATCTAATATTGTCTCTCAGTAAACAAACAACTGCTTCAGTCCAACTTCCCCATTTCTAATCATGCATCTACAAATGGAATAGTAGACAACAACACTTGAGGTTCATTGTTGTTGGCACTTATTTTTAATACTTTTTTACATTTAACCTATCTTAGATGTGAAGCTTAGACCTTATCAGCTAGTATAACATTAGATAATGAACAACTTAAACTTTTCCCTAACTCCACTTATCAATGGTCACAATATTATGTCATTTAGATCCCATCACCCAAAGTAAGTTAAGAATTTCATAAGCAAAACAAGGAAAACAGCTGGCTTGACAATATTATATCATTTAGATCCCATCAAATATTAAAAATGATTGAAAGTTAAATATATTATCAATTGTCAATATTACCCTTATATTGAAAAAAGAAAATTTATAAGCAAAATAAATGAGAGGCAACCAAAGTAGATTTATTCTTTTATAATATTGAAAATTAAGCGATTAACGCTATTTGAAATTCCAAACGAACTTTATATTTGGAACAAAAATATTTAAAAAACGACCTTATATTAAGAAGAAGGATAAGAATTTTTCCTACGTCCGAAAATGGCACTTTTACTTGTAAAATTATTAATCCTCGAACATAAAATATGACACTATTGGCATGAATGACGAGCGTTGGTCTCGAACAATGCTGGTTAGACAGGGACACACATACACAATAATACTTCTTCACATAATTGACAATTAAAAAATCACAATTCTCAATATATATTATTTTTCAAAATATATTAAACATTTTGTACCTCAGTATATTTAGTTATACCAAATCAAAATAAAGTAAAATTATTCTGTTTCAAAATAAATTTATTAAGTACTTTTAATTTAAAAGTGATGAAATTATAATGAGAGTGAATTGAAAAATTTAGAACAATGTGTTATATTATAACTTATACTATTATCAAAAGAAATTATATATATATATATATATATATATATATATATATTTTAAAACAAAAATTGACATATATATTCTTTTCATGCATGGAATGGAGAGATCTGTATCGTTATAAACCTAAACCGACGAGTCCTAATAAACCTTAATATTGAGTATTATATTAATTATAAATACTCATTAATTAACCAAAAATTTGATAATGTAATATAGAGGACTCAATTAATCCTATTATTGTATATGATGAACCACGATTGTACTTGAACATCCTTGGTCTTCACATATGGCTCTTTATCAGATTGAAACGCCATCAATAATTAGCTATTTCTATTTTAACCAATCGACATCCCTTTTCATGACATTATTATTTATGCAATAAATCAACATAATAATTGGTATCAATTATGTTGAAAACATATATAATACACAACATATATAATATTGGTATCAATTTGAATCTTCTTTTTAAATTTTAATCGTTATTGTAATAATATAGAGCATACACGCTGATGAATCGGAAAATTTATAATTTATACTTTCAACGATAATTTGGGTTATGTTATCACAAGCACCAATTATATTTTCCACAGTTCGAGTAGCTACAAACTTTCTAGCTTTTACAAAATGACTTCTAATGGCTTAAAGAATACTTGTACGCTAATTTGTTTTGTGACCCATCTCTTTTTTATATCCAACATGGAAAGTGTAACTGACATATATATTAAACATGAATTAATATATATATATATATATATATATATATATATATATATCCATTCTCCAATGTAACTTTAAGGTAGTGATTGGTTGGTTATTTTTCGTTCTTATAAAGATACAAACTCGGCGACATAACTATGATTTAAAGCAAAGTCCCAAGTATATAAATTGGAACTACCAAGTCCCAAGTTAATTATAAATGGAGAGAATTATATACATGTTCATTGTATCTAGCTAGACAATGAACCATGTGGATATCCATTGGGTCATCCGCTCAATTGACGCTTCGATCGGTTTGAGTTCATTAACCAACAATTATATTTGAACTGTGAACCTTATATTTTTTTTAAACTTTATATTTTATCAAAAACGATTTTTGATATAAGAATTGGATTCCTTGATATCTTGCATAATTATACATTCACAAAATTCTTAAAAAGATATTTTGAGGTTATTAGTTTTTCTCATGTGCAGTGTAAAGATGATAAGGTTGTATATCAGCTTATACTAATTTAGTCCAATAGAACTTGAGATCGATTTGATTCTATCGGATTTCTTAAGAGTAATATTCTGACATTTGTGTGATTTTGTTATTTCCCCCTATTTTTGTAATTAATGTAATTTTGAAACCCATTATGTGAATTTTCTCTTATTATATAAAGAAGGATCTTAAGCCTCTTTATTATTATATTTAAGTATTTTGTATATATTTTAGTATATATCAATTACTATTTAGCATAAAAGTACAAATTATACAAGTATTTTGTATAATTATATTAAATTACTCGAGCAAAGTACAACTTATAATCTTCACTCAATCATTATTGTCCACGTGTCATGGCGCATTAATTTCCGTGCCAACCTTTTTTGTCCTATGCAAATATATACTCCAACCTTTTTTTTTATTATTATTTTTTTTTTAGCAAAACAACACATACACTAACTTTCTCTCTCACACACTAGTGTGTGTGTGTGTGTGTGTGAGAGGACACACGAAACGCGGCACAAACACGGATCTACCAAGCCTCTGATTGGTTGTTGAAAAGTAGATACCGTTGTGGTCTGTCTGTGGTCATATGTATGTATGTATGTATGAATATTTCTCTTTCTCTTTTGCTCTTCGGGTTCGGGTTGACGTAATCACCAATGAGTATAGGACACGTGTAGTTAGAGAGGAATTAAATAAGAAGGTTAGATTGGATGCAGCGAATAGGGATCGAAGTAGACTCGTGTGCGGAACACAAGCTGCAGAATTGAATTACTACTATATTTGATTGTTTCTTTTCGGCGTGGGGTGGGAGTGGGAGTGGGAGTGGGAGTGGGGGCATAAGGCATGGTAGTTGAGCCTGAGCCGAGCCGGAGCCGGAGTCAAATTTGTCTTAATATAGTGTGATAAATTTTTGTAGAATTATAATTATAAAATACATTAACATATGAAATTTAATAGAATTATTATAGGAAAATTATCAACGATATGTATTCAAATAATTAATAATCAAAAAATTGATATATACGTTCATAATATTTATTATTTTTCGATTCGATATGCAAAACAACTTTGATTAACTATTTTGTTTCTGTTTATTTTTTGACACATAAAACTTTGGTTTAAATTATGGTCAAGAAGTTTTAAATTCGTATCTTTTACATAAAAACCCGACCAACAATGAACAATTGTTTCGTTTATATTAAAAATTGATTGTGAAATTTTCACTTATTTGATTGTAGTTATTAAATCGATCGAAGTTACTTTCTTTTTTTCTCTTAATTTAGAGAACTAATATTTTTACATCGTTTTTTTTATATTTTCACATGTAGGACTCACATATTAGTTAATAAAAATTCGACACGTCAATTAACATGCGAACCTTACATGTAAAAATATCAAAAAATAATATAAAAATATTAGTTTTCAAAAATAAAACTAATTTGAATAAAAATATTACACAAAAGAAAAGGTGATTTCTAAATAACAACTTTTAATTTCTCAAATAAACCCCAAACCAGCTCAAGTTGATTCCATTCCACTAGATATTTTAATGCCCTTTGAAGTTTAGAGGTAGTTGGTGATTTGGGCACGCCACGATAGCCTTACCTCGGCCACTACTTTTCCCACCCGAAAATGACCTTTACCATTATTAAAATAACCCAAAATGACAAAACCACCCCTCCCATTCCACCCCCAACACAAGGTTACAATCGTCATACACTCAAACCGACATTGTCACCAAAAAGTATGCATGCAATGTCCACATCATTAGTCGTATGCCCAAAAAACAGTTGTTAGATCCGAGCGCATTTTCGACTTTTCACAAAAGGGGACGGCTTCATTAATTAGTGAGTTTAAATTACGAGAATTATTTGTAAAAATAAATAAAAATTAATTTGTTAAAATAATAATAATTTTATCTCATATTATTTATTTATTAATAATGTATTAATATATAGTAATTTTAATATCGTTAATGTATACAACGATAAATGTGACGCCTCGAAATTAGGTATCATCACCCATCTCTTGGTCGATTAAACTGACTTTAAGAGTAATTTAAAAAACAACTTATTAACATAAGCTGTAGTATGCATAATCTGACGTAAAGCGTGAGCGTGATTTAAATACAAATATACGTCTACTAGATATTATCTGGCTCAAATAAAAGTCCTCATTCTGAGATATTATCACACTATATTTTACGAATAATTGAGAATTCTTAATCTTATCTTCAGGGACCATCACTGCTTTCGTTTATTCGTCTAAATCCCATTTATATTATCATTTCACGAAGAAACGATGAAAGAAAGGGTGAGCTCAACTAAATAGGTGAAGAAATATTATGACTAAGATAATGCAGAATAAATTATCATAGTCTTGATAATGTTAAGCGATAAAATCTGATAAACAATGGGTTTAAGCTATGAAATATCTTGATCAATTAAAAAGAGTCAAGTAGAAAATAAAGTCTCTACTATCTTTAGGTTTTAAAAGGTTTTATCATGTTTATAAATGAGACTAGAACTTTAATAAATATTTCACATCATCGAATCACCCTATTTCTGACGAGGATATTCTTTAAGATCGCGTACAATTATTAAATCACTGACTACGGGCCAAGAATATTTATTGTATTCATTAATAATTAAGTGATCGTAAATGACAACCTGTCATCATCATACTTCTACTTCATAATGGAGGATTTTATCACATCATTTGTAATATTACGGTTGAGATTACGGCACAGAATAGTGCAGTCATGTAATCATACCAAAGTCCATCTACATGCCTTTCTGGTATGTATGACTTTCAAAAAATATAAACATGAGGATGATGACAATGATATAAAATTGATAAAACAAGTTCGAAATTATTTTATCCGGGAATTATTAACGTCCAAATGTCAGCGTGATATTGTTTTGTGAAAGAAATTCAAGAATGATCGTAGAGAATATTTCCATGAAAAGATCTTGGATGAAACGCGAAATATCGAGGATATTCTACTAATTTCATGGAGTATAGAGTCAAAGTTTTAACTAATTGGGTATAATAAAGAATGGAATAACAAAAGAAATCACCGTAAATGCGATAGGCCAAGCGCAGACGAGTTATTCCAACGGAATAATAAATAACGGAACCAGTCGGTGAAATTAGCAAGCAGCGGGATGTTCAACGAGAATAATAAAGATGGAACCAGAGATCGGTGTAAAACACTGACGGATAGGATATTCCAACGAGAATAATAAAAGCGGAACCCGTCGGGTGTAAAACCTGCCAGACGAGGATGTTCCAACCAGAATAATAAAAGGCGTGAGTTTAAATTACGAGAATTATTTATAAATAAGTTTCTTAAAATGGACCACGCGACATAAAAATCGCTCACATACACTTATATATATAAATTCTTCCGCTCTTTAATATAAAGTTATTTTAGAATGCCTCAAATTTTAAATAAGTGCAAAGACTACGGTAACTTAACTCTACACTTGTAGATGACAAATCCCTCCAGATAATATTAATAAAATAATTGTATAAATTAACTATAATATCAATTGTATATATTCCTTATATTAGAATAGGAGATTGTTATTTATTGAATGAGTAAATAATAAGAGAATCAAAGTTGTATTTAATATTTGGGGTAATATTAAACTAGCGATTAATCGCTATGAAATTCTCAAACGACTTATATTAAAAGAAACAAAAATATTTACTAAAACGATTTATATTAGGAATGGAGAATTTATGATATTTGATGACGATTCGCACGATTTCTTTCATCACGTAGTAAATGTAAATCATATAAATTGAAATCGGTTATGTCTATTTTAACGCAAATTGTCGAATGAAGCCACGATGTAAATTTGAATTTTATGTAATAGTAAAATTTTGGGATGGCCTTTGGTGCCTCCACCTTCCAGATCTTGAATGATTATTTATACACCAAATTTTGAAGCATATGATGAGTGATCTTTCTCCTTCTTAACAATGGGCTATTAAAATTATAATATATCATTAAAATAATAATATTCCTTTCTCTTTTCATGAATGTTGATACGTTGGTAAAATAATAATAATTTTTATTTCATTTAATTTATTCATCAAATATATACACGTATAAAACGTATTAAATTTTATGTAATAGTAAACTTAATGATTATTTATACACAAACGCTATTAAAATTATAATATATCATTAAAATAATAATATATTCATGAGTAATATTATGATGTTGATACGTTGGTAAAATAATAATAATAATTTTATTTCATTTAATTTATTCATTAATAATGTATTAATATATGATAATTTTAATATCATTAATGTATACACCGTCAAATAAATAAAATAAATTATAACTCGAACTCCCTACGTCTCAAAAAAAATTGATTTAGTTTAATTTTTGCAATCAAATTGATTATTTTTATAATTAAAATTTATACTAATTTCTTATAAATATAAGTGAATAAATTATAATCATAAAAAATATATTGAATTTATTATTACATTTAAATTTTATGATTTTAAAATATAAATAAATATTTTTATTTTAAAATTAATTAATTTGATAGAAAAAAAATCAACCTAATCCAATTTTTCAGGACCCAGGCACCCAGCCAGCAATTAATAAGCTTAGAGCGCCCAAATCAAGTTACCTTTATTTGTCACTACATACAGTATTACCTAATAATTAGTTCCTCCCTCTCTCTCTGTATCTCTTCCTTATTTTTTTTGTTCTACTCTCTCTTCTCTCTTCATTTCTCTATTCATGTCTCTCTACAGTTGCCGTGGTGGAGTAGAGGTCTAAAGTAGCTTCATAGATCTGCTAAGTTAGCCGGAATTTTCATTTATAAGTTAACTACGGTACTTTTTCTGCTTTCTTTTTCAGGTTTAATTAGTCTAAGCTTCATATATACTATTTGATTGATGAATCACGATTCTTCTTCTAGTTACAATGGTTTTAGCTTGATTCTAAGTATCTATAGTGAATAGTTTGATGTATTTTGACAGAAAGTTGGTTGGTTTGTTTATGAATTAATTAATATTAGGCTTTATGATATTTGGGTATTTAATAAATCTAAACAGAGCAATTGAGAATTTGGTATTTTGATTGCTGGGTGATAGTTACTTAAAGTTTGTGCTTTTCTTTGTGATATCTTCTATGATCATGTGTTTAGAATAATATTTCTTTGTTTTTTGTAAATTTAATTTTTTTTTCTTGGTTACTATGGGCGTTCTAGTCTTATCGAACAGTTTTTTTAATTTATTTTCTGTTTTTCCTATTTGATCGTTTTTTTTAATACTCCCTTTTTATTTGTTTTTTTAGAGTGAAATTTGTTATTTTTTATTTGTCATTTGTAGATTTCAAGGAAGAGACTTAATTTTCATCTTCATGTTTTGGTTCTTGCTTTACCTTGAATTCCATGTGATTTATTTGGTTTTTGTAAGTTGGATGTTTATGATGTCTACTGTTGTACATTTTAGAATCTTATAATTTCTAAAAAGAGTCAAAATATTTTAATTTTCAGTTCAGTTAACTTCCACTTTGAAAATTAAGCTGTAGCCTGTTTGAAGGTTGGATAGATAATGAAGTTTTGCTATTTAGCCAATTGTTTCTGTTGCAATAAGCCATTCTGAAAAACCTGTGTATCGTAATTATAAACCTTAGAAAAATTTGAAAAAAGAGCTATAACTGGGTAAGCAAGAGAACCTCAAAACTCTATGTGATCTTTTTCAGCTATCCTAATTGTAATTCCAACAATCAGAAATTTCTGTGTTTCTAATACGAAGATGTAAAATTAAAGTGAGATTTGTTTTAAATATTTTTTTTTATACCGTTCTTCTCCAAAGGATATAAAATGATTTTTACTTAATCTTTCAAAGACCAGTTCTCTTAATCTCTGTTTGGGGTTTGACATTATATATTTTATAGGTTACATTTTGAGGTAAAAGATTGCTTCCATCTGTTGTATTCCGATCCTTTTTTAGTATCATTTTGTTGTATTGCGATCCTTCTTTCTAATTTAGTATTATTTATTGGTTCATATCTGTTAGATATATTTTTTCATTGGTTAAAATTGCTTCTACCCGACCTGTTTCCTGCTACTAATAATTTTTTTCCTTTCCTAGTATAATCTCTAAACTTCATTTTATCACAACTCAATATATTACTGGTGGATGAATTCAACTTAAGATGTGCTTGTTGGATTTATGTTTTTGAGTCTAGTAATTCACTGCATTTGTTTGATTCTTTTTTAAGACTATGATTATAACTTCCCTGTTCTTGATTAGTTATTCTTCATGTCTATCTCTTTCTGTTGTCAGGTGAATGAAGCTTACGGACTTTTCATCAAGGAGCAAAAGACACTTCACGCTCCTCTATACGTCAGTCTTGATCACTTTCATCAAAGGGTTCTACCCAAGTAATGTAGTCAGATATATCTAACTGGTTTCAAAATAAGATCCTTAGCCCCTTGTAGATAGTCACTAAAATGGATAGATCAGATACGTCAGGATTTGTGAGTGGAGGAGGTAGCTTATTTTGGTTTCTTCTAGCTCTTTTCATCTTGATATATAGATCTTCCTAGTTCCATTCAGTAACCTGCTAGTTAGTCCCATTATCATTCAACAATTTAGTATAAAGTATCCATAAAATGGATCTTAACCATAATGGTACAATGTTCACTTGTAATGGTAAATCGAGAAAGTATAAGAACTCCGGTGATACCACATTACGCCTAGATTGCTTTGGTTATGGAGGAAACAAGGTTGTGGGATTTGGAAGAGCTCGAACTGACCTTGGAGACCACATTGTTTCTTCCGATGCATCTGATGATGGTTGCAGATTGGTGCTTGGATTGGGTCCAACACCAAGTATATATTCTGATGAATACTACCCTATTGAAATTAATAAGAACAAAGGAGCTGGCACCATATTGCTTCAGGAATTGTCATCTGGGGGTGATTCAATTCTGAAACTTGGCCTTTCTGGAGGGACAGAAGAAGTTACAACTTTGCTCGAGTATTCAGTTTCATCTCAGACTGATTTGAATGCATCTAATCAACCTGACCAAGCAGCTATTGTCGGTAATAGATCTGTGGTTCCTGCTGTTGATGATGAGGGTTCTACATCTGCCAGGAAATCAGGTGGCTATATGCCATCGCTGCTTTTGGCTCCAAGAATGGATAGCAGCAAAGATTTTTGGCAATCACAAGAATATTTGGAGCCTGAGACAAAATCTCATAGCCATCCTTCTCAGTTGAGCTCTGAGCCTTCTGCTGTCTCAGATTACTCAATTGGCACGGTTTCTGAGCTCGCCATAGATGGGACACCATCAAATTGCCAAACCAGCAATTCTAAAAAATGCAAGTTTGGAGGGTGTACAAAAGGAGCACGGGGGGCAACTGGTCTTTGCATTGGCCATGGGGGTGGGCAGAGATGCCAGAAACCAGGGTGTAATAAAGGCGCTGAGAGCCGAACTGCCTATTGTAAAGCCCATGGAGGAGGTAGGAGATGCCAGCATCTCGGATGCACTAAAAGCGCTGAGGGCAGGACAGACTACTGCATTGCACACGGGGGCGGGAGAAGATGCGGGCATCCTGAAGGATGCTCTAAAGCAGCACGGGGAAAATCCGGGCTTTGCATCAAGCATGGTGGGGGGAAGAGGTGTAAGGTCGAAGGCTGCACCCGAAGTGCTGAGGGTCAGGTTGGTTTGTGCATCTCTCATGGGGGTGGACGTCGTTGCCAATTCCAGGGCTGTGACAAAGGAGCTCAAGGGAGCACAATGTACTGCAAAGCCCATGGTGGTGGAAAGCGTTGTATTTTTGCAGGGTGCACTAAAGGCGCAGAAGGTAGCACACCACTATGTAAAGGGCATGGTGGGGGAAAGCGTTGCCTATTTGATGGTGGTGGAATTTGCCCCAAGAGTGTCCATGGAGGAACAAACTTTTGTGTCGCCCATGGTGGAGGAAAGCGGTGTTCTGTTCCAGGCTGCACAAAGAGTGCACGGGGACGAACTGATTCCTGCGTCAGGCATGGTGGAGGAAAACGTTGTAAGTTTGAAAACTGTGGCAAGAGTGCACAAGGTAGCACAGATTTCTGCAAGGCACACGGAGGTGGAAAGCGGTGCAACTGGGGAGAAGGAAATTGCGAGAAATTTGCTAGGGGCAGGAGCGGGCTATGTGCAGCACACAGCAGCATGGCTCAAGACTGCAATTCAAACAAGACAGGTATGCTTGGACCAGGACTCTTCCACGGGCTTGTGCTTGCTGTTTCTAGCACCACCAGGAGCAGCTACGACAACACAAATACTTTTTCTTTATCGGAGGCCTTGGATTCTATTGATTCCTTGGAGAAGCCAGTTAAAAGGCAACATCTCATACCACCTCAGGTATTGGTTCCTTTATCAATGAAGTCCTCGTCGTCTTATATAAGACCTTCGAGTTCTGAGAAGCAAGGGGAAGCAAGAAGCGTTAGGGGCAGCACTGCTAGTGCTGGTGGCTCTATTAGTGGCAGTGGTATGAGGCAGAATTTCGAATTTGTCATTCCGGAGGGGAGAGTTCATGGTGGGGGCTTAATGTCGTTGCTTGGCGGGGACTTGAAGAATGCCATTGATGGGATTTGATGTTAAATTTGGCTTAATAATAAGCTAGCTCTCCAGTTGAGAGTTTTGCGTTGGTAATTTGTTGATTTTGAAACCATGCAGTGTGTATAAAAGGTGTTATGACTCTGTATAAGCTCTCTGTTTTATAGGCTTTTTGTTGATGCATTCTGTATTACTACCTCCGGAATTCATTTTATTTTTCTGTCCCTATATATATATATAAAATTTATAAAGAATGAAAATCAAAAGAATTTAATTAATTTTGGGAAAATTATTTATGACAAATCACAAAGTTGAATTATAATAAAAATAAAACTTTATGCGATAAAATAGGAAAATTGATATTTCCATAAATGAGCCACACACTTATGTGAAAGTCTGAAATTGTTATGATAGAAATATCAATTTTTATTTGTGAAAATAACAATTCGTTAAAATAATCATAATATCATTCTTAATTTTACCAACCCATATGAATTCATATTGACAAAAAAAATAAATTTCACGATACATGATAAAATTCTTAATTTTATTATATTATAATATTTGCGTCAAAATAATCATTAAATACAGTATTTTTATTTTAATTTTGAGAATATGTGAATAATAAAAAGAATGATTTAAAAAACTAATTCATTAGAAGAAATAATATTTCATAAAAAAAGGTGAAAAAATATTTTAATTAATAAATAATTTAAAAAGACAATTTAAATAAAAGTGAACTCTTTAACTTCAGTTTTGTTGTCTACGATTGGCGGAAATTCATATTTTCCGACCGAATCTTGGCAGATCAAAAGTCCTTCTTTCCGCTTCTTTTTTGAATCCGAACTTCCAAAGATTGCAGGTATTTTCTTATTCATCTCTTCTTCTTCTTAAGCTCTGTTAAAAATTCGTTTGTAATGCAGTTATTTGGAGTTTACATGCTGTTGTTTTCAATTCCTGTGTTTGATTCTCTCTTCTTAATTCACTCAACAAATTGATTCTGTGCTATCTCTCTTTATTCTCTTCAATGAAAAGGCATTATATAAATTCCTCTGTTTCAGTTATGGAAATTCGATTAGATCGTAAATTTACGCGCTAATAATATATTCGTATATGAAAATCGTCCAAAATTTTACATTCTGTTTATCTAAATTAGTCAAGTTCTGATTGTCAGCTCGAATTTTGCTTGATCGCAAGAATTTGAAATTTAGGCGGGAGTTCAAAACCCAAAATTGTGAAGTGCAAATTACTTCACATACAAGTCTGTAAACAGAGCTAATCACTGATGAAATTAATATGTTAAAGCTTGTCAATAAATTCATAATTTTGATAGAATTATAGTTGTGCAAGTTAATTATAAACATTAATTCAATAACTGTTTCATTTTCTCTCTGTAGAAAGAAGTCTATGGAACGCCTTTACGGTGACAACAATTCTAACTTTCATAAACTCATGGCATTGAGTGACGCCATTTCGCCGATCAGTGAGCAGCAAGGCCGTTTTTATCATCATCCGAGGAAAAGCCCTAGCTTCGATTCGCTTGCTAATTCTGAAATTTTAGCTAATTTGGAGAATCTGGACTCTCCGATCATCAGATACTTGCGAACTGGATCGCCGTTGTCGTCAATTGAGAATTTGCAGATTTCGCAGCAGTCGAGGTCGCCGACGGTGTTTAAGACTCCGGTGAAGGTGGAGGAGGACGTGCTGGTAATGGATGGAATTCTGGTGTGGCCAGTGATCAGTGCGAGGACTAGGTCTTCGTCATCGACGTCGGATTCTGGCGGATCGTCGCCATCAGGGAGTAAAACCTACAAGACGGGGATTTGTCGGTCGTGGGAGGATTCTGGTAGTTGCCGCTATGGAGCCAAATGCCAGGTCACCTCTCTCTCTCTCTCTCTCTAATGCAGTAAGACAAATCTATAGAAGCTTGTACTATAAATTATGGTATAGAAGGTTATTTGAATCCAGATCTTTTTAATGCTAAACTAAAATTATTGATACAAAAATGCTTTTTCCTAGTGTTTAATGTCAGGAAATGATTCTGCAAGGGGTGTATTTAATTAAGATTTTTAAAGATTTTTAAAGATTTTAAAAGTTTGGTTATATTCAATAAAAACATAGTTTATAAAAGTTTAGTGGTATTCAATTACAACTTTTTTAATGTCTTTAAAAATTAGGTGGTATTGAATTAAGATTTTTACAAAGTCTATAAAAGTATTCTGTTATTCAAAAAGTCAGACTTTTCAGATTTCTATTAAATGGTAGAGTTTGACAGACTTTAGAAGAACAATTATAAATATTAACCCATATCCAAAGTCTAACCTCATCTCTAAAGATTTCTAAAGATTTCATATCTCATTTTAATAAACTAAATAAATTTAAAATACAATTCACATGAATCCAATATTTCTAATTACTTTATAATCTAGAATAATTAATACTTCTGATGTACCCACAAAAATAAAACATTTATTTTGTTTTTAGAAGTCAACGATACAAAATTCAAAATTTTAAAATTTGAATTTATTTGTTATTTAATAATAAACACACGTTATTGTTTCAAAAATAAAATAAATACACAATATTTTAAAATTTTATAATTTAAATAAATTAACTTAGAATCGAGAAATGAAGAAAAAAAAAGTGAGAGAAGGAAAATAATTTATATAGAATACGTATTTTATAGTGATACGGTGATATATAGTTGTATAAAATATATAAGTTCTTCAAGCTTTTTATCATAATTTTATTATATGTTACATTACTAAACTAAAATTTATTAAAAAGAATATAAATAAAAAATATTTTTTTATTTAAAAATAACAAACAAGTATATATTATTTTTATTTGCAAATTTTGATACTAAGACGAGGTAATATTCAAATATTTGAATGAAAATCGATATATATTGCAAATGTTTATATTAATTTTTTAATTGCTAGTTACATAAATAAGTATTGATGACAACTTTTGTAGACCTGGAATGAAAAACAATAATTCAAATAAAGCGTATTATATATACATAAAGTATATATAAATTTCAATGAAAAGTGAGCTTAATTTTTTATATTATTTCAGTAGTTTTTAAATTTTTATTGGTATCCAAATATATTATGAAATGAGTAGAATAATAATATGAACGCTTTCAACATATATAAAATCTCATGCCACAATAATATAATGAAATTACTCTAGTTCATGAAAAAGAGGAGATGTTGTACACATGGGCTAATTAACAATTAATATAAGTTGCAAGATATATTAGAAGTATACAAAAATCTATCGCAGTCTTGATAAAAAGTTTATAAAAAGTTTTTTCTTTTATTTCATGTAGTATATAAAAGTCATTTAAAAAAATCTTTAAAGTCTTTTGAAAGTCATTAAAATCTTATAAATTCTTCAAAAAGTATGTCACTTAAAAAAGTCTTTAAAAATCTTAATTGAATATCCCCGAGCCAGAGTATTTATTTAATCAAGGCTTCTATTGTTTGAGGAAAGCATGGGAAAATAACTTGTGTTGTTTATGTAAAAGTACTTGCCAAGTTTAAAATGGCTCATCATTTTCTGAAGTACTTTAGTTAAATGTGTATTGATCTTGTAGAAGGATTTCGCCCACTTGCAAACGTCCAAAATGTCAGAAACTTGTTTAGAAAGAGATTTCTGTTAAAATAAACTTAGCCTAAGTTGCAATGGTCAAAATACTAAATTGTGTGCAATACAGGTTGAGCTCTTGATAAATAAAATTTCATGTAATCCTAGTCCACTTGATAGTGTTTGTTTTATAGCTGTGGAAATTGTACAAGGTTGCTGATTAAGATTACTAAATTTCCCCTTGCTGTTTTACGAAAAAGATGTCCCAATTCCAAAACCAATTCTTCTCTTTTTAACATAGTAGGATATAATTTGGAATGCTGCAAAATGCCCAAATGAGAGCTACTTGACTTGAGCCTCATTACATCCTTTGCAAGATGCTTAAGTTGTTTCTAAATTCTAATGATGCCTCCCAGTATCTTGTTTGAACTGCAGTAACTTTACTATTGGATAAACTGCCTTCCACTTGCAATCTGATAGTATTAATTTGCATCGGTAACTCCATCTTTTTGCAGTTTGCACATGGAAAGGAAGAGCTGCGCCCAACCCGATTTCCTCACAAGAACAAATCAGAGGTAAAAAAGTCATCTCGATATATGCGATATATGCAATGAAAGGCATCACCTGTTAAAAATATGCTATTTTTAAGTGGTGATTATGTGCACTTTATCAGTTGTGTAGACATAAGTTTGTATATTATAAATGAATAATTTTTTTTTGGTAATTGTAGGCTCAGACATGCAAGTCATATAGCTCAGGTTCATGCAGTTATGACTCTAAATGCCGCTTTATTCATCATCAGGTCAATTCACCTGCATTACCAACAGAATCAGCAGTGATGGTGCCCTTTGCAACAACTCAACCGATCACTCCTATCAAACTAGAGCATGCATTAAGCAGTGTCAACTGCACCAGCATCAACTTTGCTAGCACTGACTGGTCTCCCCTAGATGATGACATTGAGATTGCCTTACCTTCTTCGACTTCAACTGACAAAGCTCCATCAAGGGAAGATGTTGACGCTTATATACACAGTGTTCTCTATTGTCCCAATCAAGGGAAGAAATTGCCCGTGTTTGCTGAAATTTGCCCAAGGTAGATGTATTTTTTTCTGAATAAACCTTCCACTTTCGACAACTGAGACAAAGACAAGTACATATCATCCTACATTCCTAGTGCTGTGTTAGAGCCCTTGAGCCAATTTTCTCTGGCACCACAATTTTACCAGTTTTGATACATCTTATACACTATATATAGCATAAAAAACAGGCCAGATATAGCATAGAATTGGAAAATGAATCGATCCAGTAAGATTGAGTAATACTTGTTGATGGTTCTCCGGTTTAACATGCATTATAAAACTTTGAACTCTTGTATATGTCAGTATGTGAGTTTGGTTGGGTTAAGATTGACTATTTGTTGGTATTGGAATCAATGGTATTATATTGGATACTATTACTGTTTGTAAGGATTCTAAACCTTTTGATTTGCTAGTAATTCAATTCCTTGTACTGTATGATTGCTTATTTTAGCTTTCTTTCTGTGCTATGTGAACCTACAAATACTTGCTAAATTACCATGGACGGACCGCTCGCTTCAGTTTCTGAATGGAATGGAGGAATGAATGGAATGAAAAATAGTGTATTTAATGATTATTTTTTAGGATAAACTATTCTAATGAACTAAAAATTTATTTTATTGACTTAATTTTTATTTCACATGAAAGATGGTGGAATAAAATTAATTTCAATAAAATGGATCTATGTGATAATTATCTTACTTTGTGACGCCTCCCCAAAATTAGTATACATCACCCATCTTGGGTTTATTACTTACTTACGTAGTGTAATTTAAATACAACTTATTAACATAACTGCCGTATAATAATACGACATAAATCGTGAGTTTAAATACAATATCGCCTACTAGATATTATACAAACTCAAACAAAAAGTCCTCATTACAGCTTATTATCACACTATTTTACGAATAGTGAGGACTACTAATGCTATCTTCGGTGACCATCACTGCTTCCCCGACTCGTCCCCAAATTTATATTATCATTTCAAGAAGAACATTGAAAGAAAGGGTGAGCTTAATTAAATTTCAAGAAGAAATATTATGACTAAGATAATGCAGAATAAATTATCAATAGTCTTCAATAATGTTAAACCGATAAAATACAATGATAACCAAATGCTTAATCTGCGGATGAATATGCAATCCATTAAAAGTCAAGTAGAAAATAAAGTCTACTATCTTTTAGGTTTTAAAAGGTTTTTCATCATCGCTTTATAAATGAGACTCACTTTTAATAAATATTTCACATCATCGAATCACCCCGCGCATTACGGCCAAGGATATTCTTTAAGATCACGACCACAATTATTCATGCACTACTACGGGCCAAGAATATTTGTGTATTCATTAATGGTCATGATCATGCCAACAATCGTCCATCAATGCACTACTACCAATCGAGGATTTTTATCACATCATTTGTAACATTACTACCACGATTACAATCGAATAGTCTCTCGTCATAATCATACCAAGTCCATCTATGCACTTCATGAGCCATGTATGACTTTCAAAAAATATAAACATGAGGATGATGACAATGATATAAGAATTCAATAAAACAAGTTCAAGAATTATTTTATCCAGAATTATTAACGTCCAAATTGTCAACACGATATCGCTTGTTTTGTAGAGTAAAATTCAAGAATGATCGGAAGAATATTTCTATGAAAGATATCTTTGGATGAAACGCAAATATCGAGGATATTCTACTAATTTCATGGAGTATAAAGTCAAAGTTTTAACTAACCGGGTATAATAAGGAATGGAATAACAAAAGAAATCACCACGCATGCGATAGATCTTGCATGCATGTTATTCCAATGTAATA
The DNA here is from genome assembly GCA_020205615.1 of Panax quinquefolius. NCBI lineage: Eukaryota > Viridiplantae > Streptophyta > Magnoliopsida > Apiales > Araliaceae > Panax > Panax quinquefolius. The sequence continues at coordinate 116,564,903 of CM035158.1, read as the reverse complement.
ATAAATAACGGAACCAAGTCGTGTGAAATTCACACCGCATGTGATGTTCCAACATGTAATAATAAAGATGGAACCCGGATCCGGTTGTAAAACACACAGATAGGATATTCCAATGAATAATAAAGATTTTAACCAGTCCGGTAAAACACATGCATGTGATGTTCCAACAGAATAATAAAGATTTTAACCAGTCCTGTAAAACACACGCATGTGATGTTCCAATGCAAATAATAATAAAGACGGAACCGTCCTGGGTGTAAAACACACGCATGTGATGTTCCAATGTAATAATAGAAGAATGTCACCAAGTATAGGGTAAAACCACTTATATACAAGGTTATTCCAATGTAATAATAAGCGATGGAATAACAACAGCTTCTCTTCGTGAATAAGAAAGAATAACACCCCTTACATTTGGTAGGAGATTGAATCTCGCAAAGCGGTAGTAGAATAAAATACTCTTCTTCTTTCTCTTTATTCTCTATACTTTCTCTCTCTATAAATTGAATGAATTGCGTGAAAAATAATGAAGCCCTAGGCCTCTATTTATAGAAGATTTCTGAAGACCTCTGCCATATGAAAAGCAAGTGGCTTGTACCGGTTTGACGCTCAAAAATGTGAAACGACAAGTGGTTCGGCCGCTCAGAATGTGAAACGACAAGTGGTTCGACGTCTGGTAAAGGTAATTACTATTAACGAAGGTAAATACTATCGATTTAAGGTAAATACTATTCACAAGGGTAATTACTATCGACGAAGGTAAATACTATTCACAAGGGTAATTACTATCGATTGGAAGGTAAATACTATTCACAAGGGTAATTACTATCGACGAAGGTAAATACTATTCACAAGGTAATTACTATCGACGAAGGTAAATACTATTGATGAAGAGACTCTTAGATGATGACATATAGTTTTCCCCATAAAATAATCAAACTTACCACAAATCATAACACATATTTAATCTTTCAATAATTATTAATCATTTATAACTTGTCGTCTCAATTATTGATTTAATACTATAAACATATTATATGATGATAATCGTGACAATAATTGAATCAATAATATAAGAGATATGATGCAAAGAATTATCAGTAGCAATAATTGAAAGCGTAAATGGTGACTTCTCACGTAAGATCATCGATAATCAATACCGTAGTGTCTCTACTTGTCTACCACGCCAGACATCGCATTTCTTTACCAATTAGGTAGTTCAACGGCTTTTAACTGGTAACACCTCACGCCGTTATTTTTATAAAAATATTTTTGTCGTTTTCAATCCGATAATAATGTTGTGGGGTCCACCAATGATTGAGCCATTGTATTTAATATTCCTAACAAAAAGAATATTCTCACCAAACGAATATTTTATAACAACTTGCATACTTTGCAAAATTTATAAATATTACCCACAACTATAACATTATATCAAATTTATTCCATAATATTCAAAAAATAATATTTATAGAAAAATTCATCTTTATTTATAAAAGTTGGGTCTTACAACCTCCCTTCTTATGAAATTTCGCCCTCGAAATTAGGGTACGATACTGGTATGTCGAAGAGGTAAGGATACCTTGATTTCATTTCGATTCTAACTCCCAAGTCATTTCCTCAACATCGTGGTTCCTCCATAAAACTTTGACTTGAGGTATAACCTCGAGCGTAGAATATGTTCTTTCTTATCCAAAATTTGAACAGAACCTCTTCATACGTCAAATCTTCCGCTTATTTCGTCCTGGTTCTAACTCAATAATATGGTTCGGGTCTTTCACATATTTACGTAACATAGATATGTGAAAAACGTTATGAACACGAGACATATTTCAAGCAGAAAGTCGAGTCTATAGCCACGCTTCCTACTCGATCGAGGATTAAAATGGACCGATGAATCGAGGGTTAAGTTTTCCTCTCTTTCCAAATCTTGTAACTCCTTTCCATGGAAGCGACTCTTAACAACACACGATCTCCTATATCAATTCCACGTTCTTTCATGAAGATCGAGATAACTCTTTTTGTCGATTTTGTGAGGTTTTATACGTTGTCGGATCGTCTCAATCTTTTTCCGTAGTCATACGTATCAACTCCGGTCCCAACAACGTTGCTTCACCCACCTTCATCCCAAAGATACCGGAGAATCGACACTTTCTTCCATACAACGCTCGAATGGAGCCATGCCAATACTTGCTTGATAATCTGTTGTTGTAGGAAAACTCCACCAATGGTAAGAACTTGTCCCAACTCCTTGAAATCAAGGACACAGTAGTCTTAATAGATCTTCAAGAGTTTGAATAGTCCTCTCCGATTGTCCATCCGTCCGAGGATGATATGCCGAGCTAAATCGTAAAGTCTGTGCCCATAGCTTTTTGCAACTAACCCAAAATCGTGAAGTGAATCTTGGGTCTCGATCGAAACTATGGATACCGCATACCATGCGCCTTCAATCTCGTTTATGTACATACTGACAAGACGTTCAAGTGTATAAGTTTCTCGACGTCGGTAAGAAATGAGCGGACTTGGTCAACCTATCAACAATGACCCAAATCGCATCAATGCCTTGAGAAACCTTAGGAAGGCCGTGCAGAATCGAAATCCATGGTAATGTGCTCCCACTTCCATTCTGGAATTTCAAGTGGTTGCAATGGACCTTTTGGTACTTGATGCTCGCTTTTAACTCGTTGACAAGTTAGACACCTTGAGATAAACAAATATTATCTCTCTCTTCATATTGCTCCACCAAAATGTATATACGAATATCATGATACATTTTGGTACTCCCGAGATGGATTGCAAATGGTGTGTTGTGTTACTCCATCATGATATTATACTTTAAATCGTGGTCGTTAGAACACAAAGTCCGGAGTTGACTAAGTATTCCTTCTTCATCGATTCTTGCTTCCTAGATAAGACCTTCAGACTTTCTTCCCTCATACACGATCACCTCAGTGTCAGTAGAATGAGCAGCTTTAACTTTATCAATTAAAGTCGGTTACTCTACTCAGATACTCGCTTATCATCACACGCGTCCCTGGAGTCTTTAATTCTATCTCCATCCTTTGCAAGTCACACAAAATGGGCTCTTACGATAATATCGCACTCAGTACTTGCATATGATTTTCTACTCAATGCGTCGCCTACCACGTTCATTTTCCAGGATGGTATTGGATGGTATGATCATAATCTTTCAATGATTCAAACCAACGTCGTTGTCGCGTGTTGAGTTCCTTTTGAGTGAAGAAATATTTGAGGCTTTTATGATCCGTAAAGATCTCCACTTTCTCCCCATACAAGTAATGCCTCCAAATTTTAAGTCAAGAAAGCAATAAATTTACTAACTCTAGATCATGAGTAGGATAATTCCTCTCATATTCTTTGAGTTGTTGCGAGGCATAAACTATTACTTTTCCATGTTGCAGATGAGAACACATCCCAACCTTTTTCCAAGCATCACCGTAGATGACAAATCCTCCGAGCCGATGGTATTGTCGAAACAGTGTGAAATAAGTCTCTCTCGAGTTCTTGAAAACTCTTCTCACATTCTTCGCCTCAACCGAACTTTGTATCTTCCGAGTCACCGAGTCGATGGAATAGCGATTCGAGAAAATCCTTCCACGAATCTCCGATAATAACCAAATAAACCGAGAAAGCTACGTTACTTCGGTCCATCGATTTAGGTTGTTCCCACTTTTGAATAGCTTCAATCTTTCTTTGTCAATGGATATTCCACGACTTGATACCACGTGCCCAAGGAATGCTACTTCTTCAAGCCGAACTCGCATTTCTTCAACTTGGCATAAAGCTTATATTCACGAAGCTTTTGGAGTGTCGACCTCAAGTGTTCTTTCATGATCTTCACGGCTTTTGGAATAAATAAGGATGTCATCAATAAAGACGACCACAAAAAGTGATCTAAATATTCCTTGAATACTCGGTTCATCATATCCATGAAGGCGGCGGAGCATTAGTCAATCCAAAGGACACGACTAGAATTCATAATGCCCGCATCGAGTTACAAAAGCCGTCTTTGGAATGTCGGTGATTGTTCTAATCTTCAATTGGTGATATCCTAACGAAGATCAATCTTTGAAAAGAATTTGGCTCCTTGCAATCGGGTCAAACAGTCATCAATACGTGGCAATGGATACCTATTTTTGATGGTGACGTGATTCAACTCCCGATAATCAATACAAAGTCGCATACTCCCATCTTTTCTTCTTCACGAATAGAGCAGAGCACCCAAGGAGAAGTACTAGACGAATAAAGCCAATGTCTAACAATTCCTGCAGTTGGGTCTTTAACTCCCGAAGTTCAATAGAGCTATTCGATATGGGGCTTTGGAAATAGGTTTTGTCTGGGTTCAAGCGTCGATACAAAATTCAATTTCACGCCTGGGGTAGGCCGAAGTTCTTCGGGAATACGTCAGAAATTTATTAACAATAGAATATCGTTTAAAACCGACGTATTTTTATTTAAATCATGTGATATGAGCTAAGAAAGCTTGACATCCGCTTTTCAATAAACGAATAGCTTTATGGCTTGAGATGACCGTGATTGATTTTAATGGTTTGGTCGTTTGAATTCGCATAATAGGTTGATTAGGAATATGAAAGCTAACAACCTTACGAAAACAATCAATTTTTGCATGATAAGTAGTTAACCAATCAATCCTTTGAATCACGTCAAATGCAAGTATTTTTAATGAAATAAGATCGACAGTAATGTGAGGGGACCGATTTGAACCAAACAAGACTTATAAATGATGGATGTAATGAAGGTTTCTCCCAACTGAGTTTCCACAGATAAGTCAAAGTCTAATTTCTCCTGAGTCAAATTTAATCGATGAAAGCAAAAGTAGGAGAAATAAAAGAATGGGTAGAATCCCAGATCAAATAAAGTATAGACTTCATTAGAGTTTATGATAAGCTTACCGTGATGACCTCATTCGGATTCCTCGCTTTTGGGAGGTCACAACAAATGCTCTCCTCAGACTCTGGCTTTGAATTTTCTGGATGGCCTTTGGTGCCTCCATCCTAAATTTATTTGTCTTGATGAACGCAAAAATCGAGCTAAGTAACCTTCTCTTCCACAATTATAACATGCTTTGGATGGCATGACGCAGTTTGAACTGATGATGTCCCTCTCCTCCGCATTTGAAGCATATGATAGGTGGTCTTTCTCCTTCCTTAACAACGGGTGCTGGTGCTGACTTCTTTCCATCATTGTTGAATCTCCTTTTCTTGAAATGTCCATTCTTATTGTTTTGGCCCTGATTACCACCGAAGTGGTTACCATATCCGCCTCATTGATTCCTCCACGCTTGTTGTCACCGCCACGATGACTATTCTCGCCGGTATTATAATTTTTATTACGCTTCTTTTAAGTTGCGTTGACTCATTATCGCTACTTCCACTAATCGAGCCCTATTTACAACATCTCAATACAAACACGCTTTTATGAGAAATAAGATGTTGACGTATCTCCCGCGAAACCTCTTAAAAACATTCGCCATTCTCTCTTCATTATCCACCAAGTGGACGAAACCCGTGATAACTCCGCAAATTTTGCCTCGTATTGCGACACGGTCATATTGTTTTGTTCCAACTTGATAAACTCCACCTCCTTTCATGGGCGAATACTTTCGGAAAGTATTTGTCGTTGAACGCCTCCTGAACTTCTCCCAAGATATCTTGAAGATACCGGTTGAGTACGTTTACTGGATTCCCACCAAGAATCCGCCTCCGCCAAGAACATAAAAGCGCAAAGTGGAACCTTTTGCTTCTCTGAGCATCCCAAGACATCAAATATCTTGGTAATCTGCTTTATCCATGCTTCCGCCGGAAGTGGTTTTGCTCTCCTTAAACTCCCGGTGGTCCCAGCTCTCTTAAATTGTTTAATGGTGACCTCGAGAGTTTTCCGTGTTTCCACCCCACGTTTTGGGCATGAGTCGCTCTCTGTTGTTGCAGATAAATCGCATAAAGCCTCTGAACATTTGATCATTCGTCATTTGGTTTAAGTCGGTGTTGTTTGTTTCGCGTGAGATTGTCGCCTTCCTGATGCACATTATCCTCGATTATTGATATGTGGTGAATCAACAATCGCTGCGCTCCATTCTTATTCTCAACATTCTCGGATGTCATTTTCGACATCGCCACAAAAACAAAAGGTTAATCGACACGTAACAAATTATCCCTATCTTCCCGACCAACCAATAAAATATCACATAAACTTAGGTAGGTCATACTGGCGAAGGTATTCCCGCCTCCTCCCTCCTAGTACTATTCTCACATCTTAGCCAGGATCATATCCCTAAGCTCGATACCAACCGCGACGCCCCAAAATTAGGTATACATCACCCATCTTGGGTCGACACTTACATGGTGCATGTAATTTAAATACAACTTATTAACATAACTCATGCAGTATAATACGATATAAATCGTGAGTTTAAATACAAATATCGCTTCTACTAGATATTATACAAACTCAAACAAAAAGTCCTCATTACAGCTTATTATCACACTATTTTACGTAATAAAGTGAGGACTACTAATGCTATCTTCGTGACCATCACTGCTTCCCGACTCGTCCAAATTATATTATCATTTCACAAGAGAACGGTGAAAGAAGAAAGTGAATTTTCTCAACTAGCCCAAAGAAGAAATATTATGACTAAGATAATGCGAATAAATTATCAATAGTCTTCATAATGTTAAACCGATAAAATACAATGACAACCAGCTTTAATCTGCAGCTTAATATCGCATCCATTAAAAGAGTCAAGTAGAAATAAAGTCTACTATCTTTTAGGTTTTAAAAGGTTTTTCATCATCATTTATAATGAGACTCACTTTAATAAATATTTCACATCATCGAATCACCCCGCGCACTACTTTCCAAGGATATTCTTTAAGATCACGACCACAATTATTCAATACACTCACGCCAAGAATATTTGTGTATTCATTAATGGTCACGATCATGCCAACAATCGTCCATCAATGCACTACTACCATCGAGGATTTTTATCACATCATTTGTAACATTACTACGCGTGATTACAATCGAATAGTCTCTCATCATAATCATACCAAGTCCATCTACGCACTACTGTGCCACGTATTTACTTTCAAAAAATATAAACATGAGGATGATGACAATGATATAAGAATTCAATAAAACAAGTTCAAGAATTATTTTATCCAGAATTATTAACGTCCAAATTGTCAACACGATCTTTGTTTTTGTAGAGTAAAATTCAAGAATGATCGTAAGAATATTTCTATGAAAAGATATCTTTGGATGAAACGCAAATATCGAGGATATTCTACTAATTTCATGAAGTATGAAGTCAAAGTTTTAACCAACCCAGTATAATAAGGAATGGAATAACAAAAGAAATCACCACGTAAATGCGATAGATCGCATGCATAAAGTTATTCCAATGTAATAATAAATAACGGGCCGGTCGGGTGAAATTCACACCGGCTGTGATGTTCCAACAGAATAATAAAGATGGAACCCGCATCCTGGGTGTAAAACACATGACATGGATATTCCAACGAGAATAATAAAGACGGAACCGTGTCCGGTGTAAAACACACGATGCGATGTTCCAACAGAATAATAAAGACGGAACCAGTCCTTGTAAAACACACGTATGAGATGTTCCAATGAATAATAATAATAAAGATTTTAACGAATCCGGTGTAAAAACACACATGCATGTGATGTTCCAAATGAATAATAGAAGAATGTCACCAAGATATAGGGTAAACCACTTATACGAGTTATTCCAATGTAATAATAAGAATGGAATAAACAACAGTTCTCTTCATGAATAAGAAAGAATAACACCCCTTACATTTGGTAGGAGATTGAATCTCGCAAAGCAGCCAGAAGAAAAAAATACTCTTCTTCTTTCTCTTATTCTATACTTTCTTTCTCTATACATGAATGAATTAAGTGAAAATAATGAAGCCTCTGCGCCTCTATTTATAGAAGATTTCTAAATTGCACCGCCATATTATGAAAAGCGAGTGGCTTGACGACGGTGGTTTGACGCTCAAATGTGAAACGACAGTGGTTCGACGCCTCAGAATGTGTGAAGCGACAAGTGGTTCGACGTCTGGTAAAGGTAATTACTATTAACGAAGGTAAATACTATCGACGGAAGGTAAATACTATTCACAAGGGTAATTACTATCGACGGAAGGTAAATACTATATTCACAAGGGTAATTACTATCGACGTAAGGTAAATACTATTCACAAGGGTAATTACTTATCGACGAAGGTAAATACTATCACGGAAGAGACTCTTAGATGATGACATACATACGAGCCCCCCATAAAATAATCAAACTTACCACAAATCATAACAACATATTTAATCTTTCAATAATTATTAATCATTTATAACTTGTCGCCTCAATTATTGATTTAATACTATAACATATTATACTGACGATATCTTGTGATGATAATCAATCAATAATATAAGAGATATGATCAAAGAATTACCATCGTGTGAATAATTGAAGATAAATGGTGACTTCTCACGTAAAGATCAATAATCAATACTGCGTCTACTATGCAACCATGCCAGACATCTTGTATTTTTTACCAATTTAGTTCAATAGCTTTTAATCTGGAACACCTCCCGTAGTTATTTTTATAAAATATTTTTGTATTGCTTTCTCGATCCGATAATAATGTTGTGGGGTCCACCAACGATTGAAAATTTATCAATATTCCCTAACAAAAGAATATTCCCCACCAAACGAATATTTTATAACAAACTTGCATACTTTGCAAAAATTTATAAATATTACCCATAACTATAACATTATATCAAATTTATTCCATAATATTCAAAATAATATTTATAAAAATTCATCTTTATTTATAAAAGTTCTTGCCTTACAAATTACCATCTACCACCACTACTAACATATACTTTAAAATTATATCAGATTTAAAATGAAGGCACCATTGGAAGTTGGAATTTGACATTGTCATGCATCATTCTATAATTAGCATAAAAAATTTTTTTAGTCAATCACGTCTCGATGATCAGTTGATCCACTAGTACCACGATTTTTATGCAAGCTATTATTCTAATAAATTAGGATATTAAAAATAAAATAAAATTTCATCAATCACTTTTAAGAAATAAGTAAGGAATTTAATTGTTAAAGTAACTTCCCAATTTAGGTGAATACGTATAAAATTATTGCAAGCTCTTTCAAAACCAAAAAATTATCTGTAAAGGTGTAAATCAACCTGAGTGTAACTTAATATTGAGTTGTTTATATTTGATTCATAAAATTTATTGAGTATAAAATAAGATTTGATTGAGACTCGTTTAGCTACCGAATAGAACACGATCTCGAATCGAGTCTGGACAATTTAAACTTTTTGAACGAATATGATACGAGTATAAATAAAAAATTACAATTTAAAAAGATTCAAAAATTTTATCGAATTTTAAAATTTATTCATATTTAAATTATTTATATTTTAAATTTGAACTATTGACTTAATTATCTGCTAATAATAAAAAAAAGGTGTAATTATTTTAAAAGATATTCTAGAAACTCCAAAATTCAAAACCCCATACTCCGGATAACAAAAATCACATAAGCCAAAACTGGAAAAGGTGGAATCCAATTACACTCTCAGCTCACGCTACTCTACGGAGAGGAGAGAGAAAATGGCGAGAGACCAAGAAGGTTCGCCGGCGGTGACCGTTAACGACGAATGGGAAGAGCAATCGAGTCTATATGAAGCCTACAATGAGCTACACGGGCTGGCCCAGGAATTCGAGACGCCGTTCGACGCTCCGGCAGTGCTGGTGGTCGGCCACCAGACTGACGGAAAAAGCGCCCTCGTTGAAGCCCTCATGGGGTTTCAATTCAACCACGTCGGCGGCGGAACGAAGACTCGCCGACCCATTACCCTTCACATGAAGTTTAACCCTGATTGTGATTCCCCTCTCTGTCATCTGCTCTCTGATTTTGACCCCTCAATTGCCCAAGAAAAGTCCCTGCAAGTACTCCAGGTTAGCAACAATCAATAAATTTTGATTTTAATCAGTTATTTTTTGTGTGATTACATATATGAAATAATAGGAGGACGAAGAAATTTACCCGATTTGCAGAGATGACTCAATGTATGTAATTCGAGTTGTATCATTTGCTACTGAGCTCATCATCTCTCCCAAAATGAGAGTCCATTTTATTCTTTCCTAATCACAAATTTTAAAATTAAAAAATTCATTGGAAAAGCTTACTTATATCCTAAGAAACTTTAAAAAAAGTGATTTTTTTTCTCTCTTTCAAATAGGACTCTCATCTTGGGAGGTGTGGAATATATTGAAACTTATCTAAAATTATTTGCAGGCATACATTGAAGCTGAAAACATGAGGTTGGAACATGAACCATGTCAATTCTCTGCAAAGGAGATAATTATTAAAGTAGAATACAAATATTGTCCGAACCTTACCATAATAGACACTCCAGGGCTTGTTGCTCCTGCACCAGGTTGAAAAAATCGGGCTTTACAGGTCCAAGCTCATTCCAAAAACAGATTTGATCTATTCTCTGTGTTGCTTCACTAGTTAGTATGTTTGTCAATTTTCTGGCTTACATGGCAGGCTCAAGCTCATGCAGTAGAGTCACTGGTGCGTGCAAAAATGCAACATAAAGAATTCATCATATTATGCCTTGAAGATTGCAATGACTGGAGCAATGCAACTACACGTAGAGTGGTAATGCAAGTATGTGCTTCTCTAGTTTAGACTTAACTATGTTCACTCTTAATATTATTTTTTTTCAACAAATCTAACATAAACTTGTCTTTATTCAAGAACCGGTAACATACTGTATAATTGTATATTACTTCCCTCAGTATTAATGAGAATGGAAACCTTCTCTATACGTAACTGTTAGAAGTAGTATTTTATTAGGCGAGATGCATTAGATATTTTGCACCAGAAGCAAAGGTTTGATTTTTCCATTAACCATTTACAGATTGATCCTGAACTTGCAAGGACCGTGGTTGTCTCAACAAAGCTTGATACTAAAATACCTCAATTTGCACGTGCTTCAGACGTGGAAGTTTTCCTTTCACCGCCTGTCTGTGTGCTTGATGGCTTCATGTTAGGTGATTCTCCATTTTTCACATCTGTGCCTTCAGGAAGAGTTGGTTCTGGACATGAATCAGTTTACAGATCCAATGATGAGTTTAAACAGGTATACGTTCCTTTCATTTCTCAAGCAATATCCACTACTTTCGTGTAATAAGTTTTTACCGAGCTGCTTGTTGCAGGCAATTTCATTGAGGGAGATGGAAGATGTGGCATCTTTGGAGGAGAAGTTGGATAGATCACTATCAAAGCAAGAAAGAAGCAGAATAGGTGTAAGCAGCCTTAGACAATTCTTAGAGGAGTTGCTGCGACAAAGGTAGATAGTTGTAGCAGTCTTTCTTGCTATAACTTATCCAAAAAAAATGTCTTAATTATACATCAGATTACAGTCAGTACAAAAATAATGTATTCTTTAACTGAAAATTTGAGATGTATATGGCCATCAGGTATATGGATAGTGTTCCATTGATCATTCCACTTCTTGAGAAAGAGTATAGGAGCTCCACAAGAAAGCTAAAAGAAATAAATCGGGAACTCAGGTTTTGCATATGCAAACCTTTAGTTTATTATTTTATCTCAACAATTATATCTTTGTGATCTATATGTTTTGCGGTGACTGACTGTTTTCCTTTTCTAATGTTCCTTTTAGCACTTTGGATGAAGTAAAATTGAAGGAAAAAGGAAGAGCCTTTCATGATATGTTTCTGACTAAGGTTTTTTTTGTCCCTCCGGGCCTTCATATTTATGTTGGATGTCCTGCTACTTAATTTTATTATGTTGACCATAATATTTAAGCCTCTTAACTCAAATTTTTTTTTTGATAAATTTTGAAAGCTGATTGGGATTTTGTAGAAGTGTTCATCCCTTGAATTGAGTTTATTTTGTTTGGTCACTAAACAAGCAAACTCATTTTCTCAAAATATAAATGTTTGTCTTATTTTCTGTACTACCTTCAATCCATTCAGCATAGATACACCAGCAAATATAGGCCAACAAAATCTGGTGTTCCTAGATTCCAGTTGTTTGTTTGGAGACCTCATTAGTATTTTGACTAGGTTCTCTTTGTTGCTCAGTTGTCGCTGCTTTTGAAAGGGACTGTGGTTGCACCTCCAGATAAATTTGGTAAACTATCTAGTTGCTGCTAAACTATGAATGCCTTTAGCATATATTAGATGTAAATGTTACATTCAATTTCAGCCAACTGAATAGATTCTTTAGGTTTTTTTCTTAAACTTCCTAACCACTAAAACCTCTTAACAATTTCTGTTATATATCTGTTTTAAATTTTATATATATATATTTTTGTTAAAACAGTGGCTTCACTATGTTTCTATTGCAGGGGAAACACTACAAGACGAGAGAGCTAATGGAGGGGCGTTTATTGCTACTGACGGTCTTCAGTTTCCATACAAGCTAATACCAGTAAGCTCTGAAAGTGCCTAGCCAGTATATAATGCATACCTTTGTATCTACCGCATATTCCAGTGTTTTGTTTCTGTTCTTCATATGTTACATTGTTACTTTGTGCTAGACTTGTCAAGTGAAATACTTGTCTCTTACCTGCTCGAGTGAGAAATTTTCAACTTGTCCTTCCAAAATTTTGTGAAAGGTTAGGCACATGGTTGTAGTTTTCGGTTCCCATTTTCTTATTCTCACTTCTCTTGTTAGATGCTTGCCTCATATTGATAAGTGGCAACGGTTTAGCATATCTAAATTTCTTCCATTCACTTTTATGGAAATTCATCCACTTTTATGGGAATTTTTATCATCCACTTTTACAGAAATTCTGTCATAAAACTAATTTTCTGTTATCCGTAGAATGCTGGGATGCGTCTTTATGGGGGAGTTCAATATCATCGTGCAATGGCTGAATTCCGTTTTGTTGTCGGAGGAACCAAATGTCCTCCAATTACACGTGAAGAAATAGTAAATGCATGTGGAGTGGAAGATATTCATGATGGAACAAACTATTCTAGGTACTCTTTTTTTGGGGATTCTATTAGTTTCTGGCACGGATCTTGTTTTCTATGTACTTCATTTTCTAAAGTATCTGTTTCTTCATATTATTTTCTTTATCTGAAAATGCAGGACTGCTTGTGTCATTGCTGTTGCAAAGGCTCGTGATACATTTGAACCTTTTCTTCAGCAGGTGATTAACTCTTTCGTCTGTTGTCCTCATTATCTATAATGTCTGGAGTAATTTATTGCATGGAACTAGGGAAAAATATTGGGCCCATCAGACCACATATGTAGTAGGGTATGCAAACTTTCTGCATATTCTTAAATACAATTCATTGAAATAATAATAAGCATGGCAAGTTTGCAAAAAAATTGGTTGTACATGCTATTTTTCATTTATAAAATCAGCAAAAGTCAGGCACAAAAGATACAATTGTGCAGCTTGTGCTGAGAAACAAGATCATGACGAACAAAAAGTTACCGATACGGATCTTTATTGGTCTACACATATACAAGAGCATCTAGTATGGACGGTTTCACAGTTCTTTAAACTTGTGTACATACTATTCATTTATAAAATCAGCAAAAGTAGGACAGAAAAGATACAATTGTAGGTACGGGTTTTAGAGAAGGTTTTGAGGCTGACAGGGTTAGGGTTGAAAAAGACGGATGGTTGAGATTTATAATATTTGATGTTTAATGGCTGGATGAATGTGTTTCAGGTCTGAATATAAAAAGAGCAGAAACTAACCCACCCCCAAAAAAAGAAAAAGAAGAAGGATAAAACAGTCTCACTAAGGGTTTCTAGGAGTCTTGTCTAGAATTTTGATGGAATCTCACCATTAAAAGGAGCTACAACTTGCATTGGACCATGTTGTTGGAAATACTGTATTGCTTTTATACATCGTTTCTTTTTCTTCATCTGAACTGGAATTTATTGCTTTGATCATCCCTATATTTATATGTAGAAGCTAAAACTCCTTTTTTCATTACAGTTAGGCGGCAGGCTCTTGCATATCCTGAAGAGGTTGCTTCCTATCTCTGTTTATCTTCTTCAGGTATGAGTTCTATCATATGTTCAATTGCTAGTCAATTTTTCTTGTGAATAAACATCTAAGATATTTTGTGCATTTATCGTGCTTCCTTTTCTAGTAAGTGGCCACTTATTCAAAGTACTATAATTGGATTTCAACAGAAAGATGGCGAGTTTTTAAGTGGCCATGAAGTGTTTCTAAGGCGTGTTGCTTCTGCCTTCAACAATTTCGCCGAATCCACTGAACGATCATGCCGTGAAAAGTTAGCTATCTTATTATGTTCTATCACTTGGTTTCTCTAGTTACTACCATTTTCTACAACATATATCTATTTCTAGTTTCTGAGAACTGCCTTTGAATTTTTGAACAGATATCATCAGAATATAGTATGATTGTGTTGATATTTACGTATCTAGATGTTAAGAGTTCTATCGAGTAATTTAGTAAATAAATTTCTGCCTATAAAAATAAGCATAAACGCTAAATAGCTAGGCTGCATTCCCTGTAAGGGAATCTCCTTGCTGACATTCCTCAAAAATGTACTGCTCACTTCTTTGACGTGTCCATAAATTAATAAATACTTTGAAAAACTACGTACCAATAGTCCAATATCTGATTTCTCGCCTATTTAGTTTGCTCTTTTCGTGCTCATGATATAATATTTATATGCATGTACTCAGAGATGCTTCGTCCAGCTTCATATCGCTGTTAATATTGTTTCTGAATATTTGTGATAAGCTTTGAACTAGAATTTCTCTCTTTATTCTCTATTATCATTTCCAGATGCATGGAAGATTTAGTGAGCACTACACGTTATGTGAGCTGGTCCCTCCACAATAAGGTTGGCATAGTTGACACTGGTGTTTGCAGTTGTTTTGGATATATTCTGTTTTCATTGGCACTTGAGGAAAGGATACAATGTCTTGTCTAAGATATAATAATGATTCATATGCGAATCATTATATATGTCATTGACATATATATATATATATGTATATATATATGTAATGATTCATATTTACTATTATGGTTTGGCTTTGGGATCTCTTGTTCTAGTTTTCTGGTTCAGATATTTCTTTGGCTTAACATGCGTATTTTGATTAGTTTTGTTTAAATGAGACTTTTCTAGATTTGTCTTAGATTATGAGAAACATATTGTTCCTTGTGTTTATTCCTGTGTCCTGTTTGTCTGTGCTCATCTTTCTTTTGACCTAGTTCTATAACTTACAGAACCGGGCAGGGTTACGTCAATTCTTAGACTCATTTGGTGGTAGTGAACAGCCTGGTATTGGTGGCAATTCTGTATCTGCCAACCTTGCACAAGATTCTTCATTTGGTTCAGTGGTCAATGATAAGCAGGAAGTTAAGACAAGGACAGATGTAAAGCTCAGTCATTTGGCCTCAGGTATTGACTCAAGCACAAGTAGCCAGACAACTGAGACAAGGCTGGCAGACCTATTAGATAGCATACTTTGGAATAGGAGACTTGCTCCTTCATCTGAAAGGATTGTTTATGCTTTGGTACAACAGATATTCCATGGCATAAGAGAATATTTCTTGGCTTCTGCTGAATTAAAGGTAGGTGTTTATATATTCTTCTTGTTTTTAATACATCTCCTAGAATTTTTGATATAGAGATCATTCTGAACTGATCGACGAGGAAAATTAGTAATTAATTTATCAACACGATCAGGGAAAGCTTTCTTCTTAATTTCTTTTCCCCTGTTATTTTGAAAGATGCTTCCTTAGTTGCTGAAAAGTTCTCCATTGGTTGCTTCTGCTTCTGCTTCTGCTTCGTCTATTCTTATTTATGTTTTCATTATATCCTAAAAAGGTTCTCTTGCATGATTTCTCTTTGCAGTTCAATTGCTTTCTGCTAATGCCTGTTGTAGACAAGTTGCCTGCACTTCTCCGGGAGGATTTAGAATCTGCATTCGAAGACAATTTGGATAATGTTTTTGACATCACAAATTTGCGGCATTCATTTGGACAACAGATGAGAGAAACAGAAATTGAGCTGAAAAGGGTATATTTTTTCCTTTAATTCTCATAATTCTTACCTTCTTCCCCTACAAATCTGTTTTCCTCAGATTTTCCCCTCTCATTTTTGTCTATTCAATGGTCGTGTTTGCAGGTACAGAGGCTTAAAGAAAAATTCAAACAAATTCATGAGCAGCTCAACTCTCATCAGCTCGTTTCAAGACCATAAAGTCTGCTTAAACCTCAGTTAGGTTTTTATCGCACGACATACATTTCTGTTATTTCAGGAACATATATAATCAAATCTGTGAGATACATTCTTTACTTGTTTGACTAGAATATATTTGTTTGCTGTAACTTAGTGATATTCTTTACATTAGTGTCCCCTTTCTCATTTACACATTACGAGCATACATTTGCTAGAGTGGGTCATTTCATTTATCTTTCTATACCAAGTTCATTGATATTGAACTATAAGTACACGAGCCTGTTAGATTGTAGTTCTATTAATGGAGAGAATTGAGAAATGAGCAGTATTCCAAATTGAATCTTCAAACATAATGTGATTCTCTAGTAAATAAAAGCTGGTTCGTAGAGTTTTGGTGATTCATTCTATGTTATAAGCAGTACGACATCCATACAAGTATAGTACAAATGCTCACCCTGAAGACAGAACTCAGTACTACTTGAATGAACATAGTATTTAGAAAGTGAGCCTTGTTGCCATAGTACCAGAATCCTTCTTGTCCAATCTAGAGAAACTAGTACCTTGTCATGAAGATGCTCTTTCACATGAAGGATTAGAGTTCTCTCTATAGATTATTGAGTAATCTGTTATTACTCCAGCAGCTTCTAGGTGTAGATCAGATGGTATCTCAGGAAGGCTGGCATCCCCCAGCTGAATTTGCACAACACTTCTCATACTAGGTCTGTGATCAGGATGAGGGTGACAGCAAAGCACGCCGAGGCTGAGCACGAGCTCAGCTTCATATTGGTTGTAATCCTCTAGCCTAGGATCAACTGCTCGAAGAATCTCTCCTTGGGAGTGAACAATCTACCAATACCATCCCATGCCATCCCATGCTTGTGATTTCTGCTACAAATTCTCTCATCCCCTGCCAGGAGTTCTGAGCTATCCGCTTTATTGCCACTTCAAGCCCCGTGCTAGGGACTACACCTTTGTAGACTCTCCCAAATCCTCCTGAACCAATAAGATTCTTCTCTCCAAATCCCTTTGTTGCTGCAACAAGGTCAGAATATTTGAACCAACGAGCTCCATACTCGACCTTCCAATCTTCTAAGATATCATCCTCATTTCTTATCTGACGTATGATGTGAGCAGCACCAGACAGAATCAAGAAAACCAGAGTGAAAGTAGCCAAAGCGATACCAACAATAATTCCCTTACTATGCACTACCTTCACTGATTTAAATAGAGATGGGAGGTTAGAAGGATCTAAATCTTTTGCTTTCCCACCAATCCTAAAGCTCTAGCCTAGGACATTATGACCGGCTGAAAGCAAACCTGTGGAAGCAGTGAAGCCGACATACATATATTCCTCTATCTGTGATGAAAGGTCAATGGGCAAAAATATCAGTGGCAGATGTGGCCTCAGAATGCCAAGAGGAGCTATGGTAACATTCATCAGCATCTCCCGGCTGTTGTAATCAATCCATACTTGGAATGGATTTCCGTTTTTGAGATTCAAGGTGTTGGTGGTGGAGTTGTTGCTGGTGGTGTTTTCTGAATAATAAGCTGCTGGTTCTGAAATGTTAAGAGGTCAAGCTGGATATGTCTATTCTGACATGGTCAAGAGTTCAAGATTTTGAACAACGTCAAATTCAATTGCTATTATTCGAGTGGAATATTCTGCATTACTAGTATCATTTGGGAGGCCTGAGTACTGGTTTGGAAGACAGCCCTTTGGTTGGTTAGTGGACAAAAGAACAAAGGCGAGGCCATGATCAGGATACTTCAGGTTGATGGAGAAAACATAATTTGTGCTGAAGGTGACAAGTGAAGATCTGCTGTCACTTTTATTCGATTGCCTTTGCTTGAATTGCAGAGGAGATGGATAGTGTGCATGTCCAAGGAGCTTTGGTTTATCTTTTGTTAAGGCCAGTATGCCATCAGATTGTAGGTATGCATCTCCATCCAAGCTCAAATTTGCATGCTTAAATCCATCCATTGTATATGAAATTTACCTCGGAGTGAACAAATCCTAGGAGGAGAAATTGTATGAAGAAGGAAAAGGCTTTCATGGCTGTCTTTGTGAAGGATGTGTAGGTGTAGGATGCCTTGCAGTCGAGGGATTTCTGAATTATGGATAGCATTTGGCATATGGCAAATGAGATTATGCTAATTTCTTAGTATACTGGACGTGTGAACATTTTCTATGAAATGCAACCAGACATACCTTCTGGAAAGGTACAAAAATGAAGCTGATGCAGTTGTGTGAGATTAAGAGGCATGCATCCAATTTGGAAAGCTTATATTGTTCTAAAGTTGCAATGGAAGAACAAAAAAAATGTATCACCTTGTTTTTGTTGTATATCTTTTGAAATACACTCATCTGTCATGAAAAAAGAGTACAATTTGCTGCAAAGATTTATTGGAAAGTAAGATGGATTATTTAAGAAAGTATCTTGTACACTTAAATTATTGAAACATGACAAATACTTGTTCTGTTGTTGATAGATATTGTGAGAATTGACTTGAGAATTGTTAGTTGTGTAAATCAACACAGACCAGGTGTCCTGCCGCACATTTTGAGTGTGCCTACTGGCCACTGCCCTGCAGCATATATTACCCAGCTTTCACTCGCATATTAATTACATTATCTTCCTCTTTTTTTTTTTTTTTGGGTACTACACATTATTACGGATCCAATTATCATAAAGTTAATTTCAAGATAAATTGATTAATTGATCAAAACAGTGCTAACACGCAGAGAGTGATCACCTCCCGATTTGCGTGTCAACACTGTATTAATCAATTGACCAAAGTTAACTTTATATTAACCACTTCCCATTATTTTAGTATCTGGTTCCCAAAATTTTACTTGGATATATAGTATTGTGGCTATGATCAAGAAGTAGAAAACTTTTGAACTTTTTTTCTGTAACAAACTATTACAGTCATCTAATTGTGACAATCACAGTCAAACTTTTATTTCTCTCTATATATATAGATATAGATATGCGTATAAATTATCCGATTGATAAATAAACACAATTGGGTTTGGTTTTAAATGTGATATGTATCTCTACTAAAAAGTGAGCGGAGAGCGCTAGGCTGCATGTATAGCGCGGAGCGCGCTAGTGACGATCTGGAAGGGGCGCGGGGCGTGCCGATCGGCGGACAGAGTTTTGCTGGTTCGTTTGTTGGAAGAACATTATGGGTATTTAAATTATAATATGAAGTAGGGTTGAAATAGAATTAGTAGCTATAAATACTATTTATTATAAAGTCCTATGTAATTGAAATCATCAATAAAAATAACAAGCTGCCTGTGGAGTACCCAAATTGAAAAATTACGTAAATCTCTGTGTTAATTCTCTATTGTCGTGTCCGCGTGTGATCCTAATTCTAACAAAAACATTGGAATAAATATGTTGTTATTAACCCTCCCCCCTACCTAGGTATACCTGTGTGCTGCAACCTGCAAACCCATGGCCACCTCATGTAGATGTAGTTTTCCAATAGGTAGAAAGGTGTAGTTGGTTAATGGAGTGAGGTCATTGTCCTTGTTTCTAGTCTCTAGTCTTTTTTCTCATTATAGAATATATATATATATAATATTCCAATATTAATGGACTGCGCGCTGCTATATATTATATATATCTATGCTTTCATGCTTGAATTCTAAACAATGTGCCATCAATGCAGAAGAGCACATTGTACCTATTGATGGCATGGGCAAAGAGACTTTCCTATACCCTAAAACATTTTTATATATGCAATTTGTGAACCAAATTATGGATTTCATAGAGTGAGATTGGGACAAAACAAACAAAATTATTTAAACATTACAAGTTACAACAACATAACTCCTTTTTTTCACTAAAAATAATTTATAATATATATATATATATACGGTTCGGATCTTAAACTCACCTCTTATCTAATATACATTACTCACCTCCTTTTAGCGATGAACCGGACGACGATTTGATCTGTCGCTTATTTATATATAATATTTTCCTTATGATTTTTGAACATCCTAACATTTGAAGCATAAAGCTAAGTGCATGTATGATCTAAAATTTTAACATATACTAAATATAGTGATCATGTTAATCTTCTCTATATTGCATGTTTCCCAATAACTTAACTTTACTAAATACAGTTTTAAAATTAGTTTAGATGGTTTAATCATGATAATTATTGGCTTAAGGGCACTCCCTGGTGGTAGGTGGGTCATGTAATTAGCTAGGGTAGTAGATTATATTTATATAAAACAACTCCCATTTTATCATTCAGGACACGTGGATCACAAGGGCTAGGTGAGGATGATATAAGCATGAAGTATGATGATGACCCACATTATCATATAAAAATGCTACCAAATAATTTTATATACTTGAGCATCATATTATATTGTTAGTTTCTTAGTTCCCCAAACACTAACAGACCCCGTTGCTTATCAAGTGTCCAACGTTTTTCTTTTAACAACCCGCTGCCTTGGAGCATATATATATATATATATATATATATATATATATATATATATATATACATACTAGTTGATTGTGGTGGGTTAGTTTGAATAACGAATTGTATAATTTATTAAAATTATTGCGATAAAAAATATATATTTTTATAATAAGCTTTTTGTTGCGATATTTTACCTGAATTTTACATCGGATAAATTCAAAAGTGTAGATGATTTAATAAGTATGGTGAAATCTTAATCTAATATTTTAACTTTATAGATAAGGAAGTAATCTAACATATTTATTGGACCAATTTATACGAGATGGATACAATAAACATTGTATTCAATGTCATACAGTTGTTGTTCCATTTTTTGTTCTGCACTTCGAATTTTTTTCTCTAAATCTGCAAGCAACCGATGTCTGAGATATTTTATTTGATGTAAGACGATTTTATTGTTTTTATTTTCATGAATTTCGTTATATTTTTCATTTGTGATCTTTGTTTTTAATTGTCCTAATAGTTTTTTTAATTATTTTAGGCTCTTTGTTGGAAGAAATGGAACCTCTGAGAAATTTGTGGTATTATTTTATGCTTTTATTTGGAAACTTGAAATCTTTGTACTGTTAAACTTTGAGGTAGAGGATTCGTATGGACCAAAATTGGATTCCGAGTCCGTTCAATATTGATCAAGTTAGGGTTCGTTTCTACAGATTATGATATCTGTTTAATTATAACTTATCGATCAGTAATTGATAATTTTAAAAGTTTGCAAATCTAATGCTTATCATATTCTCTATCTATCTGCATTTGAGACTCTCATAATTATCATTTTTACATGTTAAAAAAAACTGCAAGTAGCATATATATAAGCATGAGGACAACTTCTCATGCCTACTTGCGATTTGAATCTGATTAGTGATTATTTAATAAACTACAAAAATTCTACTTAATTTATCGAATATGTATGGATTCATGAGCAAAAAGTAAATATAAAAACTTACCTGAGAATTGCATGCTTCCGTGTTTGTGATTTTTAAATATGGGATTACAGACATGTAGAGCAAGCATTATCATCTTCTGTTGTGCTGTATATGCATGCATGCAATTATGTGTATGACATTTGATTTTAATTATATATATATATCGTGACATGATCGAGGACAACTTCTAATGCCTGCTTACAATTTAAATCTGGATTAATTTGATGAGGCACTCCTAAACATCATTATCAACAGTAGTTGTTCATGTTAAAAACAGAAGCAATGAAAAATTAAAATATTACCCAGACATACATACATAGGATCAATTATTTTTTATATAATAGAATATATATATATATATATATATAGCACAAATATCACTCCTATATATATACTATTCCTTTTGTTTCATAGAAGAAGAAAAAAACTCATTTTACTTTTGAACTTAATTAATTTGTTTCTCAAATAACGTACGTTAATAAATTAACTTTAAATTTTGAAAAATATATTCACATAAATCAATATATGGATATATATAGTATTGATCATTAATTATATGAATATATACATGTGAGTTGCAACTTGAATGATCAAAAGACAATTTCTATCTCACGTCAATCTCTTTCTGTCTCTTTCGCTAATGCTATAAATATGACTAACTCACTTCCACACCTAATTCCAATATCACTTAATTCACTACATATCATATATTACATACATTTATACTTACCAAGAATCTCTCTATTCTTCATCATCATCATCATCATCATGGGGGATGATCATAACAATGTCGTTAACCTCCCACCTGGCTTTCGATTCTGCCCCACCGACGAAGAGCTCGTCGTTCACTTCCTCCAACGCAAGTCCTCTCTCTTACCTTACCATCCCAACACCATCCCTGATCTTCATCTCTATCCTCATGATCCTTGGGATTTAGATGGTTAGTAAATTAATTTCTCCGATCCTACCTATATATTTCATTCTTCCTATATATATATATATATATATATATATATTCTTTAATAACATAATTATTTAGTTGATTACGTTTTTATTTCTTTTTCTTATTCTCCTTTTGAGTATCGCCTTTTCACATAACAAAATAGTTATCACATTTACATTTTTCATTCAAGTGTGACATTATATTGATTCTTAAGTTAATTAATATATATATATATATATATATATATATATATATATATATATAGTAAAGCTATGGCAGAAGGTAACAAATGGTATTTCTATAGCCGGAGGACGCAAAACCATATTACAAGCAACGGATATTGGAATCCATTTGGTGGTGATGAACCAATTTTCAGCTCAAATACTAGCAAAAGAGTTGGTACCAAGAAATATTATATGTTTTACATGGGTGAACCTTCCCAAGGTATCAAAACAAATTGGATAATGGAAGAATATGGTCTTTTGGATGGGGCCTCCAGCAGTAGATCATCAAAAGGAAGACAGTCCAATATATATATATATATATATATATATATATATATATATATTAAATTTGGTATTATATATGTTCATACATTTTTCAGGATTATAGCAAATGGGTAGTGTGTAGAGTGTACGACCAGAATTACGAGGATGATGATGGAAGGGAGCTTTCATGTTTGGATGAAGTTTTCTTGTCGCTAGAGGATGATTTCGACGATATTAGCTTTCCAAATTAGATTCTCTAGCTAGCTTATTAGCTAGGTTAATTAATTAATTAAGATCTATATATATATAATGGGGTTAATACTAACAAATTAAGGTATTAACGTACGTACTCCCCATGCCATCAATATATATATATATATACCCAAGACGGTTGAGTCTCTTTGTTTTTTCTCCGTTTTCAAGTCTCTAAATTTATAGTCTTATATATTTTTGTGGTGGACTAATTCCTTGACATAATTAAGGCCGAGTCATTTTTATTATTTTTATCAACAGAATGGCACCAAACCTTTATTAGTTACTGTATTAAAATTCAAATCACAAGTTTCTAATAAAAAAACGAAGAATTGTAATAAAATTTATAATATGAAACAAGTAATTTAATTACAAGCACATACTACATTGTTGACAAAAAAAATTATTTAACAATTAAATATATCTGGAGGACCAAATTATTGGGTAACTAAGCTTCAGTAACATGGAATAATTATTGGTACTGTTGCTTGAAAGTTTTGTACACTTGAATGTACACTATTATTATTTTTGTCCGGTAAAGTTTTGGTATTATTATTTTTTTTTGGGTATATATTAATTTGGGTCGAATTACATTTGTGTGACAAAGGTAAGGAACATTTTCTTTCCTTATCTTTTTCTCCAATTAATACTACTAAATTTCATTTTTTATTTTTTTTTAATAATGGGTGATTGCTTAGGTAAGCATTGAGTCATATGTGATGCATATACACCACAGCTTTAGCCTCTATGTCATGCCAAGTTAGCCAAATTATGCAACAACCTTTTGGTTGTGGATATTGTCAAAGCAAATATAATGTTATAAGAACAAGTACTCTATATCTATCTATATTTATATATCAATTCTCTCTCTCTCTCTCTCTATATCTATCTATATATATATATATATATATATATATATATATAAAAGTCTCTTATGCATGCATGTGCTTTAATTGTTTGTATTTGGAGTAGTATATGGGTGAGATGATTATTATGAGCTGATTAAGCAATGAAATGGAATAATATTAATTACTCCTAAAATTACTCTCAGTGGGTTATGTTTATTTGTAAGTATTATAATCTCGGACTATAATTATAATGTTAAGACTATTAAGTTATTTTATAATCTTGAGAGTAATAGTCTCAAGTTTAAATTTAAAAACAAAAAAGACACTCCCAATTTCAAGTATAATTCTTACAGACAAACATAACTGCAGAGAGTTCTAGCGTTCATAGAATGAATTAACAAGATTTTGTGAAACTGTAGCCAATTAAATTGCTACACGATATACATTCCTAATGACTTTATTTAAACCAAATTTATGTCCCTACTTCCTACTCAATTCCTAAATCCATGCAAAATCATAATTAATATGCATGGTTTCTAACTTGCTATCATCATTTCAGTCTAATTTTAGTTTTGTAGGTTGTTAACGCCAGGATCTTCTGCCACGTCCCAATCACGTAAGACGTCCTGATCCTGCACAGTAAACACGATAAGACACCAAAAGCTTGACTTACGGGTCCGCGTGGAGATAAATTTCGAGTGAAGTCGATATCGTGTTCACAAGGTTAACCAATGGAGGAATGTAATATCTAGTGTATTGAGAGAGATAATAATTCTCTTGTGTGTATGTGATTATGAATGAAGACGTGTATGAAGCGTCGCATTCTTTGTGAAGACTTCTTTGCTGGTTATACTCTCTTTGCTGGATTCTTGTGCCACCCACTACTACCTGACACACCCCCTTGATCTGATGGGTTCTGCCGACTGCATGTAGTTTATCCACTGCTTTTTGGTCATCGTTTTTCTCCGGCCGTGGGTTATGATCCCATCCACATTAATGTATGGCAGGTTCTCTAGTCAACCGTCATGCTTTTTCATCATTACAAGTCAAAGATGTAGATATTTAAGTATATGATGGGTCGACCCACTGATTTGGTCCGATATTAGAAGGACTTAACAAAGATAATAAAGTGACTAGATCCAATAATGTCAACACCCAATAGTGAAGACCCAATGGACTAATCAATATGTAGCCCAATCCATTCTACCATAGAGAGAAATATCACGACCCGACATTTGCCCCTAAATTTTTTATTAAACAGAGGTTTAATAGAAACTATAAATGGCATCGGTTCGGAACAAAAGGAACTAATATAAGACCAATGAAGGCCCAAAATACTACATCGGGCTTTATCTGGTGAACATCAAATGGCAACATAAATTAAGATTGAAGTCCATTTAAAGAGCCCGCCCAAATTAACATACATATAACAAATATTTCACCGCTTCTCGAACAACCCAAACCTTCGCCATAAAAACCATTCTCTTACGAATCTAAGCCCAAGTCGCCAGGCGTATAACCAGCGATGATCATTGGTTCGGCAATAATTCCATCATGGAACCGATGGGTGAAGGAGTGAAATACCGGACTAAAGGAAGTTGAGATTTGACCATCAATCTGAATCGATCGATTAATATTGGTCATCTCGCAAGTAAACACTTTGTCTTCGTGTGTTTCCGCCCCAAATACAAAAAGAAGTAGAAAAAGGATACCGAAGATAATGCCAAGAGAATAATCAAGAGAATGCCAAGATAATGCCAAGAGAATGACGAAGAAGAATCTGAGAGAGAAAAGCCATTCTGAAGTCCGTGTTTGGCAAAAGGAAAGAAGCAACCTTGACATTGTTCTTCTCAACAATGAATACCTTCTAAGAATATCGACAAGGTCAAAGAAGAACCGAAACGCGACCAAGGCCACTCATCGGGTCATCAACGATATATAAATGTCGATCTGTCGAGCTAAAGGATCAAAGCATCTGGTACATCGTTAAGCTCAAGAAGAGCTTAAAGAGCTTCGACCCTTAGAGATTTGGGTCCGCATTTGATCAAGACTTTCGTAAGGAGATCCAGTGCGAGAATCTGAGAAAAATCCGCCGAGCTGAACAATAAGATCGTCCATATGTATGCCAAAGGATTATGAAATTTGCCGAAGTAAAGACAAGAAAAAGCTCGGGCCAAGGTAGATCCATCTCTTCTAGACTCTTTAGATGGTGATGATGACAAGGAAGAAGCCTGAAGATGACCTCTCCTTATCTTTAGCTGTAGAACTTTCTGTAAAAATTCTAACTTGTTGTGAACAGTTAATATTAAAATATCAACTTCATGCCTTATTACTTCTGAGTGAACATTTCTTGTCAATAATTCAGTATCAATTAATCTGTATGAACTTAACTTAGGACATGAACTAGATAAGGCGTATAACAGTTAATTTATGAAATGAAGTGAATTGAATTTAATGGATAGAATTTAATGAATGTGATTAGAATGAACCCGAACTCAACACTTGAACAAAATAAAGTAATGTATACTTATCGTTTCCGAAGTATGAGATCGGTCATGTGTGAGGTGAATTCGGCTGATCCTCCTTGCACCATCAAAATCTTGTTTACCACTCGGGGTAGAACAAGTATATAAGGACATTTGTTTACCACTCGGGGTGAAACAATTATATAAGGACCAAGATACAAGGATCAAGATATAAGGATCAATTGTGACCATTGATTTACCACCCTGGTAAAATCAATATAGGATCATAAGGACCTTTATGGGCTGCCATCGAATGGCCAGAGAGTCCTACCATACCTCCTTACACCATTGTGACCTTAGGACAAATAGGACTAGGATCAATAGTGACCATTGATTTACCACCCTGATAAAATCAATATAGGATCATAAGGACCTTTATGGGCTGCCATCGAATGGCCAGCGAGTCCTACCATACCTCCTTACACCATTGTGACCTTAGGACAAATAGGACCAGGATCAATAGTGCAAAAGTGAATGTGGATGAGCCACCGAAATCTGTCCGTGCTGACTCCCCGGTTCTTTCATGAATATCCCCGCCGAAGCGCTTTATAGGCCAACAACTTTGGGTCAAATGATCGCCACAGATATCTTTGTGAGTTTCCCGAAAAACATACTCTACTTCGGATGGAACCAAATGTTTGAGCAATGATGACGAAAAAGGTCTTTCGATAAAGATTCTCATCAATGAGAGTAAAATTGACACTCTTGTACTTGATCTTCTTTAGCCGGCATCTGATCTGAAGGAAGGACACCATATGGCATCAAAGTTATAAGCATCCGTAGTAGCCAACTTCGATAATGCATCAAGAATCTAATTGTTATTGTGATCGACCCCTTGATAGCTTCTTTGTCGATGTCCAAAATAGAATATCCATCTGCGCATGCAATGTCCACGAGCTCGCTTCACGAAGAACTACATCGGCTTTGTCGGACTCTCTCGGCTTCTCTTTAACTATTATCGACTTCGAAAAGAATTGTCCAGACCATGATGCCAACCGACTTTGGAAATATTTACCGAAGTGTTCGAATTTCAAGAGTGCGGCTTATAGATCTGCTTTGGTGACGAGTCCTTCATTGCAATGAGAACACTCAAGCGCGATGAGTGCCTTTTTCATTCTCGGGTGAATATATTCTTGAATTGCTCCTCATCCGCTTGTGTCATAGTCCCGAGAACCCCTAGGATGAGATATCCTCTTGGATGCTTAGGAATATGGGTGCATTTTGTGTCTTTGAATCTGAACTCGATGACCTTAGGCAGGCATCTCCAAGAAAAAGTATCTATCTGAGGCGGTGTGCCCCAATGGACTCTCGGGAGTATGATTTCGGATATACTTGGTGAAACTCTCTCACACGGTGATGAGGATACTCGGTGGCGAATGCCTTATTTGTATTACGAGGTGCATGCTCCTGGATCGATCTCTTCGTCTGCTGCGATCATAATCCGAAGACCGATAGGCGGAATACCCTCTTCGGTCAATCGAAAATGGTCATTGGTGTCTTCATCTACTCGCTTGACCATAATCCCAAGACCAATAGGGTGGATTACCCTCTTCGATCAATCGGGAAGATGGTCATTGGGTCTTCATCTACTCTCTCTTCGACCATAATCCGAAGACCAATAGGGTGGAATACCCTCTTCTATCAATCGTGAAGATGGGCTGTTGGGTCTTCATCTACTCGCTTCGACTATAATCCCAAGACCAATAGGCGAATACCTCTTGATCCAATCGGGAAGATGGTACTGTTGGGTCTTCATCTACTACTCGACCACCATCTTCATCACCGACCACTTCTTGCGTCGAAGTTCTAAAGTGGGGTGCCTTTTACTTGCCTTTGGTCATGATCATGCTCTTTGTCAGCAACAAAGACCAACCATCTTCGGGCTTTGCCGTGGGCTCTCAAACGAGAACCCCCTGATTTGTGCCATAACTTTCGATGTAGAACAATTGGAAATATTGTGATTGATAACTCAAGAAACACTAGAAAAAGCCCTCCTTCTAGCGCGCCTAATGTTAACGCCAGATCTTACCGCCACGTCCCCAATCACATAAGACGCATCGATCCTCGCACGATAAAACACGATAAGACACCAAAAGCTTGATGGCGGGTCCGGTCGGGGATATTTCGAGCGTGAGAGTCAGTATACGTGTTCACAAGGTTAACCAATGGAGGAATGTAATATCTAGTGTATTGAGAGAGAGATAATAATTCTCTGTTGTGTGTATGTGATTATGAATGAAGACGTGTATGAGAACGTACCTCTTTATGAAGACTTCCTTGCTAAGTTATACTCTCTTTGCCTGGATTACTGTGCCACCCACTACTATCTAACACACCCCCTTGATCTGATGGGTTCTGCCGACTGCATGTAGTTTATCCACTGCTTTTGGTCATCAAGTTTCTCTGCCACGCCGTAGCGGTTATGATCCTATCCACATTAATGTATGGCAGGTTCTCTAGTCAACCGTCATGCTTTTTCATCATTACAAGTCAAAAATGTAGATATTTAAGTATATGATGGGTCGACCCACTGATTTGGTCCGATATTAGAAGGACTTAACAAAGATAATAAAGTGACTAGATCCAATAATGTCAACACCCAATAGTAAAGACCCAATGGACTAATTGAATATGTAGGCCCAATCCATTCGGTCCAATATGAGAAATATCACGACCCAACATAGGTTTATGTAACTTTTTTTTTCATTTTTAAATTATACTAAACTCGAGCAGAGGTAAATAAATTGATACAGGGGGAGAATGGGGTAATATTTTTTGACAGTGACACACACATGGGACTAGAGAGGAGGAACTAACAGAATCATAGCACCAAAATGTAGCTTTTTAGTCAAACTAATAATAATGGTATCCACATCAAAAAGGTCAAATGTAAAGCCCAAATTAAGTCAACGCTACTCATTGGGTTAAAAAAATACTTACAAGCTTACGAATGACAAAGAATTGGAAATGCAAGCTTATATACATAGAAAGATATAAGAAAATTTTATTTGAAATTAAGTTGATAAAAGTAGTAACTTCAATCAATGATAATCTTTTGGGCGAGTCTATGGTAGATTAAGATGATTCAAGAAGATACTATTGAGTTAGTGGTTTAAAGCATTGTTTGGATAGCTTTGATTCGATTCAATTCAGACTTGAAATTTGACTCAAAATTTATTTCAAACTTGAGATTTGACTCGAATTCTTTTATTGTTTAACTAAGGATGATCGAGATTGCACAAGTTCTACAACAACCTCCTACTACTACTTTAAAGATCTTCTTCATAGAGATAATAAAGTAAAGGTTTCAATCCTAAATATTATTTGTAGTTTGGGCTTTACCCTCCTTTGCACCCAAAAAAATACCACTTCTATGGTTCGATATTGCCAATATCTACGTCGATTTTATTTTTTTGAGCCAATAACGTTTATAATTTATTAATGATGATTCTTTTAGAGAGACGAGTAATAAGTGAAACTAGTATTGATACACATTTTGACACAAATTTATAGCATAAATAGCAAGTCTCCTACAAATATTATTTTTTTCTTTTTCTTAAGCTACTTGCGTGCAAAAACCTGCCAAGGAAATTTTCTTAGATAATCGGATCCTTCCAACTCAACTCAACTTGGTTCCATTGCTACAGCAAAATATGAGGGAAATAAATTAAACTATTTTACAACATTGAAGGGGGTAAAGAATAAAATCACAGATCCCCTACAACGAGAGCAGATCATCTATTCTCATTTTTCCTGTCTCCTTGTGTCTCTCTACTTAAATTTTGACATCTGACCTTTTATTTAATTTTAGAGTTAATTGGTGTTAAGTAAAAGGTTAGGTGTCAAAATTTAAGTGGGGGAACACAAGAAAGATTGAGAAAATGGGTACAGAGGATCTACTCTCTCCTACAACAAGCATTGAGATTTGTTTCAACCTGTCTTTTTTCAGGAATTTTTGCAATGAGAAAATTGGTAAAAGTAGCTCAACTATCCCACTCTATGACAAGGTTAACATGGATTCCTGAGTCTGGTGGCACACAACCACTGCCTCGGCTTCTCGAGGTCATCGCCTGT
Source organism: Panax quinquefolius (assembly GCA_020205615.1). Lineage (NCBI taxonomy): Eukaryota > Viridiplantae > Streptophyta > Magnoliopsida > Apiales > Araliaceae > Panax > Panax quinquefolius. The sequence goes on along the minus strand of CM035158.1, from coordinate 116,534,008 downwards.
GACAGTTGGTATATGCCAACTACCTTGTTCCGACTCCTGCATTTGCATTTCCAAACATTGAACAAGAAAAAAAAAAATCAGAAGAAATCAAAGAGGCGAGTTTTATCTATGATAATAACAATAGATTAGCAAATCAATTTACCTGGATAACAATTGAATATGGAGGCGGCATGTGGAGTTTGGGTCCCTGCCTTGACACTGTTAATCGAACCTGCCAACAAACAGCAAGAAATAATCATCATTTGAAATGCAACCATCAGTATAAGAATTATAAGAAACGTCCAAAAGTGAAATATAAGAACAAACTCCAAAAAATTAAAAATCAAAAAGCATACATGTACCCAGATGTACTTGGTCAGTTAATAACAGTGTTTTTCTTTATAAACCTTATACAAATAATCTTTCACTTTTTTCCTTTTGTGTCTGTGTGTGTGTTTTGAATGAAAAAATAAATCAAAAACATAATATAATGAATAAGACATGAAAATAAATCCCAAGGTCTACGTTAATACAAAGATATTTCAGTGACATAAACTCTTACTACTGAAACATCGGGCTGTACATTAAGATGCGAAAAAATACTCTACCTGATGTTTTTCCTTCCATCTTGGGAAAAAGCTAGTCCCTAGCAATTGGAACAAGTGATCTCTCATCTCATCATTTGTTACAAGCAAAGACTTGCACCTAACAGCAGCATATAACCAGTACCTGGCAATAAAATGGAAACATGTTCATCAAAGATAGACTGTAGAAAGAGGATAGTAACATTTTTTCCCTCGATGTAATTTTTGAAATTGAATAAAAACAACAAATACTATCAGCGAAACTCAAAATATATTACAATCTGAAACTAGAGTCACTATTGGACCGCTTTTTGGGTTAAATAAATAGTGAATTTTTCTTTGCAGCTTGACTTGATGATCAAAACTAGATTTAAATAATCTAAGAGCAGGGACAGTCAAGAAAATCAGTAACGTAGTTGGTCGCATGGTTAACAAAGTGGGCTGCAAATCAAAGTGCAACTGTTACTTAAATTCTTTTATATAATTAATCCCAACACACAAAACAACAGAACATCTAATAGATAGCCTGTATCGCCAACTTCAACCAAGTTTTGGAGATGCAAGTTGAGTGACAATCAGGAATTGTCGTCTTCATGAAGATGTAATTTAGGTGACTTCTACTACCTCTGTTCTAAAATATAAGATCACTTGCCTTTGTATCTTATATTTTGGACAGAGGGAGTATTGTTTATTTGAGAAACTCTACTTGCTTGAACTTTAAGTTGGTTGTTGCTCTTTGTTCACCCGGGCAACAAATGTTGTGCCACCGTCTTCAACCTCTTCATGAAGATTTCCTTCATCATATCATTCTCTCTCCACTTTTTATTTGAATGTCAGAAGATTAAGAATGAACCAGTTGAAAAGGAAACATTAATGTGAATAGAAGGTAGCAGATAACACACTTTTAGCAACGAAACATTACCATTATTAATCTATTCTTAAAAACCACAAGTCCAAAGAAATTCAGTTTAAAACTAGTATTGTCTCTATGGGGAATATTAATAGAGACGCTTCCTTCCTTGCTTCAAGTAAAGACCGAGGAGATCATCAATAAACTCCTCCATGCAGAGTAAATAAATAACACAACAAAATAAGTTAAACAAATTACCTCCTTTTATTGTCGCCTTAAGCAATATTTTCCAAAATATAATGTTGTATCCTTACTAGACTAAGTTAACTTGCATAAGAAGAGCACACTTCTATAAAAAGATATCCATATTGTTCCTTTCAAAATGAAAGAAAGGTCTCTCTTTAAAATGTTTAACGCAAATATCCAATAAGGGGCCTGCTTTTAAAGTTTTCAAGAAAAGAAAGCATACCAATCATCATTCGAACCAGGTGGAGTAGAATAAAGAGCACCAGACTTTTTCCAATTATCCAACAACTCCTTATTTTTAGGATTCTGAGCAGGACCACCAGTTACGCGGCTTCTGTGCAACACCACAAGTGGTAATTTCTTTGACGGGCTCATATTACGTAGTTGATTAACAACATAATTGAGCTACAACAAAAGAGGACCCATTAGAAGCTCTACCTATGCATATGTATATATGTGTAAAAACTCGAGAATAATTTTCAGGAAGACTATTTCTTATTTCTTATTCCTCTTTCTGATATCCAACCAAAACAAAATATCCTCGTTACCTGGAAAAAGCTAAACTCGTGTTGATTGGTAAGACCCACATTTGCACCATCTACCACTGCATCAAATGGACCATGCCGTTGAAGCCAGTCCTGAATGAGTGCACCTTTAAAATTAGTCAGGATGTCAATGAAGATCGCTTTATGTACATAAAGCCTGAAGCATAGAAAAGTAGCATATATCGTTATAAGCAGCAGCACGGCTTCTAATAAAATTCTTCTTTTATTTAAAAAAAGAAAAATGAAGTAGCACCTGGATATCCAAATGCTCAAGAAAATTGAGGAAAACACAAATTGTCCAAAGCAGCTACCAAGGCTTGTAGCATACAGCTAGACTATTAAGTGCCATTGATGTAGGATGGGGTTGGAAGAAGTAAAAAGGTACCTATCTCCGCCGAGAATCGGTAAAGAAACACACATAAAAGCACACAACTTTAATCACAAATCAATTCATTCAATAATCTCTCAAATAATGAAGTATTACAATGCTTAAATAGAAAACTCAATACTTTGGGACGAAGTAAAAATTCCTAATTCAAAAAAGAAACAATCTCCCAACTAAAATCTACTACTACAATAAAACTCTCCTAATTAAAATCTCCTACCATAATTAAAAATCTCCTAATTAAAATCTACTACCATAATTAAAACTTCTAGAATATCCTACTAAAATAATTACATTAATAATCTAACATTTATCTCTAAATAACAATACAAAATTAATAATAAACTTATTGAATTTCTTCTTCCGTATAGCATCATTTTCCTCGCTTCTGAAAAAAACTCGTCCTCGAGTTTTGAAATATCAAAGAATAATAAATAATAGTCCGGGAGATGCATGCCAACAAAACATGCGCATCTGATATTTTTTAAACACAAATTTCGAGAATAGCGTTGACACAAGCAAGAAATTAGATGGACTCGAATATGGAATTTGGCATAAGAAAGTCAACATGTTCTCTCTGTTCTAAAAATCGCAGATAGCGGCCGCTTAGGCGCTAAAGTGGAACTGGCCGGCAAGACCTAAAACAAATCGGTGAAAAAAAACTACCTAAAGGGTTAAAGCGGAAAAAGGCGGGGCCTAGGCGGAGTTTTTTTTTTTTTTTTTAAATTACTACCAAAACCAAATTTTGATATATTTATTTTTCTAATAATTTACCATATTCTTAATGCAAGCTGTAACATATCAAATCACAACAAGAAATGAACAAGATCATGTCCAAATGGATAATTTTATTATAGTTGTAATCTTTTGAACTTGTACCAACTTGAAATTCTATAAATGATGATACATTTGTAATATTTAATTTAATTCAATATAATTCTTAAATTTATGTTTAGTTTAGTTTCTTAAGTTTTAATATTGAATTGAATTCTTAAAATTTTAAATTTTATTATTTAATACCAATTTTGTTTATGAATAAAACTAATGCATCAAAGATATGTTAGTCATACTTAGTATATATGGTATTTGTCATTTTCTTTAAGTCCTCAATTTTGAAAATTACACAAATTAAAATAATTTCATAATTAATAGTATCAAATGTCTCATTCAATAAACTTCACACTAATTTTTAAAAATAACATTTATTTAAATTTTGAGAGAGAAGAAGTATATATATAATTATATATATGAAGATATCAAGATACTTCTTACTAGTTACTACTTACTAGTAACATTAATTCTATAATTTAATTATTTCAAGCAATGGATATATATCTTACTACTTAAGTGCAATTACTATTATTTCTATAATTTAATTATTATCTTTATTATAGATTATTTTGTTTTATATTATTATTTTTTTAGATTAATGTAAGATAAAATATTAAAATTGTCTTAAAATAAAAAATCCCGCCTAGGCCCTCCAGGCGCTAGGCCCCCCTGGTCGCCCGCCTCCCGCCTAGCGCCTTTTAGAACATTGCATGTTCTACCTCAATTGCGTCTTTCTTTTTTTGTTCAACTTCTTGGTCAACATGGTTCACCTCTTTCATTGCATTTTCTTTAATGCAAACCTCCTTGGAATCTTCAATGGATACAACATTCTCAATTTCAACCACTTTAAGATTCTCACGAGTCTCGACGTGTCGAAATTCTTGTTCTTGAAGAATTTCACTGTCTCCTTGTATTTAACTTATGATCTGGCATCACACTTTTAACCTTTGTGTTGATTCCTTGACCACATGTTGGAATTGCAACAATGAATTTTGAAATATTTGCCTGATTTGCAATAAGTGCTACAATAGATTCTTCTACTCTTCTAATACAACTCAATTATAAGTCACCATAACTAATATAGTATATCTATTTTCTCTTGCCTTACCAACACTTTTTTTTGGCTCTAGGGGTTTAGGGGTGCAGAAACTATAAAGAAACAGGGACCGATTTGAACTTTTCTGAAACTTCAGGGGCTAACTTGAAAATTTCAGAAACTAAAGGGGCTGAATTGAAATTTCAGAAACTTAGGGGGATAAATTGAAAATTTCATAAACTTAAGGGAGGAATTGAAAATTTTAAAAACTTGGGGGTACTAAACTGTAATTTGACAGAAAACAGCAATAAAGTAAATAGGAGTTTAGAAACTAAAGTGTGCTCTCTTGTGATTGATACTAGGAGTTGTACAAATGTTATCTCTGAGGAAATAGTTAAGAAATTTGGATTAAAAAGTGAGCCTCACTCGGAACCGTATGATATTGCATGGATTACCAATACAAAGTTACCCAGAAGTGTTTGGTTACATTTTCCGTTGGCAAGTTTAAGGATACCGTATGTAATGTTCTACCCCTTAAGGTTTGTAACATTATTTTAGGGCGTACATGGCTATGGGATCGTCATGCGCAAAATGATGCTCGTGCTAATATTTATTCGATTATCAAAGGCAGTACCAAGTTCACTCTTACTTGTGCAATCGGCATGCCAAATTTCAAGCTTGCAAAGAATTCATTAGTGATCCGAAGTGCTTATCCTTGTGTTGATTTTTTTAACTCGACAGGGTCGAGTTTTTCTCAGCAGAGGAGAACTGATGACCATCTAGGCATACCATTTCTTACCTAACTTTAATTTTTTTTATACTTTGTATAACTACGTATTCCATTCCTAAGTTATAACTTTTTGCACAGTATCCTAGAGAGGGGTTTATAAGGTGAGTGATTATCCCGTACATATAAATTACAGATTTTAAGCTATTAGATAAATCCTATCAAGAAATGCATATCTTGCACCATTTCATTGTTCAAAGACATGCATATATTGTAACTGCCATCCAACTATAAGCTAAATCCAATCTAGAAATGCATACCTTGCAACCCTTCTTCTATAAGTTGAGTAGATTACTTAAAAATATCGTCAGGTTTATCCAGAAATCCTAATATGTTCATTGACAGACAAGATGTGGATCTAGCTTAAAATTTGTAATAGACATACACAGGATGCAACAAGACCCTCATTTTGTCTTGTTTTATCAACGGTCATCAGAGCGTTGCATCCACCCATGTCATATCAAGATTTTATATCCATTCGTTGGCAACAGCTGGTGAAGTAGTATTGATGCAGGACAAAATATTTCACTAATAAAAATTCTTTTTTTTAATGTTTTTTATTTTATAAGTTCCTACTGTATAACTTCATATTGGATGTTTGAAATATATCAATATGATGACAAGTGCCAAACAGGTGTCGTAATGCAATCCTTCGATAAACCCTAGTGTAAACCAAATCATGAAATATATCATATGTTAATTTTGGTGATTACATCATGACTAATTCTTCATTCGAATAGAACCAACATAATCAACTAGGATTTAAGAATTTGGAAACTTGGAACACTAGTAACTAGGAATTCTAATCCATTTCATAAGTAAATAGTACACATACACATGTATCTAAAAACTCCAAGTAAATCTCAAATAAGTTAATAACTTTTAAGAAGTCGGTCATACCCGAAACTGCAGAAAATCAGTCTTCACCTTTCTTTCACAAGCCAACGTAGTTAAAGAATTGGCAAAATTTTCTGTCTCTCTAGGATCAATGTCAATACAGACAAGCTTCTCCCCACAAAATGGCACACACACTCTCTCGTCCATCTCGGTCCTCCCCACTGTCCATTTCCCACTTCCTAACCATCCTTGCCCGTGCCACCCACCTCCTCCCTTCACAAACCCCTCCTTTACTTTCCTCATATCCCAGTTCTCACCAACTTTTGCAGCACTCTCTGACCCAAACCAATCCTCCACAACCGCGGCACTCTCTTCCGACACCTGCCTTGCTGTTACCCTCAACCTATGCAACATTTCATAGACTCTATCAACCCTTTTCACATCAAAACTAACCTTCAAAAGAGCCCGAATCTCGTCTTCCTCAGCCAAAACCCCAGATTCAACCATATGCTCATCAACCTCATATGCCTTATCTGCCATCCCCTTCTTACAGAACCCAAACAATGCCGGCCCATAAGACCTCAATTTGGGCAAAAGACCACAACTTTTCATTTGTTTCACCAAATCAAAAGCCATTTCTGGGTCTTCCTTAGCAGCAGCCAATCTCGCCGCACTCGTAAAAGTAGCCTCATTTGGAACAACTTTATCTATACCCATTTGCTTATATATTTCAAAACCCCTCTTTAAACCCAAATCCATAGCACCCTCTAATTCTAACGAACACAAATATAGCAAAACATTATAATGGTGAACAGTAAGTGGAATGTTATTTACCCTTGCATCGTCGTAAAGGCGAATTGCTTCTGCAAGATTATTATCTTTAGAGCACAATCCCAGCCGGTGGTGAAGCAATCCTTGTGGGGATTCCCGGATTGCTTTTTTCTTGGATTTGTTGGAAATCGAAGGGTTTGCAGAAGAGGGTTTACGGGTAAGAGCTGAGGCTGTGCAGAAATGGGCGAATTTGTTCATGGAGAATCGGGTGGATTTTACTGTGATGACATTAAATGGGTTTGAAGAATGATAGAAGTGGAGAAAAGGAGGGGGTGAATGGGATTTGCAGGGAAGAAAAAGTGATGAGATTTTGGTGAGGAGGGAGAAAAGGGGTGAGGGTCTGGTGAGAGGAGGAGAAAGAGAGCCCGCACGCAACAGCATCACCGCTGGTTGTTTGATTTCCAAAGACAATACGTTGTACGTCTCACAGTCTCACTGTTTCAGTTATACTCCCTCACTCGCCCAAAACACAAATAAAAGAAATTAGGAAGAAAAAAAAGAAAATGATTTATGCCTTCATGATGAAATTGGATTAGGAACTTACATGAATTATAAGTCTCTAAACAAATAATATAAAATACGATATGCCATAAATTTATGTTAAATTATAATTACGTAAAATTTAAATTGAATTACAATTACAAAAATTTTATTCTGATTATATATTGCAATAAATTTACGTTGAATTATAATTACAAAACTTATCAATACATATAATTAATAAAAATTATAGCAGGGCTCCAGCTATTACACATATCTTTAAAAATATTATCATTATTATTTATTCACGTACCTGACAATTAAAATTCAACTTAAAACATTCGCAATATATATCATTACCTTATTTTTTACATAAAAGATAAATAAAACTTAGAGGTGCAAAAATAAAGGCTAAGTGGAGAGTATGTTTTTTGTACCAATACGGGCTTATCTTGATGGTTGGGTATGTCTCTACATACGTAGTACACGGCAGGGATGCACAAAAAGCCCGTCGGCCTGAAGTCTAGGCTGGATCGGTCTGAGCCTGACCTAAAAGAGCTTGGCCTGGTCAAGGCGCCGGCCTTTAAGCTGCTAAAAGACCTTTATTTTTGGCATAATGTCTGGCTTAGCCCAACCCAACTTAAAAATAGTTAATAGCCCAACTTAAATAGCCCGTTCGGTCAAACCTGAAGCCTAGACCAGCCTGGCCTAGTGAATGCTGGCCTGACTGACGTCACCGACCTAGCCTGGCAGCCTTGGTTAACAGCAGCCTTAATGTGACGCCCCCAAAATTAGGTATACGTCACCCATCTTGGGTCGCCACTTACATGGTACAGAATTTAAATACAACTTATTAACATAACTGTCTTTGCATAATCGACATAAATCATGAGTTTAAATACAAATATCGTCTACTAGATATTATACAAACTCAAACAAAAGTCCTCATTACAATTATTATCACACTATTTCACGAATAGTGAGGACTACTAATGCTATCTTCAGGACCATCACTGTTTCCCCGACTGTCGTCCAAATATATTCTCATTTCACGAAAAGAACGGTGAAAGAAAAGGTGAAATTAAATTAGCCCAAAAGAAATATTATGACTAAGATAATGCGTAATAAATTATCAATAGTCTTCAACAATGTTAAACCGATAAAATACAATAGACAACCGGTTTAATCTGCGGTGAATATCTAATCCATTAAAAGAGTCAAGTAGAAAATAAAATCTACTATCTTTTATGATTTAAAAGGTTTTTCATCATCATTATAATTTGAGACTCGACTTTAATAAATAATCCACATCATCGAATCACCCCACGCACTACGGCCAAGGATATTCTTTAGTATCACGACCACAATTATTCCCGCACTACGCCGAAGAATAGTTGTGTATTCATTAATGGTCACGATCATGCCAACAATCGTCCATCAATGCACTACTACCAATTTGAGGATTTTTACCACATCATTTGTAACATTACTGGTCATGATTACAATCAATAATCCTCATCATAATCATACCAAGTCCATCCATGCTTCTACAGCCACGAGATGACTTTAAAAAAATATAAATATGAGGATGATGACAATGATATAAGAATTCAATAAAACAAGTTCAAGAATTATTTTATCCAGAATTATTAACGTCCAAATTGTCAACATGATACCGCTTTGTAGAGTAAAATTCAAGAATGATCGGAAGAATATTTCCATGAAAAGATCTTTTGGATGAAACGCAAATATCAAGGATATTCTACTAATTTCATGGAGTATAAAGTCAAAGTTTTAACCAACCCAGTATAATAAAGAATGGAATAACAAAAGAAATCACCATGCATGCGGTGCCCATGATGGAAAGTTATTCCAATGTAATAATAATAACGGAACCAAAGTCGGTGAAATTCACCGCAAGCGGGATGTTCCAACAGAATAATAAAGATGGAACCCGGATCCGGTGTAAAACACGAGATAGGATATTCCAACGAGAATGATAAAGATTTTAACCAGTCCTGTAAAACACACGCATGTGATGTTCCAAAATATAATAATAAAGATTTTAACCAGTCCTGTGTAAAACACATGAGCATGGATGTTCCAACAGGATAATAGAAGAATGTCACCAAGTATAGGTAAACATAGCATGATACAAAAGTTATTCCAACGTAATAATAAGAAATGGAATAACATAAGGATTTCACCAAGTATAGGTATCGCCTGCGTACACGTTATGTATAGGGTATGCCACTTTTACGGAGTTATTCCAACGAATAATAGTGAATGGAATAATGTAAGTTCTCTTCAAGAAGAATATATACCACTACGGATACAACAAATAATACCCTTCTGTAGTAAAAAAGAACCTGAATATAGAAGTAGTGAAGTAGCGAATATACTTTCTTCTTTCTATAACTTTCTCTCTATAAACTTCTCTCTATAATTTCTCTCCCAGAGTTTCAATGAATTAAGTAAGAAAATAATGAAGGAATGAGCTTCTATTTATAGGAAAATGGAATGCATAAGAATTAATCCATGAACATCCAGATTGATTTACTTTAATCGGACGGTTCATATTTAAAGCAAAATCTTTTAAATAAAATATAATATATTCTATTTATATAAAAACATTTTACTATGCAAACACTATGCAAAACACTACGCAAAACACTATGCATAATAAAATATAATATATTTTATTTATAAAATAACTTTAATAAAGTATTCTGCTTTATATAAAAAGATGTTTTACATTTTATTACGTTAATAATACGAATAAAACAAAAAGTCATTATCGCTTATAATAATTCACGATGATAATGGAATCAAACCGGTGACTTCTCACATAAGCATCAATAATCAATATCGTGTCTTCTTATGCAACCACACATGTATTCTCGTACTTTTACTACTGTAGTAGTTCAACAAAGATCAACCAGAAAACTTCCGCCGTTATTTCAATAAAATATTTTTGTCGCTTTCTCAATCCGATAATAATTACATTATTGGGTCCACCAATGATTGAGTAGTTATGCGAATATTCCCTCGCTAAACCGAATATTCCCCACCAATCGAATATAATATAACCACTGCATACTTTGAAAAATTTATAAATATTACCCACAACTATAACATTATATCAAATTATTCCATAATATTCAAAAATAATATTTATAGAAAATTCATCTTTATTTATAAAAGCTGGGTCTTACAACCTCCCCTTTCTTATGAAATTTCGCCCTCAAAATTAGTGGTACGCACTGGTATGTCAAAGAGGTAAGGATACCTTGATTTCATTTCGATTCTAACTCCCAAGTCATTTCCTCAACATCGTGGTTCCTCCACAAAACTTCGACTTGAGGTATAACCTCGAGCGTAGAATATGTTCCTTCTATCCAAAATTTGAACAGAACCTCTTCATACGCCAAATCTTCCGCTATTTAGTCCAGTTCTAACTCAATAATATGGTTCGGGTCTTTCATATATTTACGTAATATGGATATGTGAAAAACGTTATGAACACGGACATATTTCAAGCAGAAAGTGAGTCTATAGCCCACGCTTCCTACTCGATCGAGGATTAAAATGGAATCAGATGAATCGAGGATTAAGTTTTCCTCTCTTTCCAAATCTTGTAACTCCTTTCCATGGAGCAACTCTTAACAACACACGATCTCCTATATCAAATTCCACGCCCTTTCGATGAAGATCAAAGATAACTCTTTTATCGATTTTGTGAGGTTTTATATACGTTGTTTGATCGTTTGAATCTTTTCGAGTCATACGTACACCAACTCCCGGTCCCAACAACGTTGCTTCACCCACCTCATCCCAAAGATAATCGGAGAACGACACTTTCTTCCATACAACGCTTGAATGGAGCCATGCTAATACTTGCTTGATAACTCGCTGTTGTTGTAGGAAAACTCTACCAATGGTAAGAACTTGTCCCAACTCCCTTGAAATCAAGAACACGTAATCTTAATAGATCTTCAAGAGTTTGAATAGTCCTCTCGATTGTCCGTCCGTCCGCCCGAGGATGATATCGCCGAAATAAATCGTAAGTCTGTGCCCATAGCTTTTTGCAAACTAACCCAAAATCGTGAAGTGAATCTTGGGTCTCGATCGAAAACTATGGATACCGCAGATACCATGCGCCTTTTTACAATCTCGCTTATGTACATACGAGCAAGACATTCAAGTGTATAAGTTTCTCGATGTCGGAAGAAATGAGCGGACTTGGTCAATCTATCAACAATGACCCAAATCGCATCAACGCCTTGAGAAACCTTAGGAAGACCGTGAATGAAATCCATGGTAATGTGCTCCCACTTCCATTCTCGAATTTCAAGTGGTTGCAATGAACCTTTGGTACTTGATGCTCCGCTTTTAACTCGCTGACAAGTTAGACACCTTGAGATAAACAACGCTATCTCTCTCTTCATATTGCTCCACCAAAATGTATGACGAATATCATGATACATTTTGGTACTCCCAGATGGATTGCAAATGGTGTGTTGTGCGCCTCCATCATGATATTATACTTTAAATCGTGGTCGTTAGAACACAAAGTCCGGAGTTGACTTCAGTATTCCTTCTTCATCGATTCTTGCTTCCTAAGATAGCACCTCTTGCACTTTCTTCCTCATACGATCGCCTCCAGTGTCCGTAGCTTCGAGCGACTTTAACTTTATTGATTAAAGTCGGTTCTACTCAGTATATTCGCTATCATCACATGCATCCTCGAGTCTTTAACTCTATCTCCATCCTTTGCAAGTCACATAAAATGGGCCTTCAGGTTGACAATAACGCACTCAGATTGCATCACGATCTTCTACTCAATGCATCACCTACCACGCTCGATTTTCCAGGATGGTATCGGATGGTATGATCATAATCTTTCAATAGCTCAAAGCCAACGTCGTTGTCGCATGTCGAGTTCCTTTTGAGTGAAGAAATATTTGAGGCTTTTATGATCCGTAAAGATCTCCACTTTCTCCCCATACAAGTAATGCCTCCAAATTTTAAGTGCAAAAATAACAAATGCTAACCCGCATCACGAGTAGGATAATTCCTCTCATATTCTTTGAGTTGTCGCGAGGCATAGGCTATAACTTTTCCATGTTGCATAAGAACACATCCCAACCCTTTGCTCAAGCATCATCGTAGATGACAAATCCTCCGAGCCGAGGATGGTATTGTCGTAAGAAAGTCTTTGAAATAAGTCTCCTCTCGAGTTCTTGAAAACTCTTCTCACATTCTTCGCCTCCAACCAACTTTGTATCTTTTCGAGTCACCGAGTCGATGGAGTAGCGATTCGAGAAAATCCTTCCACGAATCTCCGATAATAACCAAATTAAACCGAGAAAGCTACGTCATTTCATTCATCGATTTAAGTTGTTCCCGACTTTGAATAGCTTCAATCTTTGGCTTTGGTCAATGATATTCCATGACTTGATACCACGTGTCCAAGGAATGCTACTTCTTCAAGCCGTAACTCGATTTCTTCAACTCGGCATAAAGCTTATATTCACGAAGCTTTTGGAGTGTCACCTCAAGTGTTGCTTTCATGATCTTCACTTCGCTTTTGGAATAAATAAGGATGTCATCAATAAAGACGACCACAAAGTGATCTAAATATTCCTCAATACTCGGCTCATCATATCCACGAAGGCGGCGAGGAGCATTAGTCAATCCAAAGGACACGACTAGAATTCATAATGCCCGTATCGGAGTTAAAAGCCGTCTTTGGAATGTCGGTGCTCTAATCTTCAATTGGTGATATCCTAACGAAGATCAATCTTTGAAAAGAATTTGGCTCCTTGCAATCGGGTCAAACAGTCATCAATACGTGGCAATGGATACCTATTTTTGATGGTGACATGATTCAACTCCCGATAATCAATACAAAGTCGCATACTCCCATCTTTCTTCTTCACGAATGTAACAGAGCACCCCAAGGAGAAGTACTAGGACGAAATAAAGCCAATATCTAACAATTCCTGCAGTTGGGTCTTTAACTCCTCAAGTTCAATAGAGCCATTAGATATGGGGCTTTGGAAATAGGTTTTGTATCAAAGTTCAAGGTCGATACAAAATTCAATTTCACGCCTGGGGTAGGCGAAAGTTCTTCTGGGAATACGTCAGAAATTTATTAACAATAGAAATATCGCCAAAAGCGGCGTATTTTTTGTTTAAATCGTGATACGAGCTAAGAAAGCTTGACATCCATTTTTCAATAAACGAATAGCTTTTATGGCTTGAGATGACCGTGATTAATTTTAATGGTTTGGTCGTTTGAATTAGCATAATAGGTTGATTAGGAATATGAAAACTAACAACCTTACGAAAACAATCAATTTTTGCATGATAAGTAGTTAACCAATCAATCCTCTGTAATCACGCCAAATGCAAGTATTTTAATGAAATAAGATCGACGGTAATGTGAGGTTACCGATTTGAACCAAACAAGACTTATAAACAAATGCTGGATGTAATGAAGGTTTCTCCCAACGGAGTTTTCACAGATAAGTCAAAGTCTAATTTCCCCTGAGTCAAATTTAATCGATGAGCGCAAGTAGGAGAAATAAAAGAATGGGTAAACCCCAGATCAAATAAAGTGTAGACTTCATTAGAGTTTATGATAAGCTTACACCGTGATGACCTCATTCGGGTTCCTCGCTTCTCTCTGGAGGTCACAACAAACGCCTCCTCAGACTAACGGTTTGACTTTTCCGGGACTGACCTTTGGTGCCTCTATCCTAGTTGAATTTGTCTTCTCAGAACGACAAAATCGAGCTAAGTGACCTTCTTCCACAATTATAACATGTTTTGACTACATGGCATACAGCTTCGGATGATGTGTCCCTCTTCTCCGTGATTGAAGCATATGATAGGTGGTCTTTCTCCTTCCTTAACAACGGGTCTTTGGTCGACGTCTTTCCATCATCATTGAATCTCCGCTTTCTTGAAATGTCCATTCTTATTGTTTTTGCTCGATTACCACCGGTGGTTACTATATCCGGCCCGTTGATTCCTCCACGCTTGTTGTCACCGCTCAATGACTACTCTCTTGCCGTATTATAACTTCACTTACCGCTTCTTTTTTTTCAATATTGACTCATTATCGCGCTTCCACTAATCGAGCCCTATTTATAACATCCGAATACAAACACGCTTTATGAGAAATAAGATGTTGACGATTCCCGACTTCAAACCTCTTAAAACATTCGCCATTCTCTCTTCAATATCCACCAAGTTGGGACGAAAACGTGATAACTCCGCAAATTTTGCCTCGTGATTGCGACACTGCTATATTGTTTTGTTCCAACTTGATAAACTCTACCTCCTTCATGTGGTCGAATACTTTCGTGAAAGTATTTGTCGTTGAATGACTCCTGGAACTTCTCCCAAGATATCTTCAAGACAAAGAGGTCGAGTACGTTTCTGGAATTCCCACCAAGAATCCGCCTCCGCAAGAACATAAAGCGCGAAGAAGGAACCTTTTTTCCTGGAGCATCCCAAGACATCAAATATCTTGGTAATCTGCTTTATCCATGCTTCCGCCGAAGTGGTTTTGGCTTCCCTTAAACTCCGGTGGGTCCCAGCTCCTTGAATTGTTTAATGCGTGACCGCCTCGAGAGTTTTCCGTGTTTCCACCCCACGTTTTGGGACAGAGTCGCCTCTTCATTGGCTGTTGATAAATTGCATAAAGCCTCAACATTTGATCATTCATCATTTGGTCGGTGTTGTTGTTTTTCGTGAGGATTGTCGCCTTCCGATGCACATTATCCCGATTATTGATATGTGGTGAATCAACGATCGCTTCAGGCTCCATTGCTATTCTCAACATTCTCGGATGTCATTTTCAGACATCGCCACAAAACAAAAGATTAATTGACATGTAACAATTATCTTTATATTCTCGATCACCAATAAAATAAGACATAAACTTAGTAGTCATACTAGCGAAGGTATTCCCCGCCTCTCCCTCCTAGTACTTTTTTCACATCTTAGCTGTGGATCATATCCCTTAGCTTTGATACCAAACCGTGACGCCCCCAAAATTAGGTATACGTCACCCATCTTGGGTCGCCACTTATACGGTATGTAATTTAAATACAACTTATTAACATAACTGCTTTGTATAATACGACATAAACTGTGAGTTTAAATACAAATATCGCTCTACTAGATATTATACAAACTCAAACAAAAGTCCTCATTACAATTATTATCACACTTATTTCACGTAATAAATGAGGACTACTAATGCTATCTTCGTGACCATCACTGCTTTCCGACTCGTCCCCAAATTTATATTCTCATTTCAAGAAGAAACGATGAAAGAAAGGGTGAGCTCAACTAGCCCAAGAAGAAATATTATGACTAAGATAATGCGTAATAAATTATCAATAGTCTTCAACAATGTTAAACCGATAAAATACAATAGACAACCAGCTTTAATCAATAGTGAATATCTAATCCATTAAAAGAGTCAAGTAGAAAATAAAATCTACTATCTTTTATGATTTAAAAGGTTTTTCATCATCATTATAAATGAGACTCACCTTTAATAAATAATCCACATCATCGAATCACCCTCGCATTACTTCTGACGAGATATTCTTTAAGATCACGACCACAATTATTCCCGCACTACGGGCAAGAATAGTTGTGTATTCATTAATGGTCATGATCATGCCAACAATCGTCCCATCAATGCACTACTACCAATCGAGGATTTTTACCACATCATTTGTAACATTACTACCATGATTACCGAATAATCCTCGTCATAATCATACCAAGTCCATCCATGCTTACTACAGCCATGTATGACTTTAAAAAAATATAAATATGAGGATGATGACAATGATATAAGAATTCAATAAAACAAGTTCAAGAATTATTTTATCCGTGAATTATTAACGTCCAAATTGTCAACACGATCATCGCTTTGAGAGTAAAATTCAAGAATGATCGTAAGAATATTTCCATGAAAAGATATCTTTGGATGAAACGCAAATATCAAGGATATTCTACTAATTTCATGGAGTATAAAGTCAAAGTTTTAACCAACCGGGTATAATAAAGAATGGAATAACAAAAGAAATCACCACGCACGCAGATTGCTTGATGAAGCGAGTTATTCCAATGTAATAATAATAATCTAACCAGTCGTGTGAAATTCACAATCGACGGGATGTTCCAACGTAATAATAAAGATGGAACTGCATCCGGTGTAAAACACACGATAGGATATTCCAATGAATGATAAAGATTTTAACCAGTCCCCGTAAAACACATGCATGTGATGTTCCAATGAATAATAATAAAGACGGAACCAAAGTCCGGTGTAAAACACATGCATGTGATGTTCCAATGGGATAATAGAAGAATGTCACCAAGTATAGGGTAAACCACAGTGTACAAGTTTATTCCAATGTAATAATAAGCGATGGAATAACATAAGGATTTCACCAAGTATAGGGTATCTGCAGATACACGCGTTATGTATAGGTATGCCACTTTTACAAAGTTATTCCAATGTAATAATAGTGAATGGAATAATGTAAGTTCTCTTCAAGAAAAGAATAACACTTACTACAGAATGCAATGAAATAATACCCTCTTACCGTAAAAGAACCTAATATAGAAGTAGTGAAGTAGCGAGAATACTCTTCTTCTTTCTATAACTTTCTCTATAGCTTCTCTCTATAATTTCTCTCTACTGTAGTTTGAATTAATTCGTAAAGAAAATAATGAAGGAATGAGCTTTTCTATTTATAGGAAAATGGAATGCATAAGAATTAATCCATTTAACTCATCCGATTGATTTACTTTAATCTGACGGTCCATATTTAAAGCAAAATCTTTTAAATAAAATATAATATATTCTATTTATATAAAAATATTTTACTATCTGAAACACTATGCAAAACACTATGCAAAACACTATCTAACACTACGCATAATAAAATATAATATATTTTATTTATAAAATAACTTTAATAAAGTATTCTGCTTTATATAAAAGATGTTTCGCTTTTATTACGTTAATAATACTGAATAAAACAAAAAGTCATTATCGCTTATAATAATTCATGCATAATAATGGAATCAAACCGAGTGACTTCTCACATAAGATCAATAATCAATATCGCGTCTTACTACGCAACCACATGTATTCTCGTATTTTTACTACCGAAGTAGTTCAACAATGATCAACCAGAAAACTTCCGCCGTTATTTCAATAAAATATTTTTGTCGCTTTTCTCAATCCGACAATAATTACATTAATGTGGTCCCACCAATGATTGAGTAGTTGTACGAATATTCCCTCGCTAAACCTAATATTCCCCACCAATCGAATATAATATAACCACTGCATACTTTTTAAAAATTTATAAATATTACCCACAACTATAACATTATATCAAATTATTCCATAATATTCAAAAATAATATTTATAGAAAATTCATCTTTATTTATAAAAACCTGATTCTTACACTTAACATCAATGGCCTAAAAGTATTCTAACTAAAATTTAAAAAGAAAAAAAATAAAAATTTCAGTGTAAGCAAATTACCTACATAAAAACTCATTACAGACATAATAATTGGACATAAATATTTTATAATTTAATCTATTTATATTTTTATTCTAATTTTACCTACACTAGTCACACATAGATCGACCCTTGCTTGAATGTATTTTTGAATATATACTATAATTTAAGCGTGCACATAAATATATCCATTAATTACATGACATGCATGGGCATTTATTGAAATGAGTGAGCTAGCTATCATATGTACTATTTCTCCTTTTTAATATAAATTATTTTAGATTTATCACAAGTATTAAAGAAATATCTTGATAACATTAAATATAATATTAATTATTTATATTATCTTTATATAAAAAAGATTTTTATTTATTGAGTAAAAAATAATGAAAAAATAAAGTTATATTTATTATTTAGGATAATATTAAATAATTTATATTAAAAAATAAAAATAATTTTCTAAAACGAGTTATATTAAGTAACGAAAAGAGTAATACGTAGCTAGGAACAACTAATGTGCAAGATTGGTTTAATAAGTTGCAAAGGTCTCTGGTGATAAGGCAACAAAAAAGGTACATAAATCGAGTATCCCAAGTGAACTGCATCATCTTTCTCGTGAATATTGGCTGTGTCTATGTCGTTCACCCATCTTACTTTCTGTGGGCTGTGTCTATGTCGTTCACCCATCTTTTATATATATATATATATATATATATATATACGGTCCGGATGTTAAACTCACTCCTTATTCAATTCATTCGAAATTTCACTCTCCTTTATGACGGATTCGACGACGGTTTGCCTTCTATTATATACAACCGTCATCCTATACTTTTTAATGACAGACAACATATATATATGACTTACAAATATATCAAACTATTTTGTTTTAATTAATTTGTTTTTCTATAGCACTATAGTTCTGAGTTTTTAACGGTAAAAATAAAAGAAATGAAAACTGAATTTAGAACAAAAAAAAAAAAAAACTTTGAAGGAGTCACATGATCGCATAGAAAACTTAGCCACTGGTTCTATCAATTCAACGTACTCTTGGTCCGTATGAAAGTCTACTGTAGTTTTCTGTGGCATGGGGGCCTTTCTCAATTTCTTATGAATTACTATTGTGTTATAATTTAAGAACGAATAATATTATAATCATACACATATTATATAAAACACGAAAAAATAAAAATACGTGATATACCCAGTTTCACCGATTTGACTAGTCTTATTTATCCGATGTATTCATTAAATGTTTTACCCACTCTACAATAATTCACGCACCAAACAATGTTTTTATAGTAACTATAAAACCTTAGTTGCTATAAAACTTAAGATCGGGCTATTAATAAATTTTCAAGCCCAATTGCACATTTGCAACCCCCGCCAACTGACCGACTACCCTGTCGTAGTGGTCATTCGTCGAATTTACAAAAGTATGAGTCGATCCTAACATATGATATTAATTAATTCATATACTTATTTTTTCCCAAAACGAATTTAATTTATTAATGATTATTTTAATATTGAATTTAATTTGTTAATGGTTATTTTAACATTTCACCAGTATAACAAATAAATTTTCGTAGTACTGTGTTATTTGTCGCAACCAACTAACTTTCATTTTACATTTTTTACCGTATGTTTACGTAATTAACTCTCATTTTACATTATTTTTACGATATATTTACGTATTTAACATTATTTATAGTATCTTTACGTAATTGCGTCTTCTTTTTACATTATTTACTGTATGTTTACATAAATAATTGTGTATCAACGTCAACAAGCTAAGAAATACCATTCTACAATATATATATATATATATATATATATATATATATATATTCTCTTTTGGACATCAATTAAAACGTCCACAAACACGCCTAATAGTCCCCAGTGAACCTGTCTTGACATCAATGCTGCCCATTTTCAGCATGGAATTAACAAAATCCACCTCGAACGACGGTCCAAAAACCGGGCTAAGTATGCCAAAATACGAGTCAATTACACTCCTCGTCGAAACATCATCGTATAGCCTTGCATCAGATTGTAGCACTGCAAAACCAGACCTAATGTTCTGCAAAATTTGGTTGTCGAATGTCTGGCCACTGCCTCGGTCTATCGGTAACCGGACATTCACGTCTCCATTCTGCGGGCAGGTAGCTTTTAGCTCCGGCACCAAATTGGGGTTTATAGCCGGATCAGTGCCTCCATTAGGAAAAAAGTTGTACAGCCTTCGTGTCATGAAGAAGCATGCTGTGGTGCCAATTGTATGTGCAGCTGAAAAATTGAGTACGTAAACTTTTAAAGTTTTTCCAAATATGAAAAGAACAAATTTCATTCATTTATCGTAAAAAATTATGAAAAGAAATGGAAAATATATATAATATTCACACTTAAATAAAAAAATGTGATTCTGTTATGCCTTCTAAATTGAATGATCCAAACTATGATTTATAATCGGCATGAGTTGGTGAACCACATTTTACATGCTGTGCATTATAGAGCTAGGTAGATTTGGCTGTAACTAATTCTTGGTAAAATAAAAATTAAAAATGCCACTTGCTTCTCAAAATTCAATATAACTGAATTCTATCAAATAATTTACTACTCCATCCGTTCCTAAAAGATTATCATTTTAAGAAGTAATTTTTGTTCCAAAAAGATTGTCGTTTTAAGTTTATCAATACACATTAGCTATTTTTTCCCTACTTTACCCTTATTTAAAACTTTCTTCTATTTAAATTTTATTCCCTTCCCAATAATTCTTATTCAATTTAATGCTATAATCCAAGTAGTAATTGGTTGAATAAGAAGTTAATTGGTTGAATTGAATAAAAAACATTGGGAGGGGAATAATTGGTTGAGATAATTAATAAGGGTAGTATAAGATTTTATTTAGGTATTAATTATATTTCTTAATCGCAGAAACAAAAATCTTTTAATGCAGGAGAGTATTTAATACTAATACCTACTAAAAATTATGGCCATCTTTTGGGAATATATATCTTCTTCTTTTTCCAAAAACAGAAACTTTCTGGAAAATGAAAAGCCAATATTAGAATATTTCTTCTTCTTCTTCTTTCTTTGTTGACCCCTACAAATATTTATTTATGTCATTATCATGTTGAATTAATGCTATGCAAATTAATTAAAGCTTCTTCATACCCCTTTAAATGTCTACCAACTACTAGGCCACCACACCTGCATGTACGTACAATATAGTGTGTGTGTGTGTTATATAGGGATGTCTGTCTGTATGTACCGCTAAGAAGCACAAGGTCTTTATCGGAGAGGCCTTTGCTGAAAAACTTAGTCTTAAGTTGCTGAACTGAATCTGTAACGTCCAGCATATCATCCGCCAAAGAAATATTAGAAACCTTTCCATCTCTTCTACCCGTTTGTACCTCGTAATTCGGACCATTCGCCTGTTCATGGGAGTAACTTTTACCATATATCATCATCAAACACAACTTAAAATAATTCAACTTATTAATTACAAGATGTGCATTTCCACAAATTCAAGAATATTACGTCATTTTATATTACTATGTATAACAGCAGTTGTAATGTTACGTTTGGATTGGAGTAATGAAAGTGAGAATGAAATGGAATAAAAAGAATTGTATTGGTTCCGAACTTACGGAATAACTCATTCCAACTAAAATAGAATAAATAACTCTTCATTTCATTCCTTCAATCCAAACGTTCATTGCATTTATTAAATGACAAGACTATATCATCAAGAAAATTAAAGCTACGTACGTACCACGGCGATGGCATCTCTAGCAGCTATGGCAACAATATCGGCACAAGAAACAACACCGGGGCAAACGGCTTCCAACTGAGCCTTTGCATTCTCTATCACTTCAAACCCTCCGACACCTTGATGACCAAATGCATGCCTCTCCGAACTCGGACCATTCTCAATTAGTATTGATCCATCACATCCCTACTCATCAACTCAATTCAAATCACCAAGCCACAATCAATATAATTAATTATAATTATACCTACCTACCTCAATATATATATATATATATATATATATATATATATTACACGTACGTACGTACTTCTTAAAATTTGTGTCAAGATATATACAGTTAGATCATTTGACACTGTTGGACAGGGGAAGAATTGATTAAATTTGGGAGGTTGAGAGATAAATAAATTAATTATAATTACCTGAACAAAACAGTCATGAAAGTGAAGTCTAAGCAAGACTGGAGCAATATTCGGGTTGGACTGAGCAGCATCCCGAACAAAACCGCCAACAATTGATTCAGCATTTGGGCAGCTATCTGTATAAAAACCAGCCCCGAGTTGGCCTTGTGAAAACCCAAGAAAAAAACAACTAATTATTATACTAGAAACCCAAACCAGTACCATTTGTATGTGTAACTAACTAATTATAACTTAATATAATAATTAAGTTACAATTAATAAATCTAAAAAAAACAAAATAAATAAGAAGAAGAAGAAGAAGAAGAAGAAGGAAGAATTAGTGTGTGTGGAAAATGGAGTTGGAAATTTTGGTAGGTGTGTTTGTGTGTGTATATATACATATATATATATATATATATAGAGAGAGAGAGAGAGAGAGAGAGAGAGAGGAAGGGAGGGTGGAGGTTTTTGTTTGTAAAGTTGTAAGGTGGTGCCAGCAATTAAGAGAGAGATGGCAATGTGTCAACTAAGTTGCATGTGGTGGTTTTGTTATCTTCCTACTTTAATATTTCAAATGGTGGGATACAGTTTTTACTGCCACAAATATTAATAAAGATAATAATAATAATAATATTATGTTCATTTATAGCTAATAGCTGTACTCTCAACCTCTTTTTGGCTAAAACCCTCCCTCAACTTGTTCGATTTGTTCTTATCATCATAGTTTTATTTATTTTTTAAAAGATTATAAAAATAGAGAAAGTCGATATATCTGTCAGCAATTTTGATATGAAAATAATTTTACTGCAAAATAGTTTATTTACCTATATATATATAGAGAGAGAGAGAGATTATTTTTTTTGCAAAATAAGGGTTTTGTGTTCTATTGTGCAGTACAAGTGTTAACTATTTTTGGCCAATTGAGCTCCTTCAAATCTTATAAAATATTACTTATTTTGTTAATTTCAAAATTAGAGATATTTTTTTTAATTGTTCTAAAATTAAAATTACATTTTTTTTTTAAGCGTTAATATGATATGAAATACTTAACATACCTTTATTTATATTTTAGGTGAATTAAATGTTATTATGTCATATACTTTCATTTAATGTTAAGGATATATTGAAATTAATTTTTTATACAAATTATTATTTTAAAAATATATCTCTAATTTAAAAATAGATGAAAGTATTTCTTGAAAATGATAATAATATTATATAAGTAATATATTCATGACAAATATTAATTGCAATAACATGATCACTAATAAAAGTGACTACGTAAACAATTTTAATTTTTATATATATATTTATCTGAAGTACAAACCTCAACAATTTTTTGGGATAAAAAGGGGGCCACTCGCACAAAAAATGTTGATATTAGGTGCATGTTAGGTGAGTTTATTTTTATTTTTATGAAAGTTTATTTTATTTTTTTTTATGTGAGACTTGTTTGTGAATTTGTTTCTTTCTTTTTTATGAGGTTTGATTGGTTATTAATATTGTGAGGAAAGCGAAGTCAATACGCCTCGATATTGACAATCATGCAACCTTTATGCAGCTGATAAACGATGTTCTTAGGCCACAGTTTACTACGACGATGACATCTGGTTTATAACAAGACATAAGAGAAGCATCTGAAACATGTAGAGACTGTTCCAAAAAGTCTGCGTGAGCGCCCCTGATAATTGCGTTGTTGTGCTTGGACTATGAGGGCAGCCTTCGGGCTTTATCTGCTCTTTATAATAAGAATTCTGACTTGGTCCGAGAAAGCGCTGATATTTATATACTATTATAGATTTTTTCTAAGTATTAATATATAAATCTTAGAAAAAAAATTGTATAATACAAAAAAGTATAAATCTTATAAAATTTAACCCCTGTATCCCATTGTAAACCTCATAAAAAAAATTTCTTGTATTCTGCCAAAAAAAAATATTTTATTCAATAATTGTTAATACTTTTATTAAAATTTCCCAACAATACTCTCAAATTAGTCGTAAAACTAAGCAAATTGAGATATAGTTTTTCTATGTTATTCTTTTCCCAGTTGACTTTTTTGTGCACAAGAGGGATAAAAATTTTATTGAAAAAGTAGATGACTCAATTTAAAAATTGTCAAAGTTTTCTTACTAAATTATAATTTGCGAAAGACATAGGATCCCCTAGCTAATAATGAGTAAAGAATAATTTATACACATAAATACTTAATTAATAATTAACATAAATAGTCTAAATATTTATATGTTTATATTAATTTATATTAATTATTAATTATTAGCTAATAAAGAGGATAAGAATAATTTATTAATATTTATATGTTTAAATAAATTAACATAAATAATTTGGTGATGAGTTTTCTTTATTAGCTAATAATACTTAATTAATAATTAATATAAATAGTCTAAATATTTATATGTTTTAACAAGAAATTGATCAAACTTTATAATGAGTCGAATGACCTATTAACCAAACTCGACTCAAATTTCATTTTGAACTTGGATTTTTGTCCAAACTTAAACTTAGCTCGACTCACCCCTAAATTAAATTCAAGTTAGTTTTTAACAAGACGAACGATCGAACTTTAGATTTGATTGTCCTCGTGACAATCCAAATTTTTGAGAAATATCAAAATAAGGATTTAAATAAATAAAATGTGTGAATTGTACTTCATAAATTAATAAATGTTGTGCAATGTGGTAATTTGTAGAATAATAAAAAGATTTTATTATATGTTTATTGAAAACAATTAGTGGAAAGAAGAAAGGAAATGAGCAAATATATTATATATATTTGTTTTGATCGAAAAATAAACTGGGGAGTAACAGTTTATTTGGATATATTTTATATGTCTATTATTTGAAATAAATTGTGGGGAAAAACAATTTATAATGAAAATAATATAATCTATTGCGTATTAAAATAATTTATAGAAAAGAAATATGGATTGATTTGTTTCATCATAAGAATTTATTTTAATTATGAAATTTAATTTCATAATTAGTGAAGAAAATTTTTATACATATTATAAATATATAATTATCCAATTTTAATTAATAATTGGATTTTAGGTGAATAAAATACTTAAATTAGTTGATATGTGTATGCTAGAATTAGGTAATATAGAGTACGCTGTCAGCCCCAAAACAAACTATTCTCAGCCTTCTCTTCCTTGGACCATTTCGTTCTAAAAAAGAATAGAGGAACATCCTGCCTCTTCCATTTCGTCCCAAAGGAAGAAAGAAAATAGATCAGCCCTAACCCATTCCTTAATTCCATTTCGTTCCAAAAAGAAGGTTGAGAAAAGCAGGCTTTGCTCCTTTACTATGCCATGCCTTCCATCCGAACCAAAGAAGAAAAAGAAATACAAAACCAATCTTCATTCTCAAATTAGTAGTATGTCAAGGGAATTAGAGGAAATGAAAATTTGCGTCTGAACTGGGGGAAAAGTTAGAGCTACTAGTGGCAAGAAGAAGTGGTATTCACTCATCATCAAGCTTAAGATCGTATCAATCAAGAGGTAACATTTTATCTCTGTTATATGATTTGTGCTTATCAAGTTAGTTAAGAGTAAAGAAAGTTAGTAACTTGAATGGGTTAAATTGGTTTTAGTTATGTAGTCAAGGGCGGAGCCAGGAACACTGGCGAAGCCAGCTTAAAATGTGGGGTCAATTGACCCAACTCAATTTTTAAAATCAGTTAAATTTTTTTTTTTAATTCCACTCAATTTTTTATCACCACTCAATTTTGACCCCACTCAATTTTTTTTTTTAATTAAAGAGAGCCAAGCCCAAGCGCCAGAATCCAAATAAGCAAAAAGGGAGGAGATAAAACCGTAAAAGCAAAGGGAATTAGGGAAAAAGAGGAAGTATGCAAATTGCAAGCTCATCAATTCCAACGCATGGGCATGGCCAAGATCAGAGATGATGATTGATGGTAACCCACTAAGTCACTAACCCTCGTTTCGTAATCTTCATTCGCAAATCGCATGGCCAATGTTCGTCCTCTTTCTCTCTCTTCAGTCTTCAATCTTCATTCCTTTTATTATTGATTTCAATGTCAAAATTTGTTATTCTCTGTTGTTGACTACTTTTAATTTCTAGAATTTAGAAATTAGCTTGGTATTGGCGTTGACTCCTACCCCTTTGGATTATTTTCTTAGTTTGTTTAATACGGCTATTTGCCTATTTGCCTATTTGAATTTTGAATTTTTTATGTTTCAATTGTTGACAGTGGTTACATTAGCCTCAAAATTTAAAATCTCATCATCTTCTCTTTGCATAGCCTTCAGTCTTGTGCAGTAATAAAAATTACTATCTCTTTTGTTAGTATTATTAAATTAGATATTTGGATGCATTTGTCCCTTTTTTTTAGCAAAAGTTGAGTTCATGAAATTGGCACAACTTTATTTTTTGTTGTAATTAAGTTCATAATATCTTTAATTCTTTAAACAGCCAATATGGACAAATTTGTAATCAGAAAAGCTTCTGCATTTGAAGAATCATGTTCTAATAAAAATCAAAAAAGGATGATGAAAAAGTAGATTTGGAAAATCTTGAAGCGCACCGGGGTCATGCGAAAGAAAATATCAAAGTATCATCCAAATATTCAAGATGAAGTAAGAAGAGCATTCATGCTAAAGGGTCCTTGTCAGCCTCTCAAACATAACTTCCCACAAACTCGACTTGGGGGATTATTACGTAGATTTAATCCTTCTTGGTTTAAAGAATATGAAAATTGGTTGGAGTATAAAGATAGCTATTGATGCAACATTTTGCTTATGTTGCTATCTATTTAGGCCGGACACTGGAAAACAAGTGGGTGGTGATTCTTTCAATACTAACGGCTTCACAACATGGAATAAGAAAGAGAGATTTGATATTCATGTTGGAGGGCCTAATAGTGCTCATAACCAAGCTTGGAGTAAATGTCAAGATTTGATGAAACCAAAACAAAACATTCAGAATATTTTTGTTAAACAATCCGAACAAACGAGACTTGAATATCGAATTCGCTTAAATGCATCACTTGATTGCATAAGATTTCTTTTGCATCAAGGGTTATCCTTTCGTGGTCATGATGAAGATGAGGATTCAAGTAATAGAGGAAATTTCTTACTGCTTCTACAATTTCTTGTCGATCACAATGAAAGTATCAATAATGTTGTGGTCAGCAAAATGCTCCAAAAATCGAAATTGGTGTCGAGTGATATTCGGAAAGATATTATCAATTGTATTGCAGTAGAAACTATTATTGTTATCATTAGTGATATTGGAGATGATGTGTTTGCAATATTAGTTGATGAGTCTCGTGATATTTCAATCAAAGAACAGATGGCCATAGCTTTACGCTACGTGGATAGAAAGGGATGTGTTGTTGAACGTTTTGTTGGTATATATTTGAGTCGCTTTTTACTACTATAATTATCAATCTTGATTTATTGTTTGATACTCTAATTATTGACCCCACTATGAATTGATCCTGGCTTCGCCACTGAGTTCAAGGGATTAGTGGTCTTGCAAGAAAGCTCGTAGGTACGAAGAAACATATTGTATTTTCTTTGGTATATCGACTTCTAAAGTTGGCATTAATCTTACCGTTCGCATTGCTACTGTTGAAAGAACTTTTACTGCGATGAAGATAATAAAGAGTAGGTCATGCAATTCTTACATGCGATCAACCGATGAATGATTGCTTGATTACATACATCGAGAAGGATGTATTTGATTGCATTGACAATGAAAGTATTATCGCAACGATTTCAACGAATGAAAACGCAGAGAGGACAATTGTAATTATTATATTCTACTAGTTATTTTTGTGGATAAGCTTGGTAGCTATAACAATGACATATTATATTTTTTGGTTATATATTTGAGTCGCTTTTTCTACTATAATTATCAATCTTGATTTATTGTTTGATACTCTAATTATCGATTTACTATGAATTGATCCACGGCTTCGCCAACGCCGAGAATTAATTTTCTCTTCGGGCTACCAAGTACCAATTATATCCACAAAAAATTGTCCTACCATCAATCACAAATTCAAAATCATACATAGTAGTAAGGTTCAAAGTAGTAAGGTTCAAAGGTAGATAACATGCAAGAAAAAAGGAAAACAAAACACACTATTTAAGCTGCATCCTTCTATGCTTTGTAGAATAGAATTCTTCTATTATGGAATCTGAATCGATATCTTCAAGAAGCTCTCGTTCAATGTAAATCATCATAGAATCTGCTAAAAACTTCTCTTCCATTTTATTGCGAAGAGCAGTTTTAACATGTTTCATTGCTTAAAATGCTCGCTTACGTGGTGGTCATGAAACAGTGAGTCAAACAAGACGAATCAATCTATCAATCAAATTATAAGTCTGCAACTTATTTGTTTCAACTAATCCGCGACACAATTCAGTAGACATATTTTGAAAGCTCTGATGACGGAGCACATCAATTTTATAATGATTTAGTTGACATCTCAAATAATGCATTTCTTGCTCACTGAAATCTTCTGGATAAAATTTCTCAGCAAGCTTGCAAATATCATCAACTTTGAATGATTTAAAGTTGTCCTTAGGTTCTAAAACTGAGCTAAGTATAAGGAGTTCCACTGCTTCACTAAATCTGGAATTCAACTCTTCCTGTTGAAAATCTATTGCTGAATTAAACACATCAAAATGATAGTGTTGTCGCAAACCATCATCGATTCTTTTTATCGGCATGAACGATAGGTAGCATTTTTGAATGAAGCATTATATTTGGTATGTCGATGTCATTTTGTTGTGCAAACCGATTACACATGCTCAAGAGAGATGATTAAATCTCTCTTCTCTCAAAGTGTGAAGTAGTGCTTTAGTAGTTGAGACTAGATCCATGGCATTTACAATGTCTAAGAGATTTGTGCTGCAAAGCTCTACAAAGCAAATCAGTAATTCCCATAATTTTATGCATCATATATAGAGTGAAAATAAAATCAAAAGACCTCATTATAATCAAACAACCACCAGCTTCTCCACGCACACCAGCTTCTCCACGCATAGAGTTAGAGGATCCTTCTTCAACAATACTTTCAAGCACTGAAATAGTTGCACCATACATATCAATTAAGCTGCAAATAGAATCAAAATGAGAGCTCCATCGAGTAGCTCCACTCCGATGTAGATTACCAATCTGATTAAGGTCTCTACCAGTATCACGTTCACCAGAAGCTACCATACGTGCAATTTCAATAGCTTGAGCAGAATATAACTCAGTATGCCGTTTGGGAGAAGCACCAATGAGATTGATAATGGTTGTTAGTTTCGAAAAAAATTGCCAAACAGAAATCTCTTTTGAAGAAGCTGCAACTAATGCTAATTGTAGTCTGTGAGCAAAGCAATGTACATAGTATGCGTATGGATAATCTTTAAGAAATAGAGCTTGAAGTTCGTTCCAAGTATCGCGCATATTACTAGCACCATCATACCCTTGACCTCGCATATTAAGGATATGCAAATTAGCTCGAGCAAGGACATTAGATATTTCTTTCTTCAATGTTGAAGCAGTAGTTTCTAAAACATGCACAATCTCAAAATAACGCCTCGTAGTAAAAACCATGGTTGTCAACAAATTTCAAAACAATAGCCATCATCTTTTATTTGATGCATCTTTGGCTTCATCAACCAAAATACAGAACTTTGCATCTCCAACTTCTTCACGAATTTTTCTTCTTACTTTGTTTGCAAAAATATGCAAAATTTCTTTTTGAATAGTCGGTGAAGTATATTTAGCATTTTTCGGAGCTTTCTCTAAGACTACATCACCAATGTTAACGTTCAATCGGCCCATAAGTCTTATCATCTCTATAAAATTACCACAATTTTTAGAAGTTGGAGATTCATCATGACCTCTAAATGCACAAGCTTGCAAGCTAAGCCACTTTATACTCTCAATTGTTCTTTGTCAAAGTCGCAACCGATTCTTCCTAACTTCTTCTAGAGTGTGTGCATTCAAGACTTTGTCAATATGCCCAGTTACTTTCATCAAATCTTCAACACATTTCACTGCATTCCTATGTGGTGAAGTAGGACCTCCCACATGCATCAAAAGTGCACATCTAACTCCATCATTAACCCTCTTCCAACTATTAAACCCTTCAATAATGAATGTAGGATGAAGAGGTACCTTATTTTGAAAAACAAAGCATGGAAAACAAAATGCTGCATCCTTTGATGGAGAGTACTCTAACCAAGGAAAGGATTCAAACCACGAATATTGAAATTTTCGATTTTGTGAGCCTGATTTAGTCCTTGGGTACTCTGCTAACTTAGGTTGATCCCATTTTGATATAAGCTCTCCTAATTTCATCTCGTTGATTAACGGGATGTTGCCATATAGGGATCCGAATCCGGGATCCCGCTTCGAGTACTAAGATCAATTTCAACTCTTTGAGATTTGGAAAGGGGTGGTTGGTGATTTGAGATATCAACATTAGATGGAGAATGCCCTTCACTAGTTGTCGTTGATGCACTTTCTCTTGGTTTAAAGAAAGAAAACAAAGTTTTTTCTCTCTTGCTTCCTTGACTTTCCATTGTGGCTTATAAGATATTGGTCTGAATTGCACTTGTGTCGTGGTCCAATCTCTCTAACATTTTGAATCATAATATCAAAAATAAAATATCAAAACATCCAGCACAAATATATAATTTAATCACAAAATCTTAGGCTCTATTTATTTCAAGAAAAACAAATTTCGAGAAAAAGTTTTCCACATTCCCCCTACGCTTGGTATGACAATGTAATACTACCCTAGTTCATTAAAAATCAAATGCACATTTAAGCTCAATTTTCCTGCAAATTAATCCGAACACAACACAAGTATTTTCCCTGAAATTGTTTTCCTTAAAAAAAAAAAAAAGATAGGCTCATTATCAATTGAACATGCACGCGCTAGGGCTAACTCACCCATATTAGGTAGATTAGATGAGATACCTCTGAGGGCTGAAATCGCTTTCCATTCAAATTACAATAGAATCCATCGGAACTTAATTGATTCGTAAGCTTAATTTGCACACTACAAATAATATATACATTAATACATACTGTGATACTGACATACATATATATAGATTGTTTTAAAATTGGAAAAGAATAAGAGCTTATTATCGAAGTATAAAGTATTTAACCTGAGAAAGATGAGTTCGGTGAAGACGTTAAGTGATCGAGCTGGGAGCCGCAGAAGAGGAGAAAGTCATCGGGGGACACGTAATTAGGGACGGCGACCACAACGAGGACTCGAGGAGGGTGATGCGGGCCGCAGGGTTTGATAGGGCGACAATGGTAGCGGTGGATGATGTTGGGAGGGTTTGATAGGGCTTTTGTTTGTTGGCTAAAATATTGGGTTGGGTTAAGATATATGAGTAAAAAAAAAAATTAAATTGACCCGGGCTAAGATATATACGATCTTAAGCTTCACTCATCATCAAGCTTAAGATCGTATCAATCAAGAGGTAACATTTTATCTCTGTTATTTGATTTGTGCTTATCAAGTTAGTTAATAGTAAAGAAAGTTAGTAACTTGAATGGGTTAAATTGGTTTTAGTTATGTAGTTGATCTCTATTGACTGAATTGGTATATGAAAGCATGGGTAATTGAGTTATGTATGGAAATTGTATTATTGCATATTGAAAATATGTAGAATCAAAGAAGAATGAAACTTTGAAAAGTTTGAAAGTTAGTAAACTAACTAATTTATAAACTAATTATATATGTACATGATTTGGTTGTGCAGTTAATAGGTATGGATTGAAATTAGAGCTAAGGAGTATAGGATTGGTTGTGCGGAGTAATAAGGTGGGAAAAACTGGGCTAGAACACAAACCAAACTCTATGAAAATTGAATTTTAAAGCGACGCACACTATGTGTTCGCTAAAAGTCCTCTAAGGACTGTTTTTGTTAAAAAATGAAAACTAAGCTAAGCCAAGACCCGAGTTATATACACACACATTATATATAACTAATTAGAGTGTTTGGGTGAATCGAATCAAGAGAGGAAATATTTTTGAGACAAAACGAAAAGTTGAAAACTAGTATGACCGCTGACCTTGAGGCCAATTTCGGGTATAGTATATGTTTCCAGAAACTTTTGTGCTTTTGGGGATGTGTAGTACACTGAATAAGCTTTCCATAGACTCCGGAACAGACTAATTCCGACTTCGGAGCAAGGAGTTATGACAGTTCAAAGTAGTCTCGTCGAATCTGCCAAAAATCTGGAAAACAGATTCAAAGCAGCCCCTTAGACGAATTTTCTGGAATTCTGTGTTTAGAATTTGAAAATGATCAAAGAATAAAAGTTGTAGTCCAGGAAGTTAGCTTCGCGTGGGCTCAAGAATCGCTCAAAAATGTTTTGAAACAAAGAAGTTATAACTGTTTTAGTGCAACAGGGTCAGGTGGAAAAAAATTTGAAAACTGTTACGAGTGGACATTTTTGGGGCCTGTTTTAAGCTGCTTATGAGGTCCGAAATGGGTGGTTTGTATTTTTTAAAAATAGTCCTATATGTCATGTCTATCATATGTAAAAATGGACGTCATCCGAGTTAGGAGCTAGAAATTAAAATTGCTCAAAGTAGCTATGGCGAGGAGAGAACTGCTGCGCTGTAGCAGTAGCAGGCAGCAGCAGAACGCTGCTGGGCAGCGCTTGGGGAGGGGGCTCTTTTGAGCTCTCAGTCGACAAGGTTAAATTGCTCTAATTGCTTAACTAGTATCTTTTTATCATAGGTGAGTGTAACACCTATATTATCTCCAAAATTCAACATAAATGGATCATGAATGTGAAAAATAAAACTTATCAAAACTCGAAACAAGGGGAGGAGCTGCTGCCCAGCGCAGCAACGAGTAACAACAGCAAAAGTGGGAAGCAGCTGGTTTGGGCCAGTTGTGGCTTCGTGGTTTAGTTCGATAATGTACCCATAAAGTTTAGTTTCTAAATTCTTAAAGAAACAAGTACATGAGTTATAAAGTAATTACAATTCAATATGATTAAAGTGGTACTTTAAAAAGGTAAAAGTTATTAGAGATGTGCGTCTAAGCCAAATGGCTGTAAATGCTTGAAGGGACTGTTTTGGGCATTCCAAAGAAACGTGATGGTTTGTGTCCGGAAATGAAACTATAAATTATTACGATAGCTATAAACTACCCATACAAGTTATCATTACACTCAAAGTACAACATGAGCTACGAATTCACCTTGAATAACTAAGTTGTGTATAAAATGTATGGAATACCCATGTATTAAATTATAAGAGGGTTATAAACTAAAAATGTGAGATATTCATAAACTAAAATCTCGACAAAGTATATTAAAGCAATAAATGACTATCATGAGTAAAAGAATAAAAGTTTTTAAACAGAATATAAGTGTTTTTCAAAAACAAGAATGAAAGCCAATGATGTGGCCAATATGGATATGTAATATATAATTATGCAGGTTATATGACATGGACACATAACTAATATGTTTATATATGTGAATATAATTGTGTAGGAGTTGTGAAAGAAAATTAAGCATATCCCGATGCACCGAGACAGATATAAAACACGGTCTAACAACCATATGACACGTATATTCATTCGGAGCATACTAGAAACTATAAAAGCGATATGTAAACATAAGTTTACATATATATGGATAATACATCCGTATATTGGGAATATGTGTACAGTGTGAAGAGCTATTTCAAAATTATACTTTGAAACTAAACGATTTTTTTAATTACAAAGAAAGATATACGTAAACGGGTTTGAAAACTCATTGTTGACATATATAAGCTATGTATATACATAAAATATACAAATAGCTTATATTTACTTACGGGCTAAGCGAGAAAGGCATGAATTTGCATTACGGTTAAGATATATATGCAAAAACATATATATGCTTAACGTGTGATTTCGTTTTTGTGCAGAATTTTGCGCACTTTGGTGATTGAGGCGCGTGACGAATCTTGGCGTTAACACTACTACCTAAAGAACATCGCCTAGTCAGAAGGTAGCTACTAAAAAATACAAATGGGTTCAAACTCAGACATGAGTCTTAAGAACTATAGTTGAAATAAAGAAAAAATGGAGCCTTTATTTCTTTCTATTAAAATCTAGATGAATTGAAGTTCTTTACAAAATGCATGAATATATCTACAACTTTTGATCCCTAAAATGGAATAAATCCGCAAGTATGTATAAATAGTTGGGTCAAAAACTCATTTAGCTAATATGGAGATTGTATAGTAGTAAGAAAAAGAAGACATAATAGAAAAAACAAAGATGAGTGAGGGCATAATTTCTAGAATCAGTTGACAAAGTACAAAGCCATCATTCAGAATTTCAATCGGAGAGAATTCATATGTGCATCTAGTTAATCAAATGAATAAATCTTATCAGAATATAAAGAGATAGGGGAACCTGATATTTGGAACCGCCGAAAAGGGGATTGGAGATCCTATTTTGTGGGACAGCCGGTGAAGGAGAGGAAGCGAGAGCCGTACCGGCGCCGGATTTCGGAATAGTACAGGGAAAGAAGAAGACTGAGAAAGGCTCTACCTAAACTTGAAGCAGTAATTTTTTTTTCCTTCGGGACATAGCATCTTTTGATTTTATTTTTTATTTATGAAAACTAATAAAATTAAATAAAACACTCATATAATCCCATTGTTAGGGGTGGGCAAAAAAATCGGTTTTTTCGATTTTTCGGCGAACCGGACCGGTTCGAACCGGCCGGTTCGGGATAAATGTGCACCGGTTCAGTAACGGTATAAAAAATCGGTATATACCGGATAATCGGGACCGGGTTCGGGAGGTTACTTTGTAAGTTCGGTACGTACCGAACCGCACCGGATTGAACCGGTTAATTGAACAAAGAGGCTGGACCGGTTAATTGAATAAAGGCAAAGCCTTTTATTTCCTAATTACCAAATTAACTCAGATCTCAGAGATCAGAGTTCTTCTCTCACCTCGTCTCCACACCACACCTACTCTCTCTCCACTCTCCAAGACTCCAAGTCTCAATCTCAAGTCTCCGTCGCTTGTGGATTGAAAAAAATAGTGCAATGGCTCTCCATCTTCTCCTCCTCCTTCATTAATGTCTTCATTAGTGTAACAGATCTATGTATTTGTGAATTTTTTTTTCATGGGTTTGTGCAAAACTATTTGGGTTTGTGATTTGGGGATCCTGAATTTGTTCAAATTTTTTGGTTATGGTTTAAACTTTCTGATGAAAATTTTGAAAAATATTATGGGTCTGAGGACTGAGGTCTCTGTTTCTATCAATTCATATTGTTCTTGTAGGTGCTTGAATCTAGGGTTTGTTTGAAGAGGAAAGTTGTGTAAGGAAGTCATGGACTTGTAATTTGTTTGTGGTAATTTGTTTATGAAAAGACTAATTTCTTGATTTTAATTTTCGATGCTTTGATTTCTTGTTTGTGGTAATTTTTGTTGGATCTTTGATAGTTTATGTTGAGGGTAAAACCGTAGAAGCTATTGGCTTCTTTCTGTCATTACATTTTGCAGAAATTAGATGAATGGACATCTTTTTTAACAGGTTACTATCTAAAAGGTTGATTATAATTTTGTTTGTTGTAGTATTTAAAACCATTGGTTATTGTATCTTTGGTTTATTGGATTGATTTGGAAATCTTTTTGATTGAATTGAATGGGTTAATTGAAATATGTGATTACTTGCTTAGTTGATAGCAGTCAAGTGTTGCTTCTTAGTTGATTGCATACAACCGATACAAAATAGGTACAAACCGATTCGGACCGGTTAATCGGTTCGGGATACCGGTTTCACCGGTACCGGTATCGGTACGTAAACTTGGTTACTTTCGGTATTCGGTACAGTTCGGTACGAGTCGGTCCGGTCCGGTCCGGTAATTTACCGATGCCCACCCCTACCCATTGTCCCTAATTGAGAGTTCTACTTGATTTACGTTAAGACAAATAATTATAATTAAAAGAATTTTATCTAAATCTTATTATGTATTAAAAAGTGAAAATGTCAAATGAAAATTTTATTTTGGGTAGAATGAGTAGTTGAAAGGAGTTAAATATATAGATATAAGTTTGATGGAAAAAAAGATGACATTTTAATTCACTTATACTGTAATTTCATTTAAGCAGGGTCATTAGCGAATTTGGATTTCTGACAGTTATAAATGAACAGTGTATTTTGACAGTTTATAAAAATAAGTTACATTTTTATATTCTAGAGAATTAAATTTAATTTGAGGGACTCAAATTTCATTTTGGACTTGAATTTTTGTCCAAACTTAGCTCGGCTCACCCTCAAATTACCAGTGCTACCAGTGCTTCTTGAAAAGTCTGGTTCCCCTAATTCCACATTCCCCATCCCCAACTCTGCAGTGCTCTTTTCCTACTTTCTCAACCTATTTGTTTCATCATTCAATTTGTTTTATTGGTTGATTTTTAAGTTGAGTTTCTTCACTAAATTGAAACTTGTCTATGGTCTTGGAATTCTTCAACTTTGGTTATCTTGGTCCTCTTAAAAATCTTATTTACTGGTTGCATGTTTTCCCTCTGTTGAAACCTTTTAATATTGTTGGCAATTTGGCATAATCAAAGTTTGGATCGCAGAGATGGCCAATAGATATACAGATTCTAGAAGGGTTGCACTATATTCAAGGAATTATGCATGAAGCATCTTTTTTGGTTCGTCAGTTTTAGGGCTTTTTGTTGGGGTGATATTAAGTCCATTATTGTAGTTTAAATTTCAATGTTTATTTTCATCGATAAGCTTCGTACTTCATATTTTAGCTTCATATAATAAGCTTATCAAAGCATCTTTCCTTTTTAACTAAATTGTATGCTTGCAGGAGAACCATACCTGGGTTGGATGAGTGGGGCTTCTTCATCTGGCGGGTTACGGTCAGCTTTCTCCTATTGCGTACAGCAAGTACGAAATTATGACTACCACCACTACCTCTGTCTTCTTGAACTTCCCCCTGACATGCGGAGAGCTGCATTTGCTCTCCGTGCTTTCAATGTTGAAACAGCTAGAGCTATGGATGTTGCTTCTGATCCAAAAATTGGGCTTATGCGTCTACTATGGTGGCAAGACGCTATAGACAAGATCTTTGCAAACAAGTTAATTGAGCACCCAACTGCTCGGGCCCTTGCATCTGTAATATCAGAGCATAAAGTTAGCAAGAGCTGGCTAAAGCGGTCTGTTGAAGCTCGGATCAATGATGCCCAAAGAGAGGTGAGTGACATCCCACAGATTGTTAATGACTTGGAGAAATATGCTGAGGATACTGTATCAACTATATTGTACACGACCCTTCAAGCAGGCGGTATCAGGTCCACAACAGCAGATCATGCAGCATCACATATAGGCAAGGCAAGTGGTGTTCTGTTGCTGCTAAAGTCTCTGCCGTACCATGCGAGTCGTAACCACCACTTTTCATATATACCAGCTGAGGTAGCGGGAAAACATGGGTTGTTGGTTAAGCAAGGTGGTCAATCAGAAATCCACATGGATTCCCGTGAGGGCCTGTGTGATGCAGTTTTTGAGATAGCAACTGTAGCTAATGCACATCTGCAGAAGGCTCGTGAATTGGCTGGAACAGTGCCGGCAGAGGCTCGTCCAGTGCTTCTGCCGGCTGTGCCTGCCCAGGTTCTTTTGGATTCTTTGAGACGCGTGCACTTTGATGTCTTTGATCCGAGACTGTCCCATGGGATTTTGGGTAGTCCTCCGTTATTGTTCCAGTTGAAGCTGAAGTGGCATTCATGGAGGGGTAAGTACTAGAGTTTCATTCATTTTGCATTCCCGGCTAACAGAACAAAAAAGAAAAAAATCCGAAGTCTTTTTCTTGCTTCGATCCGTGGAAAGATATACTCTGGAGTTTTAGATTTCTCGGAAGTCTCTTACCATAAAAATGGCTGCATGCGCAGCAGCGCCAACTATGAGAAATCCACCAATCCACATGTGATGTGTGAACAACGACAATTGTCCCTCTAAGGCGGAACGCTCCCCTACTGATGTATTTTTACATCCCACAGCTTCGGCGGACTAAAAATAAAATCACCCAATGGAGAGTGAAATTATAAATTGTACTATTGTGTTTTTCAGTGAAGACTTCATAGCATTTTTTCAAAGGCATGGGTGTGAGTTTTATCAACTGCAGAAATGAAGTGCAAATGCATTCATTGTGTTCCTCTTAACACCGGTGTAATTTGAGGATTTAGCATTAGACATAAGAAGTTTTCCCCCCAAAATTCTAGCATTCGACAAGTGCTGTAACTACACATTATAATTTATGGTGAGGCGCATGCTTTCCTTGATTCATTAGATTGCATTAGTTAAATGAACCACAGGTTACCACCATACCTCACATAAATATATGCCACAGAAAAAGGGAATGGTTTATTCAGTTAAATTAATGAAATGAAATAACACCAATTCCAGACAGAGAAAAGGAGATTAAATATAATTCAGCTAAAAGCACTATTAGTAACTGTTAACGCCAAGATCTTCTGTCACGTTCCAATCACGTAAGATGCCTCGATCCTCGCGATAAACACAATAAACACCACAAGCTTGCTTGCGGTTCCGTCGGGGATAGCTTCGGTGTGAGAGTCGATGAACGTGTTCACCAAGGTTAACAAAATGGAGGTTTGTAATGCTAGTGTCTTGAGAGAGAAAAAATAAATCTACGTGTATATGTGATTATGAATGAAGAAGTGTATGAGAACGTCACTCTTCGTGATGACTTCCTTGCTAAGCTATACTCTCTTTTCACGGATTCTGATGTGTCACCCACTATTACCTAACACACCCCCTTGATCGATGGGTTCTACCGATCGCATGTAGTTTATCCACCGCTTTTTTGGTCCTTTTTATTTCCACCGCCGTAGGTTATAATCCCATCCACATTAATGCGTGTCGGGTTCTCTAATCAACCGTCATGCTTTTTTCATCATTCTTGGTCAAAATAATAGATATTAAAATGTCGAAGGATCGACCCACCTGGCCAATCTTATCTTATAAGTCAAAATGGAAATAATAGGATAAGCGGGCTCAAAGACTTTCATGGTTCGATAATAAAGGCCCAATAGATTAATTAAAAGAGTAAGCCCAATCTACTTAAGTGATGAGAGAAAATATCATGACCCAACATTGCCCCTAGTTTTTGTTGAGCAGAATGTTTAATAGAAAACTATAAATAATCCGTGATATTTTCTTGAAAATCAATAATAAAAGTAATTGAAATGTACGGTTATTGCTCACAAAATGAGATGAAAGGAGATTAAAGGCCCAAATCGAGAAAGGCCTATCTATTAAATATCTGGACCCGAGGCCGGACGCTTCCCATTCAAATTCCAAATTATTACTAACATTTAATGTACCAACCTTGAACACCGTGTAGCAAATCGATATAAAGGATAACTTTACCAAATTTGTGATTTTACTGTTCATTTGAAATTCGAGCGCCCTTCTAAACTTTACGATCTTTCTCTGCAAATCGTCACAAATGGCTTCCCACAACTCGAACAAAGTTCCCAATACTAGTAACACCAATCACGGTGGTTCCACCAAACCCCAACCCTCGTGGAAGGAACTACTGGCGTGAATCCCAAGCCAAAAACTCCAAAAACCCCTCTGAATACTATAGAGTGCGGATCGCTTCTCGCGTACCAACACTCCTTCATATCATAACGAGGTTGAACTAAAGAGGTTCGATCTCGGTTCCACATTCCGGATACCACGCGATCGGGGTACCCGATGCGGTGAAAAAAAAGATGTACCAACGGCTTTGAAGGTTGGGCCAGTAGTCCGGTGACTGACCGGAGAAGGGGTTCGTTTTCCCTACTACACATCTTTATAGTGACCTACTTTTGGGGTTCCCGGGTGTGGGGTTCTCACGATTGGTGTCAAACTCTTACATTCACATTCGGCCTTGTGGCCTTACGCCGTGAGTTAGGCGTCGAGCCTTCTCTTGACTTCTTCTTCACTTTGTCTATAAAATAGTACAATCCGGGAGAAGGGTTCAAGGCCCTTAAGAAGCATTCTTGAAGTGCGGAGAAAAGTTCGATGAGCGTTCATTTGGTGAACACTCCTTGAGCAATAGGGGATGGCACGAGAAATGGTTCTTCGTCAAAGGTCCCAGAGATTTCTTCTTTCTGCGAATGGCAATAGACGAAAAGATATCTGGCGACTTGGAGACATTTACGAAGAAGCGGGAAGTGGAAATGATGGAACTATTCGACAACTTCCCTAAGGAAGAGTGGAAATACTGAACTCCTCTCGAAGCGAGCATGGTTATATGACCATAAGTGTAAAGTACCAACTCATTTCATATATATAAATTTTTGAAAATATTTTATGATGTGTAATTTTAACATAGGATTGTTTGATTTATGCAGTATCTCTGATCAGACCGAGCTCTTTAGAAATAAAGGAGTTCAAAGATTTTTTGTCCGGAAGTCTTGAGTTGTTGAGACTATACCAATGAAATTTCTCAGAAGTCGAGCCAAACCCCAAAATTCATCGGATGAATTTCAAAGCGAAAAAAGCGAGAGGTAGAAGAGGTTCTTGTACGGAAGAGACCCTTCATCCTCGCCCGGAAGAGGAGAGCCACCAGAAAACCAGTTCGACCCTCTTGTCACCCTCCGAATCCACACGAAATAGAGCCAACCCCAAAACTATTCCTCGACAAGGCGATTTACTTGATCGTCTGATCGAAGAAATGTACTTGGACCAAAAATTAAAAAATAAAATAACCCCTCTAGCTGCTTAGAAGAACTCGGGGTGCCTCGGTCTTGGTTATCCCACCCTTCGTGCCCCCACAGCAAAATACTGATTAGCGAAGAGACGGTGACCGGGACGAAGGATTCTAACGCTATCCGGGAAGAGGAAGCGCACTCTCACGATAGCCATCCGAGTTCTGCTTACGCCTCAACACCTAAAGGACCCACCCCAAATAAATCTCCCACAATCCAAAAACCATACACGCAGACCCTACCCCTCCCGAGCATTACCCTCTCTCTCTCTCCCGAAAGGCCAAGACTTTCCCCGACGACCTTGGTCCCTCGGTCGGGGCTACCATCCGAGTCATGTGGGATCTCCGACCTTATGGCCAGGTTCATGCCAATTTCCCTTGACCTCTTGAGACTTTCGTTGAACAACAACGGCGACCACCGGTTCGATGATCATCTGAGCAATCTGCTTTCGATGAGGGGATGAGCTATTTAGGCTAGGTAAATAACAATCTCTTTTCCTCTATATCTCTGTTCTCCTTTGAATATTTGGACGTTTGACTTGAATATTTTGAAAATATCTTGAGGCTAATCTTTGTCTTGGACGATCGCGTCAAGAGACACATAAATGGAGAAGCCGAGGAAGATTTCATGAGACAAGAGATAAACATGTTGAAATCGACCTTGGATCGAGAGAGAACCTGGTCGCGAAGATGTTTTTCATACCATCAACGGTCTTGAAAAAATTAGATCGGGCTAGGATGGATTTGAAGACATCGATGACGAGTTAAGAACCCACGAGGAATGGGTTGGGCTGCGTCCGGCCGACCAACAAGCTTTGGTAACATGAATCTTTGGTTTGGTTGAAGAAAACTTACTCTGAAGGCAAAAAATGAGGAGTTTTCTTGACCACCAACCGAAGCTTAGTTATCTGACTTGGTGAGGTTTGAGACGAAGGCTCAAGCGAAGCCTTGAAGGCATAAGGCC
Source organism: Panax quinquefolius (assembly GCA_020205615.1). Classification (NCBI taxonomy): domain Eukaryota; kingdom Viridiplantae; phylum Streptophyta; class Magnoliopsida; order Apiales; family Araliaceae; genus Panax; species Panax quinquefolius. The sequence goes on along the minus strand of CM035158.1, from coordinate 116,492,141 downwards.
AAACGTCACAAGCTTCGCCACAAAATAAAAGATCTTGAAGAACGGGGCCCTCTCCCATTGGCGAGATCCGGGAGCAAATTCGAGACAGACTACGAGGATTTGGACGAACTTAATCTTAGAAATCTTAAAGGTATATTCGGAGGGTGCGAAGATTAGGGAACGAGGAAAGAGAAGAGCTATCTATCGGTTGCTTTCGGTTGGACCCGGCATTGCTTTCAACTCAGATGATGAAGGTGGGGCCTGAATGTTAAATCTGTTTTTATCTTATGTAAAAAATTAACTACTTTAAAGTTTACGTAATTATGGAATTTGTTTTTATTTTATGAATGAATGAATCTTTAAGCTTGTCTTGATCATGACTTCTATTTTGATTAATTTCTTGTCGATAACTTCAATATTAATAAGCTAATCCCAACTAGTGAATCGGATATGGCGGATAACGATGCTAATTTATGAAATGAAATAAAGTGAATTTTCCTGACGAGATTTAATCTTAAGCGAATTGAATGAATCGAACTCAATATTTAAACAAAATAAAGTAATATATGCTTTCATCGATCTTAGAAGTATGAGATCGATCGCGTGTGAGGTGAACTTAGTCGATCCTCCTCGCACCATCGAAATCTTCTTTACCTCTCGGGATAGAACAAATATATAAGGGCCAAGATCTGAGGATTAAGATATAAGGATCAATAGTGACCATTGACTTACCACCACGATAAGATCAATATAGGATCATAAGGACCTTGGGCTACCATCGAATGGCCAATGAGTCCTACCATACCTCCTTACACCATAGTGACCTTAGACAAATAGGACCGGGATCGATAGTGACCATTGACTTATCACCTACGATAAGATCGATATAGGATCATAAGGACCTTGGGCTACCATCGAATGATGGCCGGTGAGTCCTACCATACCTCCTTACACCATAGTGACCTTAGGACAAATAGGACCAAGATCAATAGTGACCATTGACTTATCACCACGATAAGATCGATATAGGATCATAAGGACCTTGGGCTACCATCGAATGACCAAATGAGTCCTACCATACCTCCTTACACCATAGTGACCTTAGGACAAATAGGACCAGGATCAATTATGAAAAAATGACTTCTTATTAATAATGAACAATCATGTACAGACTTCCGGTAAATTGACTTAATCTTTATTGAAAATATTTCCGAAGCCTTCCAGCATGCCAAGTATTCTTGATCTCAGAACCATCTAGTGTCTTTAATCGATAAGTACCTGGCTTTGGTACTTCGATTACTTCATACGGGCCTTCCCAGTTCGGCATTAGCTTTCCTGTGTTTTGAGGCATAGAGGCTTCGGCTTCTCTAAGGACGAAGTCTCCTACTTCGAATCTACAAAGTTTGACCCCTTTGTTGTAATGTTTGGCCACCCTTCGTTGATAAGCGACCATTTGAGTAAAGCTTCCTCTCGACTTCTTCTAGCGGGTCCAGTTAGCTTTCGGTCCTTAAATGTCATTGTAGATTTCTTTGAATTGACTTACAGAAGACTTGGAGATCCGATTTATTTGGGACTAAGGCATCGGTACCATATGCCAATCGAAAGGGCGAATCCCCCGTAGTAGTCCTCGGTGTAGTTCGGTATGCCCACAGCACACTCAGCAATTCTTCTGGCCATCTCCCCTTAGCTTCATCTAGTCTACGCTTGATTCCGTTCAACAGCGTCCTGTTGGTCACCTCGACTTGCCCATTTGACTGTGGATGAGCCACAGAAGTCTTCTTGTGTTGAATCCCCAGATCATTTAAAAATTCTTCAAATTTTGAACCCACAAACTGGCGTCCATTGTCCGATATCAACACCTTAGGGATCCCGAAACGAAACACCACAGACTCCTTTATAAACTTTAGGCACTCTTGTTCCGTTATTGACCGAAGTGGTTTTGCTTCCACCCACTTAGTCATATAATCAATAGCAACTATGACGAAGCTGACCTGACCTTTAGCTTTAGGTAACGGTCCCAATATATCCACCCCCCAGACAGCGAAGGGTATAGGAGATAAAATCGAGTATAGCTCTTCCGGTGGCTGATGTGGGATCGGACTATTGAGCTGACATTTTTCACATTTCTTGACGTACTCTGTAGCTTCTTTGAAAATTGTAGGCCAATAGTATCCTTGTCGAAGTACTTTATGAGCCAAAGACTTGGCAGCCATATGATCACCGCAAATACCTTCGTGAACCTCCCGAAGAGCATACTCGGCTTCGGACGGAACCAAACATTTCAACAATGGTGAGGAAAATGCCAATCGATAGAGATCCCCATCAATAAGACTAAAATTGGCACTCTTGTACTTAATCTTCTTTGCAACATCGATCCCGAAGGAAGGACGCCATCTGCCAAATACTCGATGTAGGGGGTCATCCAATAGTTAGATCGCTCGATACACATCACTGCTTCGTGCTGAACACTTGGCTGCTGCAAAACTTCCAAATATACCAATCCGTGGAAAACATCAGCATCTGTAGTGGCCAGCTTCGACAATGCATCGGCAATAGAATTGTCATTACGCTCTATGCTCTGAAACTCATACGAAGCGAAATATTGAAGTTGGTCTCTTAATTCCGCCAGATATTTGATCATCCGGATCCCACGAGCTTCATAATCTCCCGACAACTGTTTAACGACCAATTGAGAATCACTATAAATGATCAACTGTTGGACTTCGAGACTCTTTGCCAATCGGACACCTGCTAATACCGCTTCATTACTTCGAACTTCCGTTGTTCGTTGCTTTAAACTTAAACTTTGATGGCTGTTGGACCTTGAATCCCTCCGGACTTATTAAAATGATTCCTGCTCCACTAACAGTCATCGTAGAGGATCCATCTGCATCTGACGTCCATGCCTTGACCTGGCGAAGAATGACAATTGCCTATCGAGACGATTGAACACAGCGACTCATCTGCTTGGTGAATGAACATTCCACCATAAAATCGGCCAGGGCACGGTCTTTGATGGCGATTCGGGGATGATACTCGATAAAAAATTGGGATAACTCCATAGTCCACGCCGCTTTAATCGCACTGAGACCTCTGGCTTGCCCATCACCTTCTTGATGGGCGATCCGTGTGTGAGGCGACCGAGTCGACCTTGAAAATATTGCGAAGCTTTCTCTTGGCAATTATTAAAGCAAAGGCAAATTTCTCAATATTCGGATCTGGGTTTTGACATCTCGTGGGGCGTGGGCGACATAATAGGCCGGATCTTTGCTTTCTTGATCTCCGAACCAACACCGCCTCCAACCGCCATGAACTTGCTGCGAGTACAAATATAAGGTCTCTGCTTTGGGCGGGCTTTACCATAAAAGGCGCGGAAGATGATATGTCTTTATGCCTTGAAAGCGTCTTCACACTCCGAAGTCCACTGGAGCGTCTTCGCGTTCTTGGTCCCTTGATGTGTCGAAAGAAAGGAAGGCATCTCTCCGCAGATTTGGCGACGAACCTCCTGGCCGCCGCATCCTACCAATCGAATGACGGATGTCCTTGAATGATGAAGGAGTCTTCATGTCGAAGAATGGCTGGATTTTCTCCGGATTGGCCTCGATGCCCCTCTCGATTGACCGGATAACCCGAAACTTTCTGCGCACTAAGTAGAAAGTACATTTGGTAGGATTGAGTCTCGATTGACGATAACGAGCGATCTGAAAGCATTCCTCCGTGTCGTCAAATGCTTACGAATCTGCATACTCTTCACGATCATGTCATCCACATAAACCTCCATGTTCTCTCCCAATTTTGCTATCGAAGATGAAGTTCATCATTCTTTGGTAGGTAGCTCCAGGCATTTATGGGCCAAAAGTCATTTTTTTGTAGGCATACACCGAACGGTGTGTAATGAACGCCGTCTTTGGAATGTCTTTTTTCTTGCATGGATATTTGATGATAACTGAAAAAGCATCCATAAAACTTAGTAATCGTACCACGAAGTGGCATCGATGAAATTTGATCGATATGGGCGGAGGATAAAGTCCTTGAACAAGCTTTGTTGAGATCGGTGTAGTCGATCTGAAACCCGCCATTTTCCATTCTGCTACGCACCACACCACATTTCTTATCCATTACGGGTAATCAATCTAAATAGATGAAGTCGGCGATTAGCGGTTTATGACCTCTTCATCGATGATCTTCTGCCGCTCTGGAGCAAATATCCGCCTTCTTACGACGAAACGGCTTCTTGAAGGATCTATCTCAATTTATGCTCAAAGACCTTTTGGCTAACTCTGGCATGTCTTGTGGCTCCCGTGCAAAAAATATCCGCATAGCATGACGTAAGAGTTCCATAAGGTTCGTCAGAAGAGGTTACGGTGAGACCCGAACCAATCCTCACCGTCTTGTCGGCTTTCAGATGACCAACTCGATCTCCTCGAATCCCTCCAAAGGGATCACCAACCTGTTACGAGGCTGCTTCTCGGTGAAGGTTCGATCTCAATTGCCATCGTCTTTTTATGTTTATTGACCCCATTCCGGATGAAATAACGACATTAGATATAACATCGACGGGCGGTCTAAGTCACCCACCACCTCTCTACTCCATGCGCCGGTGGGAATTTGATTTTGAAATGTGGGATGGAGGTCACGACTTGGAGAGTCTGTCGGCGTAAAATCTTCCCAAAGATGGCGTTGTAAGTCGAATCCACATACCTGACATAAAATTTGCGTTATCTCTACTGGCGAGGTAGTCTGCGAAGATAACCGGAGTTCAATAGTGCTGCTGACCACCCTAGTCGTTCTTAAAGCCGTATAGAGGAGCCTCTGTCCAGACCTCCATTTTGTGCCCATCAAGATCGCATCCTCCGATAAGCATGAGCATAAAGAATGTCCACCAGAAGATCCGTTATCTATCATCATGCGTTTCACATCCACCGAACCCACTTTGTCTTTGTGATCACCAATGCCCGCCGTGCGGTTCGATGGGCTCGAAGGATAATCCGCATCCGTAAATGATATGGCGGTTCTGGAAAAGGTCTGTCGATCTTGAGGTAAAGCATCACATCATTTGACATGGCCGAATCAAGATAAGCCCTTCTTCTTCCCTACTAACTTCCCTATAGACCCACATTTATTACATCAACGACTTGCCTTGGCTGGCGGTGAATGCGGGAGCATTTTGAATGGGTGGCGCTTGGCACCGTCTGAGCAGTGCGATTGATAATCTGCTGATCTGGCGGTCCTTCTCATCCACATCTTGAATCGAAGTGGCCGCTTTTAATCTTCTTCTCCACGAAATCCTTTAAATTGCAACACTTTCATTAGTGTGTCGTGACCAGGCTGACTTGATGATAACCACAATATTCTACGAGGGTTGCCATGTCCCGATCTATAATTATCACGAGGTGGCTCAAAAGAAAGGTTGGTTTACGATCGATCCAAAATTACCGACCTCTACGTGTTCAATTGGGTGTAGACCTTATTAACCTTCGGGGTAAAGCAGTGCCTGACTGGCTTTTGCCTTGCCGCGAGTTATTATCAGACTTCTTGAACTACCTTACCCTTTGTTTGTACCCCCCACTCTTCTCTCGATCAACTTGATCTTGGGAACCTCTATCTCCTTTAATTGGCCCGAGAGAAGGATTTTTCGGACTATTCATAGCCTCTTCTACAACAATATAGCCTTACGCATTGTCGAAAAGGCTTCGCCAGAACTTTTCGGATGGTGAAACATCAACTTCTTCACCAATTTCTCCGACTTAACGGATCTAGCCCATTCGGAACAAGCCAATGACTTGGAGATCATTAAGGTCGGATACGACCAACCGCTTCCCTAAACCTCTTTACATATTGGCTAAAGATTCATTGGTGAAGCTACTTGGGATCATCTTTAAAAAGAGCACAGTAGCTTTCCCTTCTTCTATTGCTTCCAAAACGTGTATGGAACTTATCACAAAGCTTCGATCCACGAGGAAATCGAATCCGATGGTAAAGTCCCCATCCATTGTCTTGCGTCTTTTCTCGGCGTCGTGACAAAAGTGTGACACTTGGCGACATCGATGAAGTCATAGTAATCCATCGGTAGGTCGAGCGCTTGACTATGGTCATAAGGATCTCCGGACCCATCATAGCTTCTCATACGAGGTAACTTTTTGGTGATATCGCCTTCTCCTTGAGAATATCGGAGGAAAAAGGGGCGCCTTTTTTCCGTGAGTGTCTTTCACTGTTGGACCTCGGCCAACTGTTTTGAGTTCTTTCAACTCCTTTACGGAAAATCAACACCTTCGGTTTGCGATGAGATCTCCTTCTCTGACGGCGTTAGGCGCTTTGAATGGATCGACCTCTTCCTGCCGATCCACTTGCCGCCTTCGTCAGGACTTCTTGATCTACTTAGGATGTATAATTTCATCCTCATGATGAGAAACGGTTGTCTGCGATACTCTCTCTTGGGGGTTTACGCACGATTTCTCTCGACCGCTTCTTCGCCTCATCATCGTCGCGATCACGGTGATCCAACGACTATCGATTACCTTCTTGAGGCCAAGGTGTTCTGCTCTTGATCTCCTCTCTACTGCGAGAACGATCCACGACACACATGCATAGAATGTTCCGGCTCCTTACCCTTCCGACGGGTATCTCCTTATGCCTACTCCGCTTTTCGGAATGAACATGGCTAGAGGCTTCGTCCTTAACTCGGCCACACCAAGCATCTGTTTCGGCTATATCTTCCCTTTGTTTTAACAGAACCTCTAAAGCCTTATCTGCTTGTCGCCATCTTTGCCAACTTGGCGCTCTCATCTTCTTGACCATTTCGATGATGAGTCACGGTCGGTGAGCCTTCTACCCGATCCCGATCGGGATCATACTCCTTATCGGCGTTGAAAACCAACTTCCGTCTGGCTCCACCGTGGATCTTGAGACGAAGTTCTCTGAGTTATGTTTAGAGGCCGTGTTTTTCGTGAGCACTTTTAGAAGGACCCAGACGGTCCTTTATTTGAAATCTGAGGCGATGATGAACTAACGACCATCGCTTTGCCGCTTCCGGTTATACCATCTCTACTCTCATCATCTTAGAAATAAGTTAAACAATTGTGATTGAAAATTTAAATGACACTTAAACAAAGCCCTCCTTCTTAGGCGCCAATGTTAACGCTTGAGATCTTACTGCCACGTCCCCAATCACGTAAGCATACGATCTGCCGCGATAAACCTGATAAACACCACAAGCTTGGCCAGTGGTTCCGTCGGGGATAGCTTCGAGCGTGAGAGTCGATGGCGTGTTCACGAGTTAACAAAATGGAGGTTTGTAATGCCTGAGTGTCTTGAGAGAGAAAAATAAATCTACGTGTATATGTGATTATGAATGAAGAAGTGTATGAGCGTCCTCTTCTTCGTTGATGACTTCCTTCTAAGCTATACTCTCTTTTCACGGATTACGATGTCACCCACTATTACACGACACACCCCGATCGATGGGTTCTACCGAAATTGCATGTAGTTTATCCACTTGCTTTTTGGTCATTTGTTTCCACCGTAGTGGTTTATAATCCCATCCACATTAATCGTATGCGGGTTTCTCTAATCAACCGTCATGCTTTTTTCATCATTGCAGTCAAAATAATAGATATTAAAATGTCGAAAGGATCGACCCATTTGGGAATGAGCCGGGTCTTATAAGTCAAAATGGAAATAATAGGATAAGCTGAAATTCAAAGACTTTCATGGTTTAATAATAAAGACCCAATAGATTAATTAAAAGAGTAAGCCCAATCTACCCGGCCCAATGAGAGAAAATATCATGACCCAACAGTAACTCTACATGACATTCCTTTAGAAGTGGACTAAAACTTTAGGAACATTGAAAAATGATATTTCAGATCGGCCTTTCTTTCGATCACTATACAACATAATTAATTAATAGCAAGGATGGTGCCCCAGACACCGTGATTCCGTCTCAGGATGATTACATTGCTGCGCATAAGAGATAATGTGCAATTTCGAGTTGTCAATTATATCCTTTATGGAAATGAGTCAAATGACAAATTAATTCGGTTCTTATGATATATTACAAAAACAAAACTATTTATTTTTTGAACAACAACGGACAATTAATCAAATCATAAAGTAACTCGAACACTCAAAAAATCGGTTGGAGAGACATATTCACATCACTAGATTAGACAAGGCAATCAAACCATTGAATTATAAGATTATTGAACAAAATTTCATTTTTTGATTTATTTCATTTATTCCATGACCGGGAACAAGTATGATACACGATAATCGCCTATTTCTCATTTTTGCTCAAGAGCCAAAACGAACACACCTGGTACCCAAGAGAACAAACGAAACCGCACTAAAAATTATTTTCTCATATAGAAATATTAGTTATCAAAATTTATATTGTGTCCTAATTATTTTTAATTATTCTCGGTTAGGAAATGAGAGTTGCATTGAGAATTAGAACTTTTTAAACTAATGTTCACCTAATTAACAGTTAAACATATTTATTTTACCAACAAATTAAAATTGAAATGCGTCATAAACAATCGAATAGTTACAAATTTAAATGTTTTTATTTGCATTACTTTTTTTTTTTTTTGGCTCAAAGTTGTCTCTTTTATCAATAACAAATACAAGTTTTTTATTTTGGTTTTTTTTTTTTTTTTTTTTTTGTTTTTATGTTTACTCTTTAGGTATATATAGGCCATTGGATTTAGTCAACGAGTGGGACCCACTAAATGAGTGACATGATTGAAAAGAGCGTCCCTAGATGCGGATTGACTTCGACTCTATCATACAACTGGCACCACCCAATTATTCTCCTACAAATTATTACTCCTATTATATAAATAGATTTCCTAAAGTAGATTCCTTATTAACCTATTCCTTGATATATATAGTAATTATTTAATACTAGGGTTCCATTCTTCAAAACGAAGGCGACGCCCATTCTCTCCAAAAGCTTCAATCTTTCTCATCTATTTTGCTTGCTTCTACTCTGCTGGTACTCGTAATTTTACAATTTCATTACTTATTTACTTTAATTCAATTCTTTTCTGTCTCTGTGCTTATTGACTGTAGTTTTAATTTATCTTTTCTGTATGTGAATTTAGCTTTACTTAATTATGAAATGGGGTTATTAGATCTGTATCTGTTAAACTGTTTGGTGGTTAGCTGATTTATGATATGTGATTAATTTCTTAAGTAAAAGGAAGAGTCTTGCTAAGATGTAGGCATAAACTTCAGATCTTAGTATTGATTAATTGTCTGTTCTTTTTTTGATGTTTATGATTATGCTAAATTGCTAATGTTGCTTAATTAGTTGAATTTTTGGAATTGTTCTGTTTGGATGACTGAAGAGATTCAGTTTAGTAAATGGTTGGTTATAGATTTTTCTGAATTAATTAGAGGAATTTATATGGAGTTTAAGGTGTTTAACTGTCTTTTATATAAGTGAAGAAGATGTATGAGAAAGAAAGACTGGTACAACTAGAACTAGAAAGAAATGGCTCTGCAAAGAAGAGCTAGAAGTGAAGGAAATTAAATTACTTCAATCCGTAGAATTTGTAAATAGCTACAGGCTACTCCAATAACCCCCCATTAAAGATCGCTAAAGAGTGTCTGTGGGAGAGAGTTAATTTATTGTTAACTACTCCCTCCGTCCCATATTACATGTCCTAATTTCCATTTTTGGATGTTTCAAAATAAATGTCTTATTTCTATATTAGTAACTAAATTTATCATATTATTCCTCTATACCCTCATAATCTATTTAATGTACTTATTGGGAATGTGAGTTACAAGAAAAATATATCTAGAGAATTAAATGACGTATGAAAGAGCAATTATTGGGGTCATAGAAAAGTGAAAGAACAATTATTGGGGTCATAAAAAAGTGAAGAAGTACTAAAATTAATAAGTAATCAAAAGGAAATTTAGGTAAAAGAAAAATTTATTAATTAGCGTGCGAAAATTAATTAGGACGTTTATTTTGGGGCAGAGGGAGTATTTTTTTGGTATATGATCTGTGTGTAAACATATGTCTGTCCTAGGATTTATGAATTTGTGTGCTCAGAATTTTCTCATAATTTGCTAGGTGAATTTAAAATAATGAGAATTAGGAGGAGAAACCTAGTTTATTTGCACAAAGTGATGTTTACAAGAAAGAAAGAAACAGGATTGTCAATTTCAGTTTGTTAACTTTATGAAATACAATGACCCTGCTAAGCATCTATGTATGATGAATGCTATTTTTCTTTTTATAAGTGATAAATGTTATAAGATCTGACTGATTTCATGTCGAGAAATGGAATAATATCTCACTGCACAATTTTTTGTTGCTAATGTAGTATTTTGCCTGCTGATTGTTTATTTCTTAAATTCTAGCTGACATAAGGTGAGCAATACAAATATGGTTTGGTTCAATTGATCTATTACGGTTCTGGATCACATTACTATATTTAAATGGTTTACAGTTACTTATGACATGATCAATACTCCACCGCCCTTGCATCTAACTATGTGAAAATGGTGGATTATACAAATTTTTAGTTGTCTCCTTTTTATGCTTTATTTTTTTGGGAAGGTGCAGAAATGTCGGAAGATATAGAATACCGCTGCTTTGTGGGTGGTCTCTCGTGGTCAACATCTGATAGAGTTCTAAAAGAGGCATTTGAAAAGTTTGGCAATCTTGTTGAGGCGAAGGTAAAAATTAACTAAGCTAGGTTTTCATTATCTAGTTTTCTTTTTATAAGTTTTTCTTTATACAACTATGAATATAATAAGCATACTTTTATTTGAATCTATCAGTCTTATGACCACCTTAGAAGCTCCTGATCCTGTCCTCAAATACCTTATAAAATTTGCCAAATATAAGATTTCATTAGGTTCGAATGCCTTTTTTTGTTGATTTATAACTACATGAATTGTCCTTCTTTTCCTGGTCATGGTTTGTGCTAGGCTGGGGCAACCTATAGCAGATTTAAATGCATTTTGTGAGTATAATGCATTACTATAGATGGGTATATCTGTTGTTTAAGTTGTTCCCTGATTGAATTTTTCAAATGCCTTGGTAGTTTTATTGAGATTCTTACATGAAAATGTATTTGTTGTTTTAGGTTGTTGTTGACAAGGAATCTGGCCGCTCTCGTGGATTTGGATTTGTGACTTTTGATGACAGGCAAGCGATGGATGATGCTATTGAAGCAATGAATGGAATAGATTTAGATGGGAGAAATATCACAGTGGACAAGGCTCAGCCGCAAGGAGGTAGAGATCGTGATAGTGGTAGAGGTAGTGACCGTGATCGTGGTCGTGGACCGTGACCGTGACTATGGAGGAGGTGGACGTGGAGGAGGTGGGCGTGGGGAGGTGGTGGAGAGTGTTTTAAGTGTGGTAAGCCAGGACACTTTGCTAGGGAATGTCCTGGTGAAGGGGGGGATAGAGGGGGTAAGTATGGTGGCAGGGATGATAGGTATGGCGGTGGTCGCGGTGGAGGTGGTGGCCGTTTTGGTCCTGATAGGAATGGTGATCGTTACGGTGGGCGTAACAGGGATGCTGGTGGCCATGGGGGAGGTGATCGTTATAACCGTGACCGCTCTGGACCATATGAGCGCCGATGAATGAATTGCTTGAAATTGTATGTTTGCAACTTTCAATTATTGCATTAATTCTACACCCTACATGAAAAGAAGCTACTTTTGGGTGAGTGTGATGCTTATGGATCTATCTTCATGTACAATTGCAGGTGAAGAATTGGAGATGTTGCTGTTACTGGATGCTGGTGGTTTGGAATTTTGTGAACAAGATGTCTTCTTTCTTCACGTTTAGGCAAATTGGATCAAAGTAGTGGATCAAACATTTGAAAGTGTGAAACTTGGTTTTCGTAACCTACTGTTTGTCCTAAATTGTTCGATATTTGGTCCGCTGGAGTGTTATGCTTGCTTGACTTGCATATGCAAATCTGGTCTTACACTATGAATGCCATTATTGCTGCTGGTTTATCTACTTTCTTTTATAAGCAATTACAACTGCCAATATTGCTGCTGGATGCATAATGATTTTCTCGATTACTCGATAGACATTTGCACATCTCAAAAGTTTTTATGGTGATATATGGGTCTCTGAGAACTATTTGTCATAATGTTTGTGGGTCTACAATCGGGTGTTATTTCCTTTTGGATTGGGATGTAGATACTTAACAAGTAAACTGGAATTAATCGGGTAATTCTTTTACCTTTTTTTCATTAACCTTGAACATTTTCTACTACTTTATGTATTAGACTTTTGCAATATTAATTTTGTTAACCTTTTCGCAGGCTGTTTGCTAGTTATGGTCTTTGTGGGTACATGATTGGCTTTCTTTGTTGCTAGTTGGGTATGTTTTAAACTTAAAATTGAGAGGGGCTTTTTTTGGAAGCTACAAGCCATCTGCAAGTAATTATAACCCCTCAGTCACTCTTTTTATGCTGAAAGGTGCAGTGATGGAAGCATTCCATTTTCTGTAAGCACGTGGCAGGTTGTTTGGATGCTCTTGACGAAGTTCAGCAACTGTTGTCCACCCTTTTATTGTTGTTCTCTTTCCACATTGCTCTTCTTGGGAAGGTTCTTGTTTCTCTTCACTTTTGATGCCCTGGTTTCTGTTGCTGAGATCTAGATCAGGGGTTAAGTCAGATTGCTGTTCCTATCTCAGCCTGTGGTTCCAATCATTTATTTTGTTACCTCGAGGATGGTTCTGCCTCTAAATTTCCTAGTGGAGATCGCAGCTCTTTTGAGTTCAAACTTGTCCTGGAATGATTATTTATTGTTGGGGTAGTCCCAAGCCCTGGAACGTTAATTTATTGTTCGGGTAGTACTGAGTTAGTCTCATTTTTTAGTCTTATTTCTTGGGTCCCATTTTTCGCTAATTTGGAAGTAATGTCTGTAGCCTTTGGCCACTACAAGCTAGCACTTCCATTTGAAGTTTTATAGCATGCATTTATCAATGGTTGATGTGTTTGTTTGTTTTACCACGTGTGGATCTGTATTGTACTTGGTGAGCAGATGTGTATATTTGTGCGTGTATGTATATATATATATATGTGTGCTCACAGATACACCTGCCTCTAATAGGCAGATACTTAGCTTGTAGTCTTACAATACACATTTCCAGATTTCCTGCTCGTACATGATATATGTTTCTCTTTTTTATATTAAGCTGTTCTACATCAACATCAATTATTCAATTATATTGCAAGGCTTTGGGGCTGAAGATTTGGCATATATTTTTGTTGGTTGAGAAAACTTTTAGGAGCTTCTAGTTGGAGTAGGGTTTTGTTATTTATATATGTATGTGTTATTCTTTTAGGTGGGATTTATTTTATACCTTTTGGTAGGGCCAATAGATTATATTTTGGTGCGTCTTTGTCAATAACATAATATTATATAATATTTTCTGAAACTGATACAAACTTAGCGTATTGATTAACAAATTGTTTTGATGTAGTATTCGCTTCACATAAAAAGATGAGGTAGAGTATGTCATATCGATAGGTAGTTTAGAAAATGTTTGTAGAATAGTTTGTATACAGAACATTATTCATACCATCAACAGCCTAACCATAGCAGATCTCAAAATCTAGGTTGAAGCAATTAGTAAACTACATGTTTTATCAAAACTTGAGTATTGCTTGCTATATCCACTGAAAAAACATGCAGACTATTGGCAAACTAGGAACAATTGCTAATTGCTAGTTGCTAGTTGCAATATTCATTGTCAATATTCCAATGTGTCTAATTAGTTGAAAATTCAGATGTCATTTTGTTGGGGTACATGTTGTATTTCTCAGAACTATGTGTTCTTAAATGTTTTCTTGAGTTATGTTGTTAGATGTGTATTTCTTCATCTTTATGTAATCGGTAAAGGTGGTTTTGTTCTTCTAATCTTCTTCATCTTATGTGTCTGTAGATTAAATTTAAATACTTATTTTTGACAACTAAATAATTTAAACATAAATTATTCATTCACAAGTTGCACCAAGAACATGTACTCTCTATCTTAATTCTACCTTCGTTCTTAAAAGATTATCGTTTAAGGTTTTGGCGCATGGATTAAGAAAAGTATCATTTATCAAGTAAAATTTGTTTGAAATTCCATCACTACCCTTTTATGGGAAGTTGAAAACTATTAATATATGGGAGATAATTTCTTGATGAGAGAAGGTCCAGGTAATATAGAAATAATTTATTCTCCGTGAAAGTTGTAACGACAAATTTTTTTCCTCTTCTTTTAGGAATGGAGAATTTTAGGGTTTCAAATTGTATTTTAGCTTTGATGATATTCTTGGTATTGTTATCTTTTAAGAGAGAATGATATCTTCTGCTAAAATTCTCATTCCAGCGCAAATGTACAATGTTTAATACATAAGATACAATCATCGTTTGCACGGAAATTTAGGACTGAAAATATCAGCTCCATTTATATTAAGAATGCTGATATGATATACTACTAGTATATTTCAAGATATTGCCATTTTAGTTGTTTTTTGAAAGTGTAGAAATGAAATAGAAAGTCCTCCTTTCATATAAAAAAGGAACCCTATTCACCCACTGATTGAAAAAGTGGATTTTGGAAAAACTGGGATGTTTTATTAATTTCACATTGCTATAATATATTTTACAGTACAACTGAGTGGCATACGGGAGGGACCATTAAAAGTCAAATAAAACTCAACAGAGTAGTAACCCTTAGACGCAAAGTTGGACATTACACATTTACAATCCAGTAGAGCCAATCAACTTGGTGAGCCCAAATGTAATGGCCATAGCCATCCAGCCTCCAATCAGCACCCTGGCACAAGACTTGAACACTGGAGTCCTTCCCATCACAGCTCCAACCCATCCAAACACGACCAATGCCAATGTCACTGCAGCCCCCACCACATCAAGCCTCACCATATGATCCCCAATAAAAGCAGCAGCTAGTAGTGGAACTACGGCTCCTACCATAAATGCAAGGGCTGATGCTATAGCTGCCTGCAGGGGATTTGGCAACTTTTCCTTCTCATTTTCTTCTCATTCGACAAATTATTGTTCCTTCTCTTGTCCCTCTTTTTTTGAGCTACCTCGATATCAAGTTGGGAATATACAGAAACAAACTCTCCAATTGCCATACTACAAGCACCGGCAACTAGCCCTGCAAAGCCAGTAAGGATCATGGCTTTGACATCTTTTTTAACTGCGCCAACTCCCATCATTAGTGAAGCAATGGACACCAATCCATCATTGGCTCCAAGCACAGCGGCTCTAAGCCATTGCGCCCTTTGTGAGTAGTCAGTCTCTTCCTCTTCTGGTGCTGCTTGTTGTTTTGGGACTTGGGTGTTATTTGGGGCAGCCATGTATACAGTTAAGTGAGGAGGATAATTATTAAACAAGGAAGAGAATGGAGAGAATATGATGAGTTTCTTGTGGAATACACAATGCCCTCATGAAGGATATTTATAGAGTAGGAGGGGTTAAAAAATTTGGGTCACTGTTGATAGTGCTTTGTGTAATAGTGGTCTAAAAGGATATGACAGTGTGGAAGCCACAAGCCCTTGGTGGTGTGTTCAAAATTTAAATAAATGAATGAGTTAAAGTTTCATACACCGTTGTGTATACACGAGTGGTGTTAGGATTGAGACATTGATAAAATACTCATGTTGGGCGAAATTATCGTTATTATAATGATATGTCATTACCCTAACAGCGTTCGTGTAATACCCTACTCCATCTATTTTTGACATGGGGACTGTAAATTGTTTACTGTCTCCTCCTAGTCTATATAGGCACTCTCATTTTCCTTCTCTCTCCCTTATGTGCACATTGTTAGAATTTGAGCCTAATTTGAAATGGGTTTCATTAATCATTTGAAATGAATCCACATATCAACGTGTTATACTCTATGAGAAGATTTAAAATTTAAAATTAAGTATTTGGAAGCTCAAATCCATGGGATAATGAATGAAAAATTAACTCCCAAAAATTACCTTTAGAAATGATAATAAATACTTGTGGGAAGCTAAGTTCTACATCGGTTAAGAACTAAAGTATTAATGGGTTTATATACAATAGAGTGCTCTTAGGTTTGGGCCCTAAAGGCACCCCACTTTTGTGAAAAGGGAGAGGACCTAGCCAATATTTGGTTCATACTACTTCGTATTAGCCAATTTTCCAAGCATTCTAGTCTTCATTATTACATAAATTATTTGTAGTTTAGTTGTAAGGAGGACATAATTGTCTTAAGGACATAGTACCAAGTAAGTTTTATATATATAGATCAGTTTTCATAACACACATTATTAAGCTAGCCCCTAATTGTGCTAGATTTGTGTTTACTGCAGCCTCTAGTTTATGGTATCTCTACTGTTTCTCATACAAGATCTCAAGTACTAAGTCTGTCATACTTATGACCTTATAGGCATAGCTAGTGATCATCTCTTGGAAATATGTACTTCAGTTTCTAAGAGCTATCTATGTTTTTTTTTGACTCATTACCTCAAAAAAATTTATGTCAACACATCCAATTACTTGAGATAATGAAAAGTAACTAGGCTGCGATTCTTCTGGTTTACAGTTCTATTTATTTATTTCTTGAACTTAATTAGTCCATATAAACAAACTTTGAAGAGTAATTGCTTGTGGAAAATTATGGTAGTAACATCTCATGTTATTGACAAAACCATCTATTTTGGATTGCCACTGAATTTGAAACATATGGAAGATAGACCAAGAAAATCATTCAGGCACTTTGTTGTTTTCCTTGGGGGGAAACATTTTTATTTTCAATAATGCAACTCTTTTAGCAGTATGAAGAGTAAATGCTAGATAATTATGAGGAAGAAGTTACAGTAAGTAGGTGCTTTACGTAAGTTAGGTTCTATTCCATTTGAATAGAGAACCCCTTTGGTAGATGAAGTGCTGCATAAGCACATACGTAAACACAGATTTTGTGAAGATTCATAGCTGTTATAAAATTGTTGGGAGTGTGTGTGCATTCCACACATCAGTGTGAAAATAAACCATTGGAAAATTGTTGGAGTGTGGAATCCAAACAAAGACCACAGGCTCCTCATTATAAAAATCGAAGCTAAAAGGAAAAGTTTTTTGTTTCATTTCAAACTCCTTTCCACTCAAGAAAATACCGAACTGGTTTGCATTCTGCTACTTTTTTACAATGACGCAAATCCGCCACAACATTTTTAGAGGGGGTCAAAATACATCAGTAAAAAAAAATTATTTATTAACGTTTGGAGTGCTTCTTTCAAATTCATTTTGCCCAATTATAGTATTTCACAACATCCTATTCCAACCAACTATGAGATATATATATATATATATATATATATATATATTAATTTCCTCCGAACTATGAGACTATTAATCAGAATTTGAAGTGTTTAGTCAACTGATTAGTTACTTTTATGGATAAATTATAAATTATAATATTATATATTCAAAATTTTATATTGTTCTCATTTACAAAAAATTGATACCAAGGTATGATTAAATCGATGTAACACAAATGAGTGCAATTTAATTAATTATCAAACTTATTTAACATTATTTTATCTTATAAATATTGTTAATTTATTATAGGTGGAGGACACGAGGAAGCAAATGAATTAAAATCAATAAAATGAATTAAATTATTCTCATTTATAAACAATTGATACCAAGGTATAATTAAATCACTCAAAGTTTGAAAACAAATGAGTGCAATATTAATTAATTAATTATCAAACTTTTGATTTAAGATTATTTTATCTTATAGAAATATTGTTTATTTATTATAGTAAAAATGTTTTGTAATAGGAAATTTTACTTTTAGAAAGCAAATGAATTAATACCATCTCATAAAGAACAAATCAAATTTAACTAATATTAACATGTTACATATTAAGGTGTCATATGACCCCCTCTGGCCCCCTGTGACTATAAACAATATTCCGTTTCCTTTTTTTTTGTGCTTGTATTTACTTGATGTATTTATTTTTCAGAATAGTATTTGAGTTTTATCATTTTGCTATTGTAGATGGTGGTTCATAGGTAGTCTTGGAAATTCCATAGAGAAAATTAGGATACTTCAGTAAAAGAGTTTATGAAAACAATTAGAATGATAACTAAAAATGACAGGAGTAGAGGAACTCTGACATTTTCAGAAGGATTCTGGTATGAGCACTTAATGCTGCTTAGTGACGAAATCACCCAAAACAAAGGTCAAAAATCGCGAATATTATGGAGTAATTGATTCTTTAATCAAACTCACAAAATACACTCACATAAACATACACAAAGAGATAAAATATGAACACAATAATTTTAGGTAGTATTTAATTGGGAAAAAACTGAGAGAAGAATCCATTATAATAATATTCATAAAATTGTATTTGTGTTTTATCTCTTTTTCCTTTTCCTTGTTGTTGTTGTTATATAGGTCACTTCCACCCAAATCCCAACTAGAAGAAGGACTCCTTATCCCTCCGAATAAGCAAATACAATCCTAACTCTCCCACAGTTAGAATGATAAATAAATATGACAGGAGTACAGGACCATATCCGGATCTAGATAGACTGAGAAGGATTCTTGACTAGACCCAAATAATCACATCCCAACACTTAGTTAAGACCAAGTTTAAGCAACTGAGGCTCTCAAACGGTACATCTTGTAGAAAAACGCAAATAAAATCCATCGTTAGTGAATATCATTAAGATTGTAAGTGTCCATTAAATACCTTAATAGCTTCAATTCATGGTGGCAGGTTCTTACATAGTTTTTCTTTAAGCTGAACATTTTTTTCCTTCTACTGTTCTTATTTCTATAAGCAGAAAATGCAGAAATGATACTTGAGTTCTAATTTCCTTTAGGCTTTTCCCTTGGTATAGTACTTCAATCCATATTACCTATAGTTCAAGTGGGAAGCAAACATCCTTGTAAGATAACCCTTGTGGTGTTTAGTTTTTGGACTAAGAATGTCCTTACTTCCCTTCATTTGAAAGCGCTAAAACTAGCATTTAGTAAGGCCGTTGATATTGGTAGAGCAAAAATGATGCTGCTGCTAAATGTATTTAGCGACACTTCTACACTTTTTTGAACGAAACTTCAAACTTTACGTTGCTGTGGCATTATCAACGGGGTTAAGATTAAGGGTGTTTTGTGAAAATTTGTTGATGGAGTGGCCATCTTACTGCAACAGTTATGGAGGTTAGATGTAATTCCCATAGTTAAAATATATATTTTATTAGCCTTAGTAAGTTATATACAAGAGTATAGACTGAAGTAGATTTTCATAGGCAGTTAATGAAATTCTCAAGTATCAGTGATTTAAGAAGAACAATCCATTTAACACTATGTGAAGATAAACTCTCTTATTGGTAACTTGACTATAGGCATCTGCCGGTAATTAAGGATCATGGCTTTGATGCTCTTTTTAACAGTCCGACACCCATCATAAGCGAAGCAACTGAAACCAACCCATCATCGGCTCCCATTACAGCTGCTCTAAGCCATTGTGCCCTTTGTAAGTAGTCCAAGTCATTGTCTTTAGGTGCTTGGTCTTTTCTTTGCTCAGTATCATTCTTAAGATCAACTGGAATTTGGATATCATTCCGGGACGCCATTAAGGTACGTACGTAAAAGAATAAATGATCACCAGAATATATTAATGAAGAGGTAGGTTATGATAGAGCTTGTTGGGTAAGCAAGGATCTGCAATGAGGGTATATATATATATATATATATATATATATAGAGAGAGAGAGAGAGAGAGTAGAAATATATATTAAAAAATTAAGTATTATTGATATTCATTAAGGAAATAATGGTACAAAAGGATGAGATGTTAGTGTGGAGAGCACAAGCTATTTATGGTGGGATTAGTCAGTAACTGCCTATCAAAAAAACTAAACACTTTTTAAAACTCCTGGTGACTTTAATTAATTAACCTTGTGAGACTTCTTTTAATTTTTCTTTCTCATGTTCTTACTGTTACTGATATATGTTGTATGATCTCCTTATCTTCATTTAACACATTTTTTGATACTCCCTTTTTTGGTTCCTTTGATTTTAAATAGTGAAAACGATGGAATATGACTCTTGTTAAAGAAAAAATTAGACTAAAGACCTTTGTTTATTGGATATGTTTTTCATTTAAAAGTAGATTTATAACATATATTTGGAAGATGGAATGCTGCATAGGAGAGCACACAGAGATATAGGGTTGGAATTAAAGATTATGGGGAGTGTGGATTCCACACAGGAGTAGGATGATATATCACTAACAGAATTGGAAGGATTGTGGAGTGTGGAATACACACAAATGCCACAGGCACCGAGTGTTAAATTGAAGCTAAAGGGAACCTTTTTTGTTTCATGCATGTTGCCTTCCTTTTTAATTCTCTACTCAGCCAAATCAAACCTATCAGAATGGTGTTTTTCTTCTTTTAATATTTCCACTAAAACACATCTATACTTTAATTTGTGGGGTTGATTAGGATTTAGGATTCCTTTTACTATTATTATTATACTTTATGGTCTTTGAGATGGTCTAATATCCTATGCAACTATTCCTTCTCCTTTGAAAATCTTAGACTATATCCTTGTACTTTAGCATATTGTTTTCTGATTCTGCAAAATACAGGCGCGAACGGATTATATATACGTGCCACAGCATCATAAAGTAAATCACAAATTTTCCGGAGGGAAAAAAAACAACCTGATTTAACTTTTGAAGTTCCATAGAGGCATTAGGAGACTGAAATATACTAGACTATCTGTCGTGCTCTTTTGCCAAGGCTCAAATCACACCATGAGTGTCTAAGGTGCTTATGGGGGTTTGTTTAGAAAAAAATAATACTAAATTGAGCCTGCGACATGTCATTAGGACTGTTGATCACTCTTATGTAGTTTTTCTTAGGTTATTCTTGAACTCAAGCATCAAGATAGTGCTGAATGATAGGAGTGCATGTAATGATCAAGCCATTTAGTCTCAGATGCCTGATTACTGATCACGGGGTTGCTTGTTATAGTTTTTAGATTGACCTGATAATGATTTGAGTGCACAATAGATTTGGCTCCTACAAATTTGTGTATAAATCAAATCATGATGTTGGAAAATTTATTCAGGAGCCTACTGTAGGATCATTTCTTTTTCACTAATATTTCTTTCCAATTGCAGAAAATAAAAAGGAAGTAAAAATTCAATGATCTTAAGCCAATAAGGGTGATCCAAATTCATTACATCTGTATTACCGTTAGAAGGGAGGAGACTCATATAATACCAAGTTACAAATGAACTTTATTCAATTTACATTTCCCACAAGGGAAAAACCTTACATTCCAAAGGAAAACTATAATCCAATGGAAAAAACAGATGAAGGAAACTCTAGCACTCATGTTCACAATCCAGTAGTGCCAATCAACTTGGTTAAGCCAAAGGTAATAGCCATAGCCATCCAGCCTCCAATCAGCACCCTAGCACAAGATTTCACCACAGGAGTCCTTCCCAGCACTGCCCCTACTACTCCAAACACCACCAATGCCAAGGTCACTGCAGCTATTACCACAGCCAGCCTCAGTTTATGGTCTGCAATAAAAGCTGCAGCTAGTAATGGCACTAAGGCCCCTAAAGAGAATGCAAGAGCTGATGCTAATGCTGCCTGAATGGGATTTGGCAGCTTTTCCTTCTCCGCGTTTTCTTCATTCTCCTCATTGTCTATCATTCTCTTTTTCCTCTTCATTTGAGCTACCTCGATCTCTAGTTGAGAGTAGACAGAAACAAACTCTCCGATTGCCATACTGCAAGCACCGGCCACCAAGCCAGCAAATCCAGTAAGGATCATGGCTGCAACATCATTTTAACAGCTCCAACACCCATCATTAGTGAAGCAACAGAAACCAACCCATCGTTGTAAATATATATCAATAGCAGCTCCTACAATAGCAGACCAGCACACTATCAATTGCGATAATGAAGCAATATGAATTGCGATGTCGCCTAGCGATGGCAAGAGTACTAAAAAGTGATTCCGCCCTCACCGGGTTAGAAACCTTGGTGCAGTTGAGCTCCAATGGCGTTCACTCTCCGAGATTGGCATTCAATCAAAAAACCTTCATGCGTGTACTTTCAGAAGAAGGATATGGACTGTCTTTGTGGATTGCCCATGAGCGATTACTGAGTATTTTTAGATGAGGTTAGGATTTTACCAAAACGATTGGGCTACAGGTGCACCCATGAAGCACAATCCACCGGATCGGCACCCCCCTGGCAGAGAAAGTCCGAGAACCAAGCTTGCTTAGCGAAACAAACTCTCCGATTGCCATCTAAGCACCGGCCACCAAGCCAACAAATCCGATGAGGATCCTCATTAGTGAAGCAACGAAACTTTGTTGTACGATATGAAGCGATATGAATTATGATATGAAAGCCTAGCGATGGCAAAGAGTGAAGAATGTAGCAAGCAAGCGATGTTATTCAATTGAACAAAATTGAACAACTATATCATATAGAAAGAGGTGAGGCGATGAAGAAACCTTCGATTCATCAAGTGGTACTCACAGAAGAAGGATATGGACTGTCTTTGATGGATTAACAATGATGAACGAGTATTTTAGATGTAGCAATTGGGTTCTACGAAGCGCGAAACAATCGATCGGGCGAACAAAATTGGAAATTAGTCAACTTAGGGATTGCCATCATGCAAGAAGTTACAGGCCACTGAAGCCAATAGAAATCCGATGAGATCTGAGTGTTGCGAACATCATTTTTAACAGCCTGGCTTCGACACCCGGCGTAATATATATCGCAAAGCCATCGTATTTATGACAAGACTAAAAAGTGCGATGTGAAGCTTCAATGTTAGCAAAGCGATACCGGTTAAACAAAAATTGGAACAACTTAGCAGATATTATATGAAAGAAAGTAGAAGCGTAGAAAAGCTGCTCTTAAAAAGTGATTCCGCCTTCACTGGTTAGAAACCTTGAATGCTCGATTTTCACTCTCCGAGATTGACAAACCAAGCCGAGATCGTGTAGTACATGAGAAACTGTCTTTTGTGATTAATTGATGAACCGATTGCGTATTTTTAGTGAGGTTAAGTTTTACGCGAGAAGAAACCCATATGCCTGATATGGACGGGCGCACTGATCTTTTGGATTGCCCGATGAGCGATTACGATTGCCGAATTAAAGCAAGCCCTGAGTATTTTTAGATGAGGTTGGGATTTTACCAAAATCGATTGGGCTTGGTGCACCCGCGATGAATAATCCAATCAAACAGCGCTCCGCGAAATATTAGCGATACCGACACGTCCCTTGTGATCCAAAAAATTTTCTTCGTGCTTGGCTTTCTTTTGTCTTGTTATCGTCCTTAGGAATTGAAATTCGGATATCATTTAGGGCTGCCATTAAGGTTAGAAGCAAAGATCAAGTTATTATCGCAAAGGAAAGAGAATGAAGAGAATGTGAGTTGCTTATGGAAGAAACAATACCTTGATGAGGAGTATGTATAGAGTTAGCAGGACTATTACTATTGGAGCATGATATTATTGAAGGTGATCAGTGTTTTAGTGGTGAAAAAAAGATAAGATAGTGTGTCGGGCACAAGCCCTTACGTGGTGGAATTTAATTAATGCATTAACCTTTAAACTAAACCTTTTTATGGTCTTTGCAGCCCTACTGATCTACAACATTGATCAAGACTACCGCTGGTAACTGCAAGCCTATCTATGCAAATTTATTTCATCTGAAATACAGCATTCTGTTAAATGGCATGATTATATCTATTGCTTTGTGTATACTACAGTCACTAGTTCAGTAGCTTCTATATTCTGTCCCATTTCTGTTTAATAATTTCCATATATCAAGCTCTCCTAAACCTGAATATATCTGCAAAGTTCTTACCATTTACAGAAAAAGAAGTTACTGTATTGGTAACACATCAGAATCCCTTAAATGCATTTGAAAAAAAGTCCCAATTCTTGAAATTTCATTGAATACATGAATTTTGCATTTCAACAAAACCATATAAATGGATAATCATGTGTTAAATCATAATCTCATACATTGGTGATGACATATTCACTGTTATTTCTAGTCCATCCGACAGTGAATAAAGAGATCATAATAATTGGCTGCTTATTAAAATATGTTTTGTTAGATATTACTACAGAAACTTTGAAAAATGGAATGCAGAGTAGGATAGCACACAGACACAAATATTTTAGGATGATTCATTGACTATAATAAAACAAGGAACGTGGATTCCACACAAGTGGGAAAAAAATATCATTATATAATTGGAGGGAGTGTGGAGTACACGGAGAGGTCACAGCCTCTTTCACTGTTCAAATGAAAATAAAGAAACTATTTTGTTTCCTGTAGAACTCCTTTGCAGCCATCAGCTCAAGAAACAACAATTAGGAGCCGGTTTATATGCATCTTTCATTGATTCCACTAAGATCATCTATCCCTTTTTATGGGTTGGTTGTGAGTCCTCCATTCTTCTCCGGGAACCATTTAGTTTTGTTCTTCGAGATGATATAATCGTGTGAGTTTCCTTCGTTACTACTTTGAGTTGAAATCTTTTTTCTTTTCTTTTTTTTAGGGTAAGTAGTTTGAGTTGAAATCTTGTACTGTAGAATCAAGGGATTAAAAAGCTCATTAATGAATTCAGTGTTTCATTTATAGAGCCTATTAGTAGTATGAGAAGGAACAAGAAAAACAGGCATAAGTTTTAAACAAGAAATGATGAGCAGGATTTTGTGCCGATTCTAAGTCCAACTTAGGAGGCCTTAAGGAAGACTCTTCAGATATCAAGTCACTTTTTGACAGGTGTTATGATCACAAATATTGTTGTAAATTTATGGGTATTGGACTCCATTTAAAAAGTTGGAAGTATTATATCAGAAATACAAAATAAGGGAAATAGAATGATTGTGTTGGGATATCAAATCAAGACAAGTAACATGATATCTCACCAAAATTCTGAATGAAATCAATCAGGTAGCAGCAGCAGCAGCAGCTTTGCAGTCACAATCGGATTCTGTCTGAACTTTCTGTGTATATAAAGTGAAGTATGCTGACATAAATATAGTCTACAACTTGACACGATTTCATTTCTGCAATTTGTGCTTCATTCTTGTTATGTGTTATTTGTATTCTTCAAATATCATATTCTTCATGGTATATAATACAAATCAAATCTTGGTCTCCTTCACTTTTCAATGTTTTCACGTACTAATCCCATGCATATTTCTCACACTCGGAAAATAAAGATGTGATTTACGTATCATTACTGAACAAATAAACACAACAATGTCATATTTTTCCTATCGTTAAATCAATACACATTTCTCAAACTCAAAAAGAGAATTTTTTTTTTTTTACACTTTTAAAGCAAACATGATGAAAAGCAAAGAGCCAAGACACAAAGTCATAGCTACTAAACAATCACATTTTCAAGTTTTTCTTAATTCTCTCTGCTGTGATTTCTTAAAACCCCAATATCCATCATCAGTGAAGCCGCGGAAACCAAACAATCATGGGTTCCCAGGGATGCAGCTTTTGCAGCCACTGTGACCTTTGTGAGTATTCACAATCCTGTTTAGATACTTTCTTAGGCAAAACATCTTTGATATCATTAACGGTAGCCATGGAGGTAAAATAGGCAAAGATTCGAAAAGGAATGAGACCAATTAGAATATGAGCTGATTGTGAAACACAAGATCTGTGACGAAGAGTACTTATAGAGTAGAATTATTAGAATATAGGGATTATAATGCTATGATAGTGTGGAAAACACAAGTCTTTCATTTGTGGGATTTATTAAATCATTCTGATATATTAAAGATCTCTGTAGACACTCCATGGATTTAATTATTCATGTTAAATCTTTATGCACAAATCATACTCCATCTTTACAGAAGATTTGAGAAGTTTACACTGTTTAAGCAGGCCTATCATATATAGTTTCTTGCCTAATTTACATTTGTTTAAGCATGCATGTCTATAATAAATCTGTTTTGTACCAGTATATTCATATACATAAAAGGAAATTTGACCATCTCCTGCAATAGGAGATGGAGTGTTGCATTGGAGAGCACAAACACAGTCTAAGATGAAACTATGGATAGTGTGGATTCCACACAGAAGTGGGATGATATATCACTAGAATATTGAGATTGAGTGTGGAATACACACCAAGGCCACAGGCTCCTGAGAATTATAATGAAACTTAATATACAACTTTATGTTTCATGTTCCACTCAAGACAGACCTATAAGAAATTATAGGCTTTGAGATTGTCAACATTCATATTATCTTATGCTATCTGTTACATTTTCCATCAGTCTTCCTATTTCTGTACTTTGGAGCACAATAGGAGACTTTCAATTCAAACCAATGTTACCTGAAACGCGATTCATTTATCACCAACACCGATTATTACTCCCTCCGTCCCCAAGATAAAAATCCTTATTACTATTTTGATTCATTTATCACCTTTGTATTTTAGGCAACACTGATTATTATAATTTATCACCATTAGCACGAAAGTTTATTCATATTATAATTTTATCACCATTAGCACGATTTATTCCTATAATAATTGATTATGCAATCGAAGCTCCAAAAAGAAGAGAGGAAGGATTTAACAATTAATGGAACTGTCTTTGTCATATCTAGGGAAAAGTGGTGGAAGTGGAAGACATGCATATTATGAATACCACATGATCTTGGACAAAAGAATCGACTTTATTCTGTGGTCTTTGTACTTCTTTCAAATCCATCCAATCTTCTTGTCTTGTTAAATCCAATTATTGTTTGGTTCCTTCAATCCATATCTTGTCCTTTTGACAATCAAATATTGAATCTTAATTTTTAAATATGAACAATTGGGACCAGACATTCACCAACTAAACGTGGCTCTTCCAAAAATATAAGATCAGTTTTGATTTTTTAAAAGTTCATTTTTGATATTTTCAAATATAAAATCGACACAATTCAATTCTATATATAGCAAAAGATAGATTTGCTAATAGGAGCACATTCTCATATAATCAAAATTTCTCACAGCAATCTTATAAATGATTTCCTTTGATTACCATTCCATACAATCAACATTTCTCACAGCATTAGGAGAATAAAATATTCAGAGAAACATTTATGCAAATTCAATTCAAAAGGGAATGAGAAAATAGACCAAGGGAAACTAACAATGACAAGCTTAAATTTAGCAACAAAAAAAACAATGACATTTAATCATTATCTATTAAGAAGAAGCTAATTCTATAATCCACTAGAGCCAATCAACTTGGTCAACCCAAAAGTTATAGCCATCGCTATCCAGCCTCCAAGTAGCACCCTAGCACAAGACTTCACCACAGGAGTCCTTCCCAACACAGCTCCAACGGCTCCAAACACCACCAACGCCAAGGTCACTGCAGCAACCACCACAGCCAACCGCACCTTATGGTCTCCTATAAATGCAGCAGCCAGTAACGGGACCAAGGCCCCTAGAGAAAATGCAAGAGCCGATGCTATAGCTGCCTGCATTGGATTTGGCAGCTGTTCCTTCTCGACTTTTTCTTCATTCTCCCCATTGTCTATCATTCTCTTTTCTCTCTTTATTTGAGCTACCTCTATGTCAAGTTGAGAATATACAGAAACAAACTCTCCTATTGCCATACTACAAGCACCTGCCACTAAACCAGCAAAACCAGTAAGGATCATGACTGCAACATCATTTTTAACAGCTCCAACACCCATCATCAGTGAAGCAACGGAAACCAACCCATCATTGGCTCCCAACACAGCTGCTCGAAGCCATTGTGCCCTTTGTGAGTAATCAAAGTAGTCCTGTTCTGGTATTTGGCCTTCTTTTGCCTTACTATCATCCTTGGGAATTGAAATTTGGATATCGTCCAGGGCAGCCATGAAGGTAAGAGAAAAAAAAATCAAGAAGTTATCAGAAAGGAAAGAAAATGAAGAGAATATGAAATGCTTATGGAAGAGATAATCCCATAAATGAAGAGTATATATAGAGTAAGGACTCTTAAAATATGATAACCTAGATGCTGATTAAGGTGTTAGTGGTGCCAAAAGATAAGATAATGTGTTGGGCACAAGCCTTTGTAGTGGAATAAAATTAATGCATTTACTTTACCTAAATTGCAGCCCTGCTGAACTTGGTCATTGATTAAGAACTCAGTGGGATTGCAAACCTACCTCTGCATATTTAGTTTCTTGTCCAATTTAACATTTTATTAGAGAAAATAGTTACTTATATAGCTCTCTGTCTACTAAACCCTAATTCAGTGGCTTCTAAACTCTATTCATTTATATGGCCAACTTGCTTATCGATTTCTATATATAGAGAGCTCCCTCGGTGCAACTATATCCTTCAAATTGAGGTGGTTTCAAGAAAAAAATTTGACAATTCAAATTAATAATGTATGATAAGCAAATATTAAAGAGAGAAAGTTCTTATCTTCAACAAATAGATAGAAAAATAAATAATAAATAAAATAATGTACAATAACATGTATATCAGAATCTCTTAAATGCAGTTTCTTAATGAGAGAACAGTGCTCTTATAAGAGTAATCTTGATATAAGCAGACATGTAAAAGATGAATTTCAAAGATGGCAGTAAGTCCCATTTCTGAATTCCACAAAACACATGAATTAACCTTTTGGTAAATCTTTAAATTATATCTCATATACTGGTGATGAAATATACAATGATTTTTCTAATCCATATAAATGTTAATAAAGCAATTACATTAACTGATTGGTTCTTATAAAGTAGGTTCATTACATTTGAATATAGAAAACTTAGGAAAATGGATTGCTGAGTAGGAAAGCACACACATAACAGGGTAGACTGTGAATTTCCCACAAGTGAGAAGAATTCTATTATAAAATAGGAGGGAATGTGGATTGCACAGGCTCTTCACTATTATAATGGACATAATGGGGGAAAAAAATTGTTTTATATTGAACTCCTTTCTAACTCTAAACAAGAAATACTAACTAGCGTTATTATGTTACTTTCAATAATGCCACTAAAGAGTTGAGTCTTCACATGGCTAAGCGACCCGATGACTCACATTAGGCCGACTACACGAGGTTGTTTGGCCAATAGTGGGCTTCTTCCTTGTGTCATTTTTGGAGCTGGGGTTGGGGTTGCGGTCATTTTTAGTGTCTCGGAAAAGGGA
Source organism: Panax quinquefolius (assembly GCA_020205615.1). Classification (NCBI taxonomy): domain Eukaryota; kingdom Viridiplantae; phylum Streptophyta; class Magnoliopsida; order Apiales; family Araliaceae; genus Panax; species Panax quinquefolius. The sequence continues at coordinate 116,462,943 of CM035158.1, read as the reverse complement.
AAGGAAGTCCTTCCTTTTACAGCCCTTCCGCACATCGAGCTCATCCTCGTGGGACGGCTTTATCCGTATACTGAGCACACCAGAATACAAAGGAATGCATTTCAATCATTGAAAATTGGAATTCAAGATAGCCTTGCTACAGCCGGAGGATTTCCAGAAGAAGATGTCATTCGTTTGATGAGAAATAAAAAGGAATATCGAAAATTCGAGTGGTGTTTCTGATGGGGAAAACAAATCAAGAGCTAAAGAAGAAATTTCTATATTTATTTTATGAAAATTTATTATGATTAATGCGGGAGAAATTGATGTAATTAGTTATTTATTACTGGTGATTTAGGAAAATTTATATGGTTAGTTATTTTATTATAGGGGTAGTCTTTAGTGCTTTTCTTGCCCCCAAGTTTAATTAAGATATTGTTCTAGTTAAATATGGATGTAATCCCTACTCTTTACAATAATCAATATTATTATCCATATTGTTGATTGCGGTCAATTTCACACTTCTGGAGTAGAGGATCCTATGGAGTAGAGGATCCTAAGGGGTAGTGAGTGCTAAGCTTCACCCTAGCTTTAGCTTTCATTATTTTTCCATTAGTTACTGTTATTATTCATCCCACAGTTCCACTGGTCTTTTGAGGACTTCTAACTCTTTAGGTCAAAGAGATGATGTAATTTTGCGAATTTCCTCCATAATTGTACTACTGCTTTTCTTTTGGTCTTAGAATCTGCAGTTGTAGGAGAATTTGAAAGTAGTCCGTACAGGATTGTAAAATGAGGAAAGAAATCACATGAAAAGTAGGCATACGTTGCTCATGAGAAATGAGGGTACAGGTTGTGCTCTGAATCCAAACTACTACCAGGGGAAAAGATAAAATCATTACCTATATAAGAAGAAAAACAAAAACAAAATGACGACTTACTATGATCTAAGTACATAGTTTATAGTAGCTGATTAGGATAGAGATGCAATGTATCTATAAGAAATAAGAAATTTATTACCACTGATAAAGAGTTAGCTTCATGGTATATATAGATCAAGTCTTGGTTTTAGAAAGGCTTCAAAGTGTGATAATCAAATACTCTAATTTAGGCTGGTAGTAAAATTGCATAAGCATTAAGCAAACATACAAAGTTTTTTCCAATGACTCAGACAAATACACATACATTTGGGTATTCAACATGACACAGACTAAACTTAATTCAATTTACATTTCAAATAAGAAGAACATGAAAAGTTTTACACATCAAATTTCAATGCAAACCATAATGAAAAGGAAAGGGTGGAGATACAAAGTTTAAATGTTCACAAGCTTAAGGCAAGGAGAGATGTTATCTTATAACAGGTTTCACAGCTGTACCTCCTCAAGTTTTCTTTATTCTCTTTGTTATCTCCTTCGTCTCCCCAGTTAAGTCTATACAAATTAAAAACTTACACAGACTGGCCATTGGAGATGAACCACTTGCACAAAGACTTAGTAAGTTAGTAGATATTATCAGATTACCTTTCAGGTCTGTTCTTGGGATGAACCACTTGTAAAAGCAAAAGCTTGCAGAGGAACAGCACAGGATTGTGATTGAGCATCAGAGAATGTCCTCAACTCCTTGGGACAATTTTGAGTTAACCCGAGGGCCAAATCTGATTATGAAGCAGTAAACCATCATAAAGAAACTTGGTTTCACCATTTGAAACTGCTTCTGAGCTCGTAAGCCTCCTTCCATACTTCAACAAATAGGGATCACACTTTTTATTGTGTCTGCTATAAAACAGAATAGTCTTATTCCCATTACCTTGAGTTTTATAAACCTCAGAATGCAACTTGTGGCTCAGCTTATCTCATCTCTGATAATACTTCAATCCAGAGTGTAATCTAGCATCAACAGCGGAATTGCATTCTGTAATGATGACTTCAGCCATGCCAACCTCACCATTTTCTTGGCATTCATTGCCCTTTATATTAGCAGAATCGTGTAGTGAATGTTCCCAAACTGTTCCATCAGGATTCTCATTCAATTGTCTATTGGCCGATACCCCAGTCTTCCCATAAATCCCCAAATCCCCTATCTTCCTAACATCCAAACAGTTTAAATTTACTGAGCTAAAGTTCTTCGCAATCCTTGGTGATCTGTTCAGTGCATGATGCAACTGCAACGCAAGTTCCTGGTCATCCAAACACTTATTCTTCCCACAATTCTCATCATTCTTGGCAACCAAGCCCAATATACCATTAGCGAATGCCACAGCGTTTTTAGCCACCACCGCTTTCCTCAATGCGTCCTCTTTAGCTTTCGCCACAATCTTCAACTTCTTCTCCACCATAAAATTCTCATCTTTCACCAAATCTTCTAATAACTTAGGACCATTATCACTCACAACACCCCTAGAATCACACACTTCCTTATTTCTGCTCCTCCTACTCGAATTAGCAAGCAAATTAGGAACCCAACAATCTACACAAACCGAAAACTGCGAACCCAGATGACAATACGACCACGGAGGAGATTCCCCATACTTCCGAACACAATCCTTGTGAATAAATTTCCCGCAATCACCACACTTAAAGCATTCCAATTCCAAAGTGTTACCGAAACAATATGGGCAAATTTCGGACAATTGAAGGCGTTTGATGCATTTCTTGCATAGAAGAACAATGCGTCAAACACTGTCTAGGGTTTGGAGTCTGTCTTTAGTGCTTGAGAGATTGATTCGGAGTCCACAGCTGTGACGGTCGGAAAAGTTGGGCAATTCTCTGTTTTTCTTGCGTAATTGATCTGATGATGAGTCTGAGGAGAGAGAAGATTGAGGAGATGGGGCTTCAAGTTTAGTGTTTGAATTGGCAAGAAGACGCTTGCCGGAGATAGAAATGGCGGTGGCCGGGGATGGTGAAGGTGGTTTGGTGGTGGATTTGAATGGTTCTTTCTGGGTTTGATTCTCTGTCATCTTTGATGTGCAGAAATGACTAGGGTTTATTGAGACTTCATTGCATATATTTACTATTATTTAGGGTTTAAGAAAGTAAGAAACTGTATCGACTAAATTACAAATCTAGCCCTCCTATAAGTTATAACAATTTGTTATGTTTGTACAAAAATATTCCCTGAATTTTTTTTAGGTCTCCCTCATACATACATTAATTGTGCAAAATTGTTCCTCCAACCTCTTTTGTCAATAAAAGATTGATTTTTTAAAAATCAAATTTGACAAAAAGCGTTAACATATTATTCATGCTTAAAGTAAGGTTATTATAGTCATTATGAAATTTAGACCTATTTAAAATGCATTTGAGAGCATAAAAATTATACCTATTTGAGATCATTTGAGGACAAATAAAATTCAAAAGGTCTCTATGAGTTTGAATTCATTTTAATCAAACTATGAGTTTTAAATTATGGCTAAAATTCATGTCAACCAAATCGTATTTTTTGAAATTAAAATTACAAGTAGTCGTTAGGGTTTAAATTAGTATTGTAAATAGAATGGACAATTTGATTGAAATCTTGGGAACATGATGACTCGCACGTTAGCACTATAATAACCTTAATTTATATAACAGAATAATGCATTAGCATTTTATTGTCAAATTCAATTAACAGAAATTGTTTTATTATCAACGAAAAAGAAGGTTGTAGAAACAATTTTGCATGATTAATGTATATACGAGGAAGATTTGTGTTAAAAAATAAGTTTAGAGAACACTCGCAAAAACATGATAAATAGAATGTTTAGATCTGCAATTTAGTCTATTCTTATTCTTATGTTGTTTATAAATATATTTAAAATAGAAATAAAAGTGAGTTTTAAAAAATTTGAAAAAGATAAAAAAAATATATTTTCTTTTAAAAATTCCTCTCAAAATTTGAAAGATTTAAAAAAAATTACTAGAAACTTGAATGCTATTTTAAAATATATAAAATATTCTTATAATAATTTTAAAATATATATTTTTTTAAAATTAAAATTTTCTTTTAAAGAGAGATAAGAAAATAAATCTTCTTTCTTGGCTCTCTTTTCTCTCAAAAAGTTTATCCTTTCTTTTTTATTTCTTTTCTATGTCAAGTCACAACTCACAAACATAGTGTTACATACAAGTATGTTCGTACTTATCACACTATCTTTGACATGTGCATGTTAAAGTTTGACAAAAGATATTCCATTTATGCATGATAATTGATACCTCCATTACGCATACCATTTCATCTTTAAAAATATTATATTTAACAAATTAATAATATAATAAATTATAAGTTGTTATCGTCGATATCTATTTAATAAAATATGTTTTGAATTTTTATCATTAAATATAATAAATCATTAAATATATATCAAAATTTAGAATAAATTAAGTAGTATAATTAATAATTCTAACATCTTTTACCAATTTTATTAAATATAAATTTATATCATAAAATATATATTATGAAAGATTGAAAGTTAAGTATAATTCAGTTATTCTAACATCTTTTACCCAATTTTATCCAATATAAATTTAGAACGAAAATACTATATTTTACAATTTAATAAATTTGTCATAATTTTGGTAATAATTAACAAAACAAGATCTCTCCATCACATTTTTCATTAATTTTGTCTCTTTATACAATTAATGACAAAAGTATTATTTTAAACAAAGTAATTAATCATCAAAAATTCCATAATAATTGATTTTTAAAAGAAAAAACTTATTTTAATTTATTTATCGCTTATAATTTTCTAATAGAATAAATTATTTATTTTTATATATCATTTTTTCAAAAAATTTATCTCTTTATATTAATAGTTTTCAACTTTTTCTATATCATAAAAGGATAATAATAGAATTTTATATAAATTTTAATTTTAAATGATAATATTAAATGATAGTATTAAATTTTGTATGAAATTTCATTATTATCCTTTATATGGAAATTTAACTATTAATATAAAGAAAAAAAAACTCTGAAAAATAATAAAAAAATAAATTAAGGATGATATAAAAAAATAAATAATTTATTCTTTTAGAAAGTTGTAAATGATAAATAAATTGAAAAAAAAATCTTCTAAAAAGTCAATTATTATAGAACGGATGCAGTAATAATTAACAAAATAGAAATTGATATTTTTATATAATTTTTTAATATTTTTATATAAAAAATATCTATATATGTATAGTGACGGTTATAAGATTTATAACGATAATTTTTTTATAAAAATATCAAAAAATAATTAAAACTATGTTTGCTACCAGATGCACTGCACGTGACAGCGGCTAGAGCCACAAAAATAGATTCATTTCCTCGTATAGAGAGAGATACTGCGGCCCGACTCTTTCCTTTTACCATTCCGGCATTCCCTTCCCTCGTCGATAGGGTAAAAAGTTTCCGCTCCATTCATACGATACGATTCGATCGCCTCTTATAAGGTACAATAAAATCCCAGATCTACAGTTCATACAATTATTCGGTCAATATTTAACTATCAAACACTTGTTGTAGTCTTTCACTGAATCCAGTAGTATTCAGCTTTTATTTTAGCTCAATTTAGTTCCTTTTCATGCTTTTGAATTATTCAAACAGTTTATGAATGTGGGTTTGTTGATTTTAGCTCAATTTTGTTGTTTTACATGCTTCTGAATAATTTCAAATAGTTTATTAACGTGGCTTTGTTTTATGTTTTTTAGTTGTTTTTCAATCTTGTGAGTAATTTCAAACAGATTATTAATGTGGTTTTTTTTAACCCAATTGGCTAGTAATGGGTGGAAGTGTTGAGGTTTTTACCAGCGAGCTTAATCTTGAAAATGTTGATCCTTTGCCGGAAGATTTTGATCCAACAGCCGTAATCAAAGACCCTTTGCCTTCCTTAGCTGATGATGCTAAACTGAGCATTAATGGGGAAGAAGCGGAAAAAAATGGTGAAGTGAATAAGAGGAGAGAGATTGTACTCGGAAAGAATGTGCATACATCGTGCCTTGAGGTAACTGAACCCGATGTTGATGATGAAGTCACAGGAGAGAGAGAGGCTTACATGGCTGGTGTATTGGCAAGATATAGGAAGGCTTTACTTGAGAGGACAAAGCATCACTTAGGTAATAAGAGTATATTGTATCTTGTAATGCGCACAATTTGAGATTGTTCTTTCAATCAGTTTGCTGTTGTTTAATGTGCTGAAATATGCATTTCATTACTCTCTCTGTCCCAAATTGAGAGTCCCATTTCCAGTAATAGACTGAAGTGGTACGAGGTTCCGAATTTTCCGATTATATATTATATTAAAACTTGTGTTACAGTAATACCCCTATCTAAGAATACTCTATATAAGAATAACCTCTACAATATTATAAAAAAATTTGGTCCCAATTTGGGCCAGTTATAAATAGGAATAACCTCTAAATTGTAATATATTATATACTTTTTAAGTCCCGTATTAAGAAACTATATCTCTATATAGTAATAATTTCATATATATATATATATATATATATATATAGAGAGAGAGAGACAATATTAATTTTAAAAGACTATATTTTCTATAAAAGACTACATTTCCTATAAAGAACTACATTTTTCTATAAAAGATTACATTTCCTATAAAGGATTACATTTTCCTATAAAAGACCACATTTCCTATAAAAGACCACATTTTCCTATAAAAGACTACATTTTCTATAAAAAACTACATTTCCCTAGTTTGAAAATCTAAATAATTTATGTTTTCTTTAATTTTTGTTATAAAATCTATAAAATCTTATTTTTGTTAAAATGGATATTTTTGGGTGTTCGAAAAATATTTTTACCAATACCTCTATTTAGTAATAACCTCTCAATTAGAATACAAATAGTTTGGTCCCAAGTCTATTCCTAAATAGTGGTTTTACTTTATATGTTATTCTCGGAAATTTATTTTCTTACTTAAACATTGATCTTTCAACATTATTCTTTTTACTTAGGCTTGTGTGAAGTATAGAATAACTCTTGTGTGCTTGTAGTCAGACAAGATTTTTTGCAAGAATATACTGATAACCATGAGCAAATATGTTTTTATTAGGTAAAAAACTATGAGGATGTATGTTAAATAATTAATACTATAAGGTCATTCATTTTTAACGGGAGCCTGTTAGGGAACAGAATTTTAAACCATGAGTTCATCATACTTTCCAATGGCAGCAATTAGCATCACTGAGACACATAATGATCTGCATTTTCAATAGAAACTCCCACATTATTGATTACAACATAACAGGTAAAAATTTACATAGTGTACATTATGTTTCTAGTGATGTAAAGCTTGTTTTCCCATCAAAAATTGAACTTTGCTATGTTATCCGAATAGTTGAACTGTAAAAGTGTAAAAAAGAAGTTGATTCTGTTTTGATAATTCCTCTAAATAATGGTGTTCATATTATCAGTTTAGTAGCTGTTGTTTCCTTACTCCTTTAATATCTTGTAAAATAAGAGTATATTATCCTTAAATAATTGGGTTCATACTTCAGAATGTGTTTCTACCTTGCATATGGGAATGCTGCTGGTGGAACATTTTTTAGAGACTTGTTGTATATCAACTCACAGCTATATTAAATTCTTAATATATTAGAATACATGAATTTGACCTTGATGAGCGTCAAAAGAGTTGACATATCATAATCTGTTTTATAAAAGTAATGAAAATTTGATAGCTCCTTGTAGCGATTTCTGGTTTGTAAAATTGGTTGGCATACTTTCTTACTCTAATGTGCTGTACCTATTTTTCTTAACAAATAGCTAATACTGATCCTTCAACTGGTTTTATTTATTTTAACACAACGTATTTGAACCATTTTTCATTATTTACTGTTATTCTTTTTTGGCTTTTTGAGATTACTATAATAAGATCCCAGCTTGGACTTGCTCTTTCTCTCATGTCAATATGAACATTCCCACCTTCTTTTCTCCCTCCCTCCCTCCCTCTCTCCCTCCCTCTCTTCATCTCCCCCTCTCTTTCTCTCTCTATCTGCACACACACAAACACTCTCGTACATTCTGTGTAGTTACACATTGACGCTATTCAATTTGTTTTGATACAATTCATGCTTAGTGTTACAAGAGTTGCATTAGATTTCAATATCAGGGGACATTTTCATGTTGATATATTATTTTTTCCTTCCTTGTGGTCACATGAAATCTGTAACAGGTTACCCATATAACCTGGATTTTGATTATGGTGCATTGGGACAGTTGCAACACTTCTCCATCAACAACCTTGGGGATCCGTTTATAGAGAGCAATTATGGTGTCCATTCCAGACAGTTTGAAGTTGGTGTACTGGACTGGTTTGCTCGTCTATGGGAATTGGAGAAGAATGAATACTGGGGTTACATTACAAATTGTGGTACAGAAGGCAATCTTCATGGCATCTTAGTCGGGTTAGTAGCTTCGGGTTTTTGTTCTATGAAATTTTTCCTTCCTGGCAATGCTAATTCTTACACTCTTCAGAAAAATTCTTCCTAAATTAATTCTACAGGAGGGAAGTATTCCCAGACGGAATCTTGTATGCATCACGTGATTCACATTATTCTGTATTTAAAGCAGCACGAATGTATCGGATGGAATGTGAAAAGGTCAACACCTTAATCTCGGGAGAGATAGATTGTGAAGATTTCAAAGCTAAACTTCTTTGTCACAAGGACAAACCAGCAATTATCAATGTCAACATCGGTACGTACTTACATCTCTCCCTATATTATGTTTTTTTTTGTGTGACATCATGCTAAACCACAAAGTCCTGCAGGAACAACTGTAAAAGGTGCTGTTGATGATCTTGATCTGGTTATCAAGACCCTTGAAGAAACAGGGTTTAGCCATGACCGGTTCTATATCCACTGTGATGGAGCTCTGTTTGGTCTCATGCTGCCTTTTGTCAAGCGTGTAAGTTTTCATTTAATTTGCAAAGCAAGTATGCACTTCTTAGGTCAGAATATGATATTCTCCAAAATGTTGCTTTTGTTATGTGCATATAGGATGCATAAAATGCCCATCAGTTGATCAACGCATCTCCTTCTGCTGATGTGTTGCTCTTTATTTAAAACTTCCCAGTGCTCCGAATATGTTTGCATAGGTGCAGCATTATTTTATCAAATAGTTAAAAACATAAAATCTCCAAGTTCGAAGGCATGCCTTTATTAGCTATCCTGTTCATTTTTTTAAAAAAATCACGTAAGATTGCGGGAGGAATGTTAAAGTTATTGTGGTTTACTCCAAGACACACCGGGAATCATAACAAAAAAACTTTCCTTATTCAAAAAACTAAAATTGGTACTTTTTCCCAAAATGATAGTCCCACTTGAAATTTTTCATGCATGTTAAGGTTGCCAATCAATACGTGGACATAATTTTTTATGGAATTTATTCCAAGTCACAAGTTTCAATCAGTGTCATTCGCAAATCTTAACATGCAATAAAAGTTTAATTGAGACTCTCATTTTGGGATGGACGATGGAGGGAGTATTGTTATTGGTCATGCGTGGTTGGTGAGTATATCATTGTATTATATGAAGAAATTAAAATCCTTGTGCGGATGACAGGCACCAAAAGTTTCTTTCAAGAAGCCCATCGGAAGCGTCAGTGTGTCGGGACACAAATTTGTGGGTTGTCCAATGCCTTGTGGTGTCCAGATAACAAGATTAGAGCACATCAATGCTCTTTCGAGGAATGTGGAGTACCTTGCTTCTAGAGATGCAACTATCATGGGTAGCCGATTTCAGGACCCCAAAGCAGGCAACAACAACCTCAAAAATGTTAATAGTAGGACTAATCACACCCACGGAAAATGTGTCGTCTTATGGGCATGCTCCAATCTTCCTTTGGTATACCTTAAACCGCAAGGGATACCGGGGATTCCAGAAAGAAGTCCAGAAATGCCTTAGGAATGCATACTACTTGAAGGATCGCCTTAGAGATGCGGGGATTGGGGCAATGCTGAATGAACTCAGCAGCACGGTTGTGTTTGAGCGCCCACAAGATGAGGACTTCATTCGCAAGTGGCAACTCGCTTGCCAGGGGAACATTGCTCATGTTGTAGTAATGCCCAACATCACTGTTGAGAAACTTGATGGTTTCTTGAATGAACTCATTGAGAAGCATGCTTTGTGGTATAAAAATGGGACGCTTGAGTCGCCTTGCGTTGCATCCGACCTAGGTAAGGAAAATTGTCTCTGTGGTTTACATAAGTGACAATGATAGTAGTGCTTTCAGAGCAACCTGCTTTTGTTGTTTGTTTGTCGGTATCAAAACTCTAGTAGTTTGTATTAAATAATAGATGCATTCCATATGCTCTTACATTTATATAAGACCTTAATTGTTTAAATTTGAGATTCGAGTAAGATAAATTAGTTAAAACCTTCCTCGGAATATGTTGTTTATGATTACTTTTGCATATTACATATGGAATATGATTTTGGAAAGTATTCGATCAACGGAATATGTTCATTCTTCACATGTAGAACATGAAAGGAAAGGAGAATTACCAGAACTTTTCAAAACCGAAAGTACCTACCTACCTTGCTTTACTAGTTGGCGTATATGTCAAAATTCAACTCGAATTCGAATTGATCGACACCTTGAAAAAGAAAAGGTGCATATTCCAGGAATTTGATTAGTCATCACGCATATTAATTTAACGTAAGGAGCATAATTCTAGATTATATTTGTCATAAATTTCAAGCTCTGCTTTATTATTACTAGTATTTAATAGTAATTTGTAGAGAATGGCAGCAAGTAATCCCAGCAGGCTTTCAATTACCTTTTGTTCTGGAATCCCAATTCCACACATTTGCTTTGCTTTCCCTTTTATTCCCTTTCCTTTTCGTTTTTCTTATTTTTTACGCGTCTGTACTGCCTTTACTATTTTAATAATAATATATGAACAAAAATAAACAGGACTAAATAATTTATATATTATTATCTCATTTATTCACAAACGTATTTAATATATCTAACGTTGAGTTGAATTTGTTGTCAAATATAGTAGTAACACGGTTGGGGCACGTTGTAGTAAAATTATTTACTTATAAGAAGGAGACTTAAATACTTTTCAAGTTTTGATGATCATTAATTACTTAAACAATTGCCAATAATTTTAAAAAAATTACAACTTTATGGTTATAATAAGTGGAAAATTATATATGGTGATGCTAATTAAAGCTAATAAGTAATATATACTTGTAACAAGATTAATAAAAATTCTCTTAATCCCAAATTAAAGAACATAAGCAGCTTGTATCTAAGAGGAATAATAATACTATTAACTTAATTTCTTAAATAAAAACAATTAAAAAAGATGATCTAGCTAGTATTTATGTCTTGAGAATTATATATAGATGTAGAAATAACAAAACAATAACCACTTTTTACGCAGTAGTATTTATTTGGAGAAAACTTTAATTAATTTAATTAGGCGGGGTTTCACTTATCTCTAGCTTTAATTTGATAATTAACAACTACTAATTAAGATTACCATATGATGATAAATTAAAAATAATATTCTAAGCATATCAATAAGTTGACCCGCGCACTCGCACAAATCTTTATATAATTACAGATATTGGCATCATTGTAGATTCCCACTACCTAAAATATATATATATATATATAAAGACAAATATAATAATATAGGTAATTAATTAGACAAATGCTGTCTAATTTTACGTACAATTTATCAATATTTTTTTTAGTAACGTTTTTGAAATTTTTATACTTTCAGTTCTATTCCAAAAAATAAGAACAAAAGAACGTGTACCGAAGAAAATATTTTAATATTCTAAAATAGAGGGAGTATTTTAAAATTGTCGCAACCCTTTTTCTTATTTTTGGAAGCTCAAAATTAGAAAATTGGACTCTCATTTTGATATGGATACTGTTTTCTATAATTTAGTATGTTTTTTTTTTTTGGCAAACATTATCATTGATGCCCAAGAAAATATATTGTGCCCCAAGAGAGAGCTGCTACATATGCTTTCCATGGCAACCATACACTAAATGAACTTTTATATATCAAAGAAAATTAAGAAACTACAGACAAGCATATATATATATATATATATATATATATATATATATATATATGGCTATATATAACAAAAAAGTGGAAAAACTGTTTTTAAAAAAAAACAAAACAACAAACATGCATAAAACAATACAAAAAGTTACCCCAATCCAGCAGAACCAACCAACTTGGTTAAGCCAAAAGTGATCCCCATAGCTAACCATCCTCCAACCAAAACCCTAAATATAGACTTTACTATAGGTGTCTTCCCCAACACGGCACTCAACCCTCCAAACCCTAACAATGCAAAACTCACTGCTGCTATCACCACCACCAATCTCACATGATAATCCATCAAAAACGCCGCCGCCAGAAGTGGCACCACGGCCCCTAACGCGAACGCTAAGGCCGACGCCACTGCCGCTCTAACCGGACTCGGCAACTTCTTTTTCATGGCATCCAAGTCATCTTTTCCCACATTCCCATGCAAGCCCTCCCTCTTAATCTGTCCCATTTCTGTGTCATATTGGGAGTACACCGATACAAATTCTCCGATTGCCATGCTACAAGCTCCGGCAACTAAACCCGCGATTCCGGTGAGGATCATCGTTTTGTTGTCCTCCCGGACGGCTCCAACTCCCATCATCAGTGATGCAGTTGAGAGCAAACCATCGTTTGCTCCCAACACGGCGGCTCTAAGCCACTGTGCTCTTTTCGAGTAATCGAAAATTTCCTCTATTTCGGGATTTGTTGTGGTTTGTCCTTCAAGATCTTGGTTGGGTTGGTCATGAACTTTAATGACAGAGGCCATATGTATATTGAGAATTAAAATGGGGAAGAAAAAGAAATATAGCTAGCTAGGAATCGAGTTTATATATGTTTGTATAAACTGTGAATATAATTGAATATGGATATGGTGAAATGTGGAGGACACACGCCAAAATGGAGTGGCTATTTATAAGGAGTTGTACAGTTGGATTTTTATATTTTATTTGTTTTTTTTAATTAAAAAAAAAGGTATAGTACTGGGAAAATGTTTATGGCCATTAATTGAGCTTTTAGTGGCTAGTGATATGTCTTGTTTTAGAGGAATGTGGAATCTGTACGTGTTTACACTACTTTAAAGTTACAATTAAAGATATATATATATATATATATATATATATATATATATATTTCATTATTTAATTAATCTTTTTCGGATGAAAATTAAAATTCTGCTCAATCATGCTAGATTTTACTTTATAAAAACAGATTTTTTGCTACATGAAAAAGTGAAATGATGTGAAAAGGGTTAGCAGCCTGCAGGTTTATGCCATTTTTATTAATTTACATTGTTAGATTTAAGTTGGATAATACACACAATCTCACACAAAATAGATGAAGAACGAAAATGTTAGAACACGTTATATATCTAAGTTCATCGAATTGTGGCTAATTCTGATCACATTCTACATTAATGATTCACGCATCAAACAATATTTTTATAGTAATTAAAAAATCCTAATTACAATAACATGAGACCTAATATAAATATTAGTAAAATCTAAGATCGCGTTACTAATAAATTCACAAGCCAAATATACATGTTGTTAACGCCCCATGCAATTCCATTTCGCTCACCGACCATCAAGGCAGCCGTTAGCTCACTAGGAAGTGAGATCACTGATTATCCTGTCATAGTGACCATTGATCATACCATGGGCGGATCTACAGTAGTGGCAGGGGGGCCACCTGCCCCTACTGAATTTTTTGTGTCCTCCTTAGCTTCTTCCCTTTTCCCAATAGTACATACCCCATCACCACTCTTTTTTTGTATAAGTGACTTTTTAAAGTAAGGATAATTTTGTTTTACTTCTTTTCTTCATAAGCCATGTGTAATATTTGGCTCAAAAAATAAGTATTCTCTTCTATTATTTTTTTCTTTTTTAACTAACATCCTGTAAAGTTTTTAATTTAGTTGTAGAAAAAAAATGAGAAATTTTTTTTTGACTCGAAATATACTTATTTTTTTAATATTTTTTTCTAATTAAAACTCAAAAACACCACTTTTCTTAAAAAAAAATCTCTTCTATTACAAAATTGACATTATTTCCTTTTGTTTTCATTTGCTTCCTTTTCTTTTATCACCAAATTAAAACTCAAAGACAAAGACAAGGTATTAAAACTCCAAAATTATTTACTTAGTTTTCTTTATCCCGTGTGGCCTTATCCAACTCTTTTGGATTTGTCACATTTGTACTATATTGGATTTTTAATAAAAAAAATTGTTGATAAAAAAAATCATTCTAATATTTTTCTTATAAGAAAATCATGAATATATATATATATATATATATATATATATATATATATATATATATATATATATTAAACTTAACGAATTAAGTGTTGAGAAATTATATTGAATTCAGAAAAGTATATATAAATATATAGTTATAATTTTTATTCTTAACAAAAAAAAATTTGAATTTGAATTTATTAAATTTTGTGTACTTGGATCCACTTCTAATCATACCCATTGAAGTATGAGTCAACCCCAACATATATATATATATATATATATATATATATATATATATATATCAAATCCATTGCACCCAGTTGAGCAAAACAGAAACATTAATTATCAAATGTGAAACCCTAACAAACTAGAGAACTTAAAATCTTGAAATGAAACCCTTTTTTTTTCTGAAAATTTTGTCTGTTAGGACTTATCACGAGCGATGAATGATTGATTATTTGTTAACTATATAAGAAATGAAGAGAGAGAAAGACGTAGAGAGAGGCTAAAATTTTGTAATACAATCCAAAAAAGATGGCTTTTTTTCGTGTTAGATTTTATTATTTCTATATTTTTCCCCCAATGCCGTTAACATTTTCTACTAAATTAAGAAGATAGATTAAAAATAGATATTTTAATAATACACGTAATTCGAATATTGACATATGTAAAATGCATGATTTACTCATAAGAACTAAAATAGAAAACAACTGTTATATACGTAAAGAATTTTCTTTTTTTTTTGTAAGAAATTAATTAAGAAAGGTCTATTTGCATTTTGGCATTTTTGTGATGTAAAATCATTAAATACCTTTTAATTTCTCCAAAATAAATTTGTATGATTAGTTTGTTTTGTATTCAAAAGAAGAAAATGGAGGCTACCAATATATATATATATATATATATATATATATATATATATATATATATATATATATATATGTTGTGGGTATATAACCATTTTATTTCATTTCCCACTATGTTATTTACTGCCTAAATGTTAAATCTTGTACATGCATGTATGACTATTTCAGTAGAATTATATATGTAGACTGCACCTCTTATTTTATTTTATTTTCAATATTATATATAAATCAAATATTTGAATCCTTACAAAAAGTTTGTTGAGAAGAATATACATGAGATTCGTTTCTCATACGGTGATATGAGATATGTTATTACATATGAGACTTTATATTCATTAAATTAAAAGCATCTGAATTCTAATGACAATAGAAATTGAAATATAACAAAATTAGGAATATAAACAAAATAAAATTATTATTTCTTAAATTTTATCGTTATAAGATTGTATCTTTAATTTTGAAACGAAATAATTAATTAATGATTATCCTCTTTGTTAAAACTTTTCTTCTCCTCTTCGTCAGACAATTGATATAATGATAATATGCATATTTGATACACACTAATATATTAGTGCCTAACATTTTTGAAGTATGGGATAAGATTATCGAGGACTAGACTAATATGAGTATGTTGTATGATTTGTTTATTAGGCCTTGCTTTAGTTTGGGTTTGGACCACTTCTTTTAATGAGTCTTTTAATGAGACTCGGATTCGTTAATAAGATGATTTAAATCTGAACATTAGAAATAATTTGAATAAAAATATGAGTAGAAATTTGAGCAAGGCGTTTAAGATTCAAACTACTCGAATTCTTGATTGTGATTCGATACATACTCGGTTGATACATATTCGATTAGATGTTCGATTCATTCTCTTATAATATATACAAATTTAAATCAAATTAAGAAAATTAATTATTATTTTGTTTTGTTTTTAATTTTAATTGTGATTTTATATTTGTAAAATATAATAGTAAATATATGTTCTCATTTCTAAGTAAAATAACAAATTCAATCTATAATTATATTTATTACAAAATTAGTTATTATGTGAAGACTCGAATTCGAACATGAATTTGAAGGTCGCGAATAGTTTGAATAAATATTCGAGTCGAGTCGGATCGGATCAAATTCGAGTAATAAACATTCGAATCAAATCTGAGTAAAAATTTTCAAATATAATTCAAATTTGAGTAAAAATTTATCATTTCGAATTGAATTCGAATAGTTCTCTGTTCGCTTCGATTCAACTCGTTTATACCCTTTAGCCCTTAAGCTTAGCCAATATATACATCATTCGTTCAAAAATATGACAGGTAAGGCCATCATAAGATAACAGAGTTGGTTCACAACTGCTCTTGAGAACTCAGAAACCTTATTATCAATTAGAATCAACTTTTGATAATCAAACATAAAACCCACAATATCCTCTTTTATTAATATAACTCAATATTTCCCTAATTCAAAAAAACAAATCCATGTAGCTGGAACTGGAATACAAGCATTGCTAGTTTGTAGCAAAGATAATCGTTTGAAAACAAAAGGGCAAGAAGACATATTAATATAACTTCTCTCCAATCACTTCAGTTTCGCAAATAGCTTAGGTGCAACCTGTGTTTCAAAAACATAAAAAAAGTTTTAGTAGACATTAGCATTGATATAACAAATACCACCTATTCAAACAGCACAAAGGGACTGACAAGAAGGAAAAATAATATTGACTTACACATTTGTCCACACATTGCCAATAATCAAAATATTGCCCAGTGCAATGCTTGTGCCCAGATTCATCACCTTGAATCCTTTTTACACATGCCTGTAAAAGTGCAACCAATTGAAATTAGTAACAGCAACTTGAGAAATTAGTAACAGCAACTTGAGAGATCCATACAAAATTATATACCGAACAAAGGATATAGATACTTCTCTCTGTCCCAGTTCAAAGGCTCCTGTCTTTTCAGGGATGTTCCAATAGGGTATCTTTTTAAAAAGTAAAGCTATTACCGATTTATCATCAACGTCACCATGCAACATGTACATAAAATGATCTGTGCTACTTTAATTAGTGGAACTGGCTTGTGCAGGATTTGGGTAGAAAACATATGACAACTTGGTCAATCTACAATCCCACTATGCATCTAAAAGAAACTCAAAAACTCCTAGAGAAAGGAGTACCAAGTTCAATGAGGAAACTAGAGCTCAATCATGAGGATCGTACCAAGTCAAGTTTAATTTATGCTTAAGCTAAAACTGCCCAAATACTCGATCTTGAGTTCTCAGACTCATTTGCTCCAATATATATATATATATATATATATATATGAGTTTGGCTCATGTATTGTAAACAAAATCATATGCACACACCCAACAAATATATGGACATACTGATTTAAAAGAAAAAGACAAGCACTAAAGCTCAGGGGTGCACATCACACTCTGCACAACACATACTAGAGCAGAAACATTAGCAGATATAGGTAGATGCCACTGAACAAATCCTTCAGATGATCAATAAATCTTAGGGTGACAGTGACACAACTTCCTTGAAGCATACAAGAAAATAAGAACTTTAAAGTAAATTGTCTCAACTCTTGAATACAAAATTGGTGTCCTTGTTCTCATTAGACAACAAGCCACTGCCTGTTTTCTCCCTCACCCTGCACCTGCAACCCCTCTCTCATTAGTTTTAGCTAGTCAAATAAACAATTGACTTGGAGGCACAAGGGATGTACAGGACTAAGAACAGAAGCTGGAAATGTGGCCAATCTCTAAAATTGCTCTCTTTATTCCGACTCTTATGGCCAGGAAAAAACTCTTCAAATCTCGGTCCATAAATCTAATTATGAAACATAAAACTAACTCAAATTGCACATTTTGGTTTTTAATCCCAGGATGACATCAGTACCAGTAGTCCTGATGTTCCAGAACCATGTTCCCAGAATCATCACTCTTAAGTCCCATGTATAAACTAATTTCGACTAGCATATTGTTGTGAACAAGGGAAACAATGCATGGTAACAGGGAATAACTATAAGGTTGAGGCAGATACAAGTAATGAAATACTGAAATTCATGTGTGTGAGAATCACCTGGTAGTCAAGCAAAGGTTTGACACACTTGGGCTTGCATGAATCTTCCATGTACTTCTTCTGATCAACAGGATCCTCATCTGCCCTAAATAGAGGAAAAAGTAAGTTCATTATTAGCACTTTAACAGATAAAGCATACTTTTAATAAATAAAAATGTACAGACTGTAATAACTCTAGAAAGAAGATAGGTCCCTGGAATATGCATCCTGACATATAAGTCTAGCACTGGTTACTAGCTTTTGACATATGAGAAAGAAAAAATGTCACGGAACATAGCCCAGATTTATCAGTGCAGCAATCTCAAACTTTCAGCTGATTGGTCTGAGACAGCATGTCAGCTTACCGCATAAAGGTAACACTATTGACTATTCTGCCAGAAACATGAACTGTGACACCTTAATGAGTTCTCATGCCCCATTTTGATGTTAATTTTATTCAAAAACAGCTGCCAACAACTCTTAGAAGTAACAAATTACTCTAGAAATTAGTGGAAGGAAGATACGAGTTATAAGCTGGGGAAAGGGTGGACCATAAGCTGCAACCAGGAAGGATCTAACAACATACATATTAGGCATAAAGTTTAATCCAGTATCTTTTTGCATGTATTCAGAGGCAGTCTCCAGAAGCGGTATTTTGAGAAGATTGTGCACAGATGGGAAAAAGCTTCCAACACAATGTTGTAGGCACTATGAAGGAGTTAAGATAGCAAACTATCATTTTATCCATCATGTGGCAGCAGCAAAAGATCCTATCCTATTAACATTTTCTAGATGATTAAGATGTGTCTGTTATACCAATGCAGTTAAAAGAAATCTGAAGTGCATCACTCTTGGGATAATATGGAGCTTTGGACCAAAAAAAAATGAATTTCACGTTGAGGACATAATTTGAAGACACAGAAATCAAGCTTATTGAGTTTGGGATTCACAAAAGTTCTTTATACCCTCTCCTTGCTTCTTTATATTTGCCCATACCTAGGTTGCAGCCCTAGATGAGCAACTCTAAAAAAATATTTCTACTAACAAAACAAACTTGAGTAAATAAGAGAAAAGATTAAGATAGGTCTGAAAGAGTGAAAGTTCAAATAAACAATGATATCAACACACGAGTCCCAACCCTCATATCATGCTAAAGAGTTGATCAACACAGGATTTTTCCACTCAAGGAATGCAAATGTCCCGATAAACAGAAGGCCTTCATCATAATAGGCCCTCCAGAGTTTCTATCACTATTAAATAATTACAATGACTAAAAAACAGGCAGCTTTATACTTGCAAAGTACCATCATAAATCTTAGCACTGTACATTGGAAGATTGGATCATTTCTCATTTAGATCATACTCATTATACTTCTAACCTCTAAATCTTGCAAAGTACCACCATAAATCTTTAAGTGAACCCTCATTATACTTCTAACCTCTAAACCTCACCCAGAACTACTGTTGTTGGCCCAAACAAGTATTTTATGAAGTTCAGGGTATTTTTAATAAGCATGACATTCTTTTCTTCTTTTTTTTTTTTTAAGAAATTAAGCATGACAATATTCTAGCATTGATAATGCAAGTAAAAAAAATCACATACATTTAATACCTATATTTATAATTATACACCTCAATTAAAAAAGGTAAAACTTACATTGGAAATGAAGACAAGTCTCTAAAAATCAGCGCTTCTCAAATTCACCTGCATATGCATTAATACATATAAAAAAACAATCAAAACCAAAAATTTCAAGTTTTATATATCTATATGCGTAAAAATGAAACCCTAAGATTACAGATCGATCGAATATGTGATAGATCACGAGATTTAAAAAAAAAACAAAATAGTGAGAAATATTAGCGGAGCTAAAATAAGTGAGAAGAGAGAAAAAGATTGTACCTTGATTAATGGGGGTTAAGATTGAGCCGCCGCAGTATTGCTGAAGCTGCAAAGCAAAAGGAAGGAGAGCTTTATTTCTGGTCTTCTCGAAGTGCCTGGTGGCTGGCCTGGCCGCTTGGGGGTAAATTAACTTGCGCGTGGTGCGCATGATATGCACCCCTTCACTTGTTTTGGGTTATGATGGGCCTTGTGGGCTGGCAGTGGTTTGGATTGGGTTTTTGCCTATATGTATTATCTTAGGTCCAATTTTTATAACTATGGACCTATGGTCCAATATTAGTTCTGAAATGTTGCATAGAATGTGCACTCTTTCCGTTGTAGACAGTAGCCGTCATGCAATTTTTTTGTTATCGTTTAATTTTTATTATTTTAAAAAAAAAAAATTAACAAAATACTTTCAAATAATATGTTCAACTTTCACCAATAATTAGTCTATGCTTTGCTCTCCATTGCACCAAAAAATAAAATAAAGAAAATTGATATTTTCACGTGTATTTTTTGATATTTTCACATGATTTTTTTTATATGAACATACAGTGGGTCTCACCTTCATGTGAAAAGAAATCATGTAGAAATATCAAAAAACATGTGGAACTACGTAAAATATTTTAATTATTTGTTTTAGTAAAAGTTTTATGAATAAAGAAAAAGTTTAAGACGGTGTTTGATAAAATTGAGTAATTAAGATCTGAATGGTTAATATATTTTAATAAATTAGATCATCTAAATGAAATAACATCTTAATCTAAAAAATGTTTGATAACTAAAAAGTATAAAACATTTAAATGACACTATTTTGTCGTTTAACCCTCTGAATTATTTAAAATTTTTGTTTGAATGTTCTTAAAATTTAAAATTGAAGGAATACATTATTTATTGAGGCTATTTTTGTCTATAAATTTTAAATAAACTCTTAATAGTTAAGATTTGAGTTTTTATTTTAATGATCAAAAAAGTATTAAGAGACAAATAAAATTTATCTCCGAGCGAATCAAAGGCAAGTGAATTAAGAAAACATTACCTAAATCAGCACTAAGTCCACCTCCAAAGGGGAGGGGAGGATGGAGTGGGGTGGAGGGGAGGGAGTGGGGTGGGGGTGGAGGTGGGGGTGGGGTGGAAGTTTTCCAAGACATGCATGGTCGGCTCTCACTTTCTTTGAATTTGATTTGATGGATTCCATCAAACAATGGAATTCCATTTCTTTCTAGAAAAGATTGCTTCTAGACAATCCATGTTAGAGGCTTATGGCTATTGTCTCTAATCTCTATATAGACAAACAAAGTTAGTCATGACAACAATATCGGTATAGAAAAAAGGAATGAAATTTAAACAATTTTTTTTTTTTAAAAAGAAAAAGATATGGATAGAAATTTATTACAATTTGATGATATAGTCTAAAAACTCATGATTTATTTAGTTATTAGGGTTTAGAGCATGTGTTTGGACATCATTTGTGCATTGTGTTTAAATTATAAATACCGTGTCTGCATGCATTTGAAAATTTAAACGTATTTTAAAATTTTATTGTTTATTTATTAGTTGTTAATGTCAAATACAATTAATTTAACTTATAAATATTATATTTAGGGCAAACGCATTGCATTAAAAGTAATATGATAAATTTAATACATTTAAAAGTTCAAATACTACTATTACAAACATAAATAACTCAACTAGTTAATTATTAAATAAATTATTTTATTTCAATTAAAATTTTAAACGCACTAAATCATTTATAACATATTATAACATTAGAGACACAACTTATTATATAATTATTTTATAATTTATTAATGTGATGTAATCTCCGCCTTAACTTTTTTGTCAATAAATTATAAAATAATTATACAATAAATTACTCAATTTTTGAGGGTCCCGTTGAGACAGGGAAATTGCCATTACTAATCAAAGCCAAATCCTAAAGATTCCTTCTCCGTCTACATGCCTTTTTCTGAGCTACCAAACAGGTCATAACATAAAAAGGCGTACCGAAATTTAAAGTTCATTTCATTTGAATTTCACGTTCATTTAGCCACTCGTAATCATAAGTCACAAGTCATATATATACTACAACATATCTTTAATGGGGAAACACTGAAAAAAGTGAGCTTTGCCATCGCCCATCAGATTCAGTTATCCTCCCATTACATAGCAGGTATGCTACAATCTCTCTCTTTACCTATGAAATACTTGATTCTGGGAAAGTGTTCATCTGTTTATTGATTGTCTTTTTATCTAGTTTTTCTTCTCTGTCGGTAATTTATTCTAGATTGATAGAACTATGCATGTATAGTTATATGTTTGTAAATCTCGATCTGCTTCAAATGAGTGGACTGTTGCTGTTTAGTTGGCAAGAATTTCCGACGAAAATAGTAAAAAGATTTGATTTTTCATTTTATTTGCTGGATTTTGAATTATATTTTCTTGTTTCATTGTTTGGGATAATTAGCCGACCAAATTGATTGCACCTGTTTGTGATCCTTATGTTCCACATATTTTCACGCTAATATGTAGTTAGTTTGAAAGGATTTAGAAATAAGCACATTTATGAGAAGGGAAAAGTAATTTTGAAATGCCAATGGAGATAAAATGACAAATTGGAATTATAAGTTGTCGATCAATTGCCATCAGTGAAGAAGAATTACTTGGTAGTATTGATAGTGATGGTTGGGAAAGAAAGATTTTGAATTGATGCAAGAAAGTAAAAAACATTAGTTTGTGGTTTAGCGAGAGGATATTTCGCTAAGCAGATTAGAATTTGTAGCTAACAGCAAAAAATATTAGTGGATTTTGCATTGGTGAACGGAAAGTTGTGATCCATACTATATAAATGTTTCTTTTAATGATGATTCAGATATATGTTTTGTCTTTTTTCTTTTTACAAGTTTGATGTCATACCTTTGAACGATTATAATATGTTTGTATACCAGCAATACATATGCATTTATGGTTATAAAAGAAATTTGATTCATTGTTATAAGTTCATGTTTAACCCGTTAATTCAGACCATATACCTAATTTACAACTTAATTGTTCCTCTTGAAAGGTTATAAACAATGGCTGACGCTGACGATATTCAACCCCTTGTGTGCGACAATGGAACTGGAATGGTTAAGGTTAGTAGAATAAGTTATTCTATTGAAGGCCGTAGGCCTGTTTTTTCTTCTCAATGAACAGGTTTAAATTTGAATTTGGGAGTTTACCAAATGATGCTCTTTTAGTCATTCAAATGTCCGTGCAGTGATGTTTATATTTTGCAGTCACTCAATATTTTCTTCCACTTGCAATTGGTATATTAAACAACAAAAATGATTTCATTTACATGTTTAAGCCTAAGTCTCCCGTAGCATGTTTCATTTGCTTAAAGAAAACAAATGTTTACTTGAACTATATCCTTAAATTTTGGTATGCAGGCTGGATTTGCCGGGGATGATGCTCCTAGGGCTGTGTTCCCCAGTATTGTTGGCCGACCTCGACATACTGGTGTGATGGTTGGAATGGGTCAGAAGGATGCCTATGTTGGCGACGAAGCACAGTCAAAAAGAGGTATCCTTACCTTGAAATATCCAATTGAACATGGAATAGTTAGCAACTGGGATGACATGGAGAAGATTTGGCATCATACTTTCTACAATGAGCTGCGTGTAGCCCCTGAAGAGCACCCAGTATTACTTACAGAAGCACCACTGAACCCAAAAGCAAATAGAGAGAAGATGACCCAAATCATGTTTGAGACCTTCAATGTGCCTGCCATGTATGTTGCTATCCAAGCTGTGCTGTCTCTTTACGCTAGTGGCCGTACAACAGGTTTGTCCTTTTTGGTGTTTCAGTTTTTAGAATTATTTTCTCAATGTAACTATTGAGATTATTCAGGAGTGAGCTTTCAGCAGAACTCAATGACGTCGTTCACGACTAATTGACGACAGTTACAAAATGTTCTTTCTCATTTAGGGTCATCAATGGTGAAATTAGGAAATTCATTGCTAAGTACTACCATTATTTTTGAATTGAAGGACTTTTATTTTCTTTTTTGGGTGGGGGTTGGGGTGTTTAAGGCCTATAAGCTATAGGATGAGTTTATACAGGTCACCATATTATCATATATATATATATTGTTATTTCCATAAGTAAAATTGTTAGTTTCACAATATCCACTCTCTAATGAAAAAGTAAGTGGTGGGAATGTCTTGGTGAATTGTTGATTTGGGCATGATTGCTCTCAGTACTTTTGTTTTCTAATTATATGAGCACAGAATATCTGGGCTTCGTATACATTTCTTATATCTGTCTATTCTTCATATTAACTGGATAATGGTTGTTTGAAAAGGTATTGTTTTGGATTCTGGTGATGGTGTTAGCCACACAGTGCCAATTTATGAAGGCTATGCCCTTCCCCATGCAATCCTTCGGTTGGACCTTGCTGGTCGTGATCTTACAGATAGCTTGATGAAGATCCTAACTGAGAGAGGGTATATGTTCACTACAACTGCTGAACGGGAAATTGTTCGAGATATGAAGGAGAAACTTGCTTACGTTGCTCTTGACTATGAGCAAGAATTGGAGACCGCCAAGAGCAGCTCTGCTGTCGAGAAAAACTATGAGTTGCCAGATGGGCAGGTGATCACCATTGGAGCTGAGAGATTCCGCTGTCCAGAAGTCCTATTCCAGCCATCAATGATTGGAATGGAATCTGCTGGAATCCATGAAACTACCTACAACTCCATTATGAAGTGCGATGTTGATATCAGGAAGGATCTCTATGGTAATATTGTCCTTAGTGGTGGATCAACCATGTTCCCTGGTATCGCTGATCGTATGAGCAAAGAAATTACTGCCCTTGCTCCCAGTAGCATGAAGATCAAAGTGGTGGCCCCTCCCGAGAGAAAGTACAGTGTTTGGATTGGAGGATCAATCTTAGCTTCTCTCAGCACCTTCCAGCAGGTAATTTTCTTTTGTGTGTGTGCATGTGTGACTACAATTTTTTTTCTGGTTGGTTGCTCACATTGAAAAAGAAAAATTACAGAAAAGTTGAGACTCTAATCTAATGGGGATATCGATAAACAAACTGATTAATATGCAAACAGCTTTAGTTAATGAAAAAAATGCAAATTTCTTTAGGTTGCGTTGCTTATGTTATTTTAATTGTGGCAGATGTGGATATCCAAGGGTGAATATGATGAATCAGGTCCATCAATTGTTCATCGGAAATGCTTCTAAGCTGGATAAAGAAGAGATTGGCTGTTTCCTTGTTGTCTTCTTTGCCAGGCTCTATGTCATATGCGAGTTTACCATAATTGAATTTGGAACTTGGGCTAGCCCCAGAGAAGGGAGATTACTAATTGAATGCTTGAGGTTATAAGTGAATTCTGATTGGTTTTAGACTCTTAGGAGTTGAGCCACCACTGGTGATTTAGGATGGAATTGGATTTTAGGTAGTATCCTGGTTGCTTGTTAGTCAGTTTGTTATTAATCGGGAATTGCAGTTTTGGGTCTTCTATTTTTGGAGAGAAAGCTTGTTTTATTCTCTTTCTTCTCCCCCTTCTCCCCCTTTTCTTCCCTGCATT
This sequence comes from Panax quinquefolius, assembly GCA_020205615.1. Classification (NCBI taxonomy): domain Eukaryota; kingdom Viridiplantae; phylum Streptophyta; class Magnoliopsida; order Apiales; family Araliaceae; genus Panax; species Panax quinquefolius. Next base: position 116,437,270 of record CM035158.1, on the reverse strand, counting down.
TTGGGTTGTTTTTGTTTAAATATATTGTACTAGTAATTTGATATCAGACCCAGTTTGTTTGATAAATTATCAGAATGAAATTTGTGCTTGTGAACATTTCTCTCCAGTATGATGTGGTTTAACAATTCTGCAGATGTTGGTTACCTTGCTTAATTAGACCATTAGCCGTTATATTTTTTTTCTTCATTGGGTTCCTATGCAAATATGATGGATGTTTGTGGTATATATCTGATTGTTATGGTGTCACTTGCGGGTAATATTTACCCTCTTGCGAACATCTAAAGTGGTGGTACTGGTACAATATCTTATCGACCTATCAGAGCATTTGGATATGTTCTATTGCTTAATTTGGTTGATACGTGGATGTCGTAGTGCCCTTGATTGAGAAGGAAGCTTGGAAATGTGCTATTTGAGAAGGAAGCTTTTGGGCATCTTGCTAAATTTGTGTTTTGTGGTTACTTTCTCAGATAGTGCAAATGAAGTTCTCTTTCTCTACCTGTAACTGGGTGGATTTTGAACAATTACGGTCACTTTGGAAGATGACCGATCTTAATCAGTGGTCCAAATTATTAATACATTCCTTTCTAGGAATTTTTATTATATCATACAATGGATCCCGAGAAATTCATTTCTGTTATTGAATTTTAGGAAACATGGAAAATTTCTGCCAGAAAATATTCCCAGAAGGCCAGAACCTCCTCATAGGTAGAATTGAATTGTTAGTTTCTTTACCTCTCTCCTATGCCCAAGACAAATGTCTAAAATTGATGCCTGCAATTTTAGACACCCAAACTTGGAAGTACTTGGGGGGGTCCTAATATATTTTTGACTCGAGACATTTCATAATTGTAAAACAAACTACAGACTTGAAACAACCCCTCGGCTCCTTAAAATAAGTATAGAAAACTAGTAAACAGGAAGATTATAAAGTACAATAGGCCTCAACAATTTCAATGGCACTTTTACAAGGATTCTATTAAGAGGATAATGAAACATATGGACTATGTATGCATAGACAGTTGAAGAAAGCATTGTTTTTATTCTTTTGAGTATACTTCTGGCAAATACTGCCATACAAAAGCTTTATAAGATATGCTTGTGTCGCGTTCAAATTTTAGTCCTCTCTATCTCCTTCCTTAGCAGATTTCTCTACAAGTTGTCTTGAGGAGATGTGGAATATATCCTTTTCTGTGTGAACCTTAGAATCCCATGCCTTAATAAGGTCCCATATTCCCTTTTCATTCTCTTTCTTTAATGCACTGACCACCACTGTATATATATCTAGTATAAGTGCATTGGAATTCATACTGAAAAAGTTTGAGGGCTTCGAGGTTGTCATCCAATATCGATAGGCGGTGATGGATCATGCAGCCGAAGCACAGAGGACAGATTTAATGACAGTCACTCGCCACGTTCTTAACGAGCAGTCTAAGTACCCTGAGGCTCGTGGTGATTTTACCCTGTTGCTATATCACATAGTTCTTGGCTGCAAATTTGTCTGCACGGCTGTTAACAAGGTCTTTTGCCTTTCTATATGAATTTCAGTTTATGGAAACAAGTTTTGATGATTTTTTTTCTGGATATTTACACCCATAAACGATTGGCTTCTCAGGCAGGTCTAGCAAAACTCATTGGACTTGCAGGAGAGACAAATGTTCAGGTCTGTTCTCTCTTAAATCAGTGAATTAAAATTTTCATAATTTGTACATTTCCCTTCTCTACTTTTTCTTTAAGTTTTATATGTTAATACATTTTTAACGTGATTATGTAGTTTCATTTTCAGGGTGAAGAACAAAAGAAACTAGATGTACTCTCCAATGAAGTTTTTGTGAAGGCCCTAGTCAGCAGTGGACGTACAGTAAGCATTTTCCACAAGTTCTTTTATACTTCATATAACTTGTAAATGCAATAAATTTGTAGTAAATTGTCAACATTTATTTCAGTCAACTACTACGAAGCACCTTAATGAAATATCAACTTTTAAAGAAAATTTATTTTTTCCAGTGCATTCTTGTCTCGGAAGAGGATGAAGAAGCTACATTTGTAGAGCCATCTATGCATGGAAGGTTTTGGCTGATTTTCTCTCCTCTTGTGTTTCTTAATGTGTCAACATTTTTTCTAATGCGTGTTCTTCAATTTTTCCGAGTTTGCAGATATTGTGTTGTTTTTGATCCTTTAGATGGATCCTCAAACATTGACTGTGGTGTGTCTGTCGGAACAGTAGGATTACTCATCCCATATTATTATTCAGTTTAAGATCTCATATCGTGTAATTCTGAGTTGATACTAGTTAAATCTTGCATTATACTAATAGTGTTGGCTTTAATTTATACTTCTACCTATAGATTTTTGGGGTTTATATGGTGAAAGATAAGGATAAACCAACTTTAGATGATGTATTGCTACCTGGGAAGAATATGTTGGCAGCGGGCTACTGCATGTATGGAAGCTCTTGCATGGTAGTTTTCACCAACTCTTACGATAGTTTGAATATACTGCCATAATGTAATAAATTACATAGATGACAATGTCATGTCATCGATATGGAGTAAATTGATAAACTTTGACACGTTTTTTTTTTTTTTTAAATTCATTTTGTTCCTAGATGCTTTTTGATCTATATCTTGGAAATTCAACCTCAGGCAGTAAGAAATAAGATCAATTATTTATTTTGGAATTTGATGATGGTTGCAGCTAGTACTCAGCACAGGAAATGGTGTAAATGGTTTCACGCTTGATCCTTCTCTTGGGGAGTTCATACTAACACATCCAGATATCAAGGTACAGAGTTTTTGCTTGATTGTAGTAGAACATGACATCCTCTATATTTGATTATTCTGTAACCAGTATGATTCTTTTTATTCCTGATGATTATGAATTGCTGGTTTGAAAATAAGAGAGAAGACCATTCCCAAGTATCTTCCTTTTCTACCTTTTGATGCATCAAAGTCTGGTTAAAATTTCAAGATAGAAAACTAGATTTCCTTTTTCATCTTTCATCTTTGATCTATAATATCTGTGTAACCATAGCGCTATCGTTATAGTTCTGTTACATTCCCGTATGAACAGATTCCAAAGAACGGAAAGATATATTCCATAAATGAAGGAAACACCAAAAATTGGGATGAGCCAACTGCAAAGTATGTATAACTTAATTAGGTAATTTAGACCTTTGCTGTTAGCTCCATAAACCTCTAATAAGCTTCCCTGTACTTTCAGATACGTTGAAAAATGCAAATTCCCTAAGTATGGTTCTCCGCCAAAGTCCCTAAGATACATCGGAAGGTACATTTATTTTCAAGGCCACAAAATTTAACCATCTGGATATTTCTTGTTTGATAAAATTTGTAAACTAGCTAAGGATTTTGAGACACCCTTTAACATTTTTCTTTCTTTAACAGAAGTAAATAAAGTTTTCAACAACTTATTCACTTTATGCAGCATGGTAGCAGATGTTCATCGCACATTACTTTATGGTGGTATTTTTCTATACCCTGCTGACAAGAAAAGCCCAAATGGAAAGCTGCGGTGTGTCTCGTTCCAAATTACTCACACAGACACACACACACAAATGCCATATTAAAGTATATAATGATAATTCACATTTCCTGTTAAGCACATGACATTGTGCCTAACAAAGCTCGAGTTATCTGTACAGTGTCCTCTATGAGGTCTTTCCAATGGCATACTTGATGGAGCAAGCAGGAGGTCAAGCTTTTACTGGCAAGCAACGAGTATTTGATCCTACGCCCCCTCTAATTTTCATTTCATATATTTCATCAATTTCTTACCAAACAAAGGAAAACAAAACTAAATTTGGCAAATGTCAAATGAAAAACACATTTACGTCCAATTTGTCTCTAATTTAAATTTCAGTTGAGAGTAGAAGTGGTATGGTTGGCTTTGCAGGCACTTGAGTTGGTACCCAAGAAGATACATGAGCGCTCGTCGATTTTTCTTGGAAGTTACGACGATGTGGAGGAAATTAAGGCACTCTATGCTGCTGCTGCTGCTGCTGCTGGTAGCTGATCAGCGAATGATATATTATATATGTTGCAACTAAACATTTCTTTGTGAATGATCTTTCTTCTTCTCATTATGGTAGTGCTTTTAGCATTGATACTGCCTTTCTTTCTTATGCTCCACTGGTTCGTGTGTGCAATTTAGTTGCTCCTGTTGAAATTTGAATAATGACAAATTACTAGAAAGTTTAACTAATTGTGTATTAAGAGAAGAAGAAGGCCCTACTATTTGCGGAAGCCAAACTTGCTATATTGTTAAAGTTCAGGCTATTTTGCAACAGAGCATAAAAATTGGCTCAAGCTCAACCCTTTCACATAATTAACAAGTTCGAGTCCAGCTGAGCTTTTGAAAAGCCTAATATAAACAACTCTTAGGTGAACCAAAAAAGAAAAGAAAAAGATGGGCATTATGTAGTATTTATCCATCTAATATTATGATTATATAATTATTTTATTTATTAAACGTAAATTTATTGATTTCTGTTATGCATATATAAGAACCCAAATTTTTATAATGTATAACCCCAAGTTTGAGAATATTCTATATTAATTGTATAGAAATTTTTATTGAAAAAAATTAAACAACTCCCCGTCCCCTTCATTTCTCCTTAGTTGAATTGAACCAAATAAAGAACAAAAAGAAAAAACATTCTTTTTTTCTGTTTTCCCTTCTATTTGGGGGCCGGATCTTCTAAATCACTCTTTCTTTCCCTTCAAAAATATACTTTCCCCGTCCCCTCTCTTTCGGCTTGCTTCTCTCTCCAAACCAAACACAGACAAAAACTCAGCTGAAGAGAAGAAAATGATTGCGGTAAAATGGTGGAACAATTGCTTCCCCCTGGATTTGTGGGTAATTCTCTCTCCTCTTTGTTCTATCTCCTACAACTCGTACATAATAATCTTAATATCCCAAAATCACCACCATTTTAGCCATGTTACTGTAATTTCTTTTTTGGGTTCGTAGCAGATTTTGGTATAAACAATCTTACACCATTTCTTGTTTTTGCATACAAATTCAACCCAGAAAAATAATAGTTGGTTTGTGTGCCTAGAGTAAATCCAAGAGCTGAAAGAAAAATATTGTTGGATTAAAGTGCTTTTTTCTTTTGTGGAAAAATTTCTACTTTTCTGGGAATTGAAATCATGATACAGTAGTTTGATGTGGGTTTTAGACTTGCAAGAATCTATGCAAACTAGTAGCTAGCAGATCCCCTTGCGGCCTTGCCTTACTAGAGTAGTGTAATGGTTAAACCCAACAAGTTCACAACTTTTTTATTTTCCCTTATAAGATCAAGAATATTCAAGGATCTGACCAGTTAGTTTCTATTCTTGACGAATAACGCAGATGAGAAATTGAAGAATTTTTGTAGTGATGACGATGGATGGATCCAATTTTGTGGATGAAAGTGAAAACGGGTGTAGTAAAGGTAGGAGCCATTAGAAAGGACTCCGTGTACTTTTGTTTCATACATGGGAAAGGATGCTTTATTGGGTTATAGTAGTGGTGATGGAACAAGAAATTTGGTAATTTTGCACAAGAAAGGCAATTGGAAGGCTACATTTAAGGTTATAGCTGAGAAAGGTTATGAGAGGATAATTATGAACAATTATTTTATCAGGAAACATGCTCATATCACATTGGGAACCAGTTGTATATTTCTCGCGATTGGGATCTTCAACAGTCATTGCAGTTGTCTCGTAGATGTAAAGATGATTTTGAGCCACAAAAGGTCAGGTCTTATGAACCTGATGATCTTGTTGAAGAAAATGAAGGTGTTTACAGTGATCAAAATTTCAAAATTGAAGAGGACCAGGGGGGAACTTTTGTGTTCGGTGGGGTCTGCAAGGAAAAAACAAGAGGAAGAATACAAAGTTTTGAGCTTTTGTGTGCTTTGGTAGCTCTGCGAACATTTTGAACTATGACTAAATTGGATTCTCATCAACCTATTGTCTTACCAACATGAATTATGTTTCTGGTGAGGCTGATCTGTTACTGGATAAATGGAGGATATCTCATTCACTTTACTTGGAAGAACAGAAATTACCATTCAGGCTTAGATGCTGGAGTTGGACAAGCAGCAGTTTAAGTCGTTGAGGTCTAGCCAGCAAGAAGACTGGAGTGTGATAAGATGAGGTATGAGAATGAGCGGTTAGCATTAGAACTCAAGAATAGGGAAATGAAATGTGCTGTTTGTGCATTGTGCTGCCATTTCTGCCAGGTTAATTCTTCAAAAACTTAATTATCTCTTTTCAGTAAACTCTTATGTACATCAGAAATGAAGTAAATATAGTATGGTGGTATCTTCAAATGCATTGGCTATCTAGGTTAAAATTTTTGCATCATCTTCATGTGATAAACTGTACAACCTCAAGTTTTGTTTAATTATTGTGGGAGTATTGTTTTCTAAGGTATCTTGGCATTCTCTTTTAATATTGAATGCACCATTGCTTGTTGTTCGGTCTCTTGCTAGATGTCCTTTCTGCAATTCTCCACATAATTATCTTATTTAGGGATTTGTTCATTTGACAAGGTGTCCTTTACTCCAAATTTTAGTTATGGATTTGTCCTTTACTAAACCATTTTGTATATAGTTTTTTTTATAGAAAAATTTGGCTTAGATTTATATGTTTCCTTGGTACAAGCTGTTGGGGTAGACTTACTAGCACTTCTAAACTATAGTATCCAGTGTTCTAAAAATTCCCGCCTAGGCGTTAGGCCCCCCCTTGGCGCCCCACCTAGGCGCTAGGCCCCCTGGTGGCAAAAAAAATCCCTCCAGAAAATAAGGCGGGGCCTAGGTAGGGTCTAGGTGGAGAGTTTTTTTATTATTTTAATAACTACCCAAACCAAATCTTAATATATTTATTTTAATAATAATTTACCATATTCATAATACATGTTATATCATATCAAATCACAACGAGAAGTGTACAATATCAAGTCAAAATAGATAATTTTATTATAGTTGTAATTTTTTAAACTTGTACCAATTTCAAATTATATAAATGATGATACATTTGTAATATTTAGTTTAATTCAATATAATTCTTAAATATAATTCTTAAATTTATATGTTTAGTTTCTTAAGTTTTAATATTGAATTAAATTTTGAAATTTTAAATTTATTATTTAATAGCAATCTTGTTTATGAATAAAACTAATACGTTAAAAATATGTTTGAACTTTGAACAATTGCATGTTTGTGTTTGAACTTTGACATTAGCAATATGGATATGTGTTTGAACTTTAAGCAAAGGCATTTATTATATAGATTATTTTACTTTATATTATTGTTTTGTTTGGATAAATATAAGATAAAATATTAAAATTGGCTTAAAATAAAAAATCCCGCCCAGGCCCCGCCTAGGCCCCTAGGCGTTAGGCCCCCCTCGGCCGCCCGCCTCCCGCCTAGCGCCTTTTAGAACATTGATAGTATCTATCAAACCATCCTTAAGATTTAAAGGTCTATTCAAGGATGTAACTATAGTGACTTCTTTGTTCCTGCTGCATTAACTCGCCTTAGGCTATTATGCTTTATGAACTGGCATATTGTGTGCCGCAAGACATAACACACTTTTTGAATACAGAAATATTTTGAGAACAGCGTGTAAGCTGCTTTAGTAACTTGTGATTTTTTATTTTACCAAAAAAGGGGAAAAAATGGAACCATATGATATGTATTAATTTTTTAAAGTAATTAATCAAACAGATTTATGTCAATGTTCTCTCTCTCTCTCTCATCTTTCTATTAACTTGGGAAAAGATTCTAAATTTGTTATGATGTTCTCCAAAGGAAAAAGAAAAAAGAAAAGAAAAGCGAACGGTGATTGTCAAAAATTGGAATATAAAAAGCCTTCCTAACATAGATATTTACATCTTTCACTCCATAAGTTTGTTGTAGCTTTGCATTTAGTGATATTCTTTAGATATTAGATGTGACATAGCATAACTCATCCATGCCCTTTCAGTAATCAGGTTAAAGGTGCAGCTTTCCATTGTAAACACACATTCATAAATTTGGTTTTACAACTTTGGTGCCTCAAGCCTCGAGCAATTGAGAAAATTCCTCTTATTCATCACTAGAATGAAAATTTGATCTTATCTTTGCATATTCTAAGATTGCCAAATATCTTAGTACGACAAAAAACATGTCTGTTTCCGGAGCACTCGAGGTAGTGTGTAGGTAACATTAAATGACAACCATATTTCAACTTCCTATTAATCTTATCATCTTTGACCTTCTTCGAGCATTTATATCCTAAACGATTCCCCTATTGAAATTAAAGTTCAGCATTTACTAGAAATTATAAAATAGTGGTGAAAATAACAAAACGAAACCAAATCATAACTCATAAGTGAGCTAAATTGAAGAACCTGGCTGTGGTTATCAGTCTAGTCCAGCCACGTGGATGCATTTTTAGACCCATGGACTCTGTTAGGTTAGGAGCTCTCCCAATATATATCGCTACTTTCTTTTCACCTTCCATATGGAAAAGAAGACATTTCTGGTCATTTTTCTGCACTCGAGAAATTAGGTCTTGATTCGCTCTGGAGATTGGCTTGAAGACTTGAGGTAATCTTTGGTTTCTTAATGGCTATCCTTTTTTTGCGAGAGCGTGCATTTATCTGGTGTATTGTGATCAATCAATTCAGATTTTTTTTTTTTATTCTAACAATCTAAACCTCCTGATCTGATCTTTATGTACATAATATGCACAGATATACTCTATAGGACCAGATCTATCAATTTGATGCTTATGAGGAAAACACAGTAAAATGATTACTTTACTATTCCGTACTCCCTCGGTTCCATAAAAAGATTCTCAATTGCAAAAATATGTTGTTCTACAAAAAAGTCCTCTTTTTATTGATAGTATTATAAAATGACACACTGCCCTCATGTTTATTATCGTAATTTCTTTTTAATGGTACCATTGCTAAACCAAAATCTTAATATTTAAAGGGTAAATATGCAATAAAAATACATCCTTAATATTTGCAAATTTTGCAAATTGGACTCTTTTGTGGAATTGAGAGAGTATTTAACGGCTTATTTTTCTACCTTTATGATTTCTGCAGAGAAATATTCTTGTTGAATGTTTCTATTATTTTATTTTATTGTTGTTCTCTATTAAATGTGTGAAGTAACTTCAAGTAGGTTATTATTTCATGTAGTTGAAAGAAACATAATTGGTGGAATTTAAATTTTGATGAGAAATTTCCTCTGGATTTTTTGCTTAGATAGCTAACAATGGAGGGAAACTCATCAGCAAATGTTAGTCTGAAGCCAGAGGATGTGTATCCTTCTCTAGACATGCAAGGAACAATGCAATTTAATCATCAACAGGACCCACATCCACACCAGAGTTCTATGATCCAGCCACGGCAAATTCCAGATATCTTTGATTTGGGGGGTCAGAACATGCCACAATCTCACCAACCAGCAACGCGTTTTGATCTTAACAAGGAGGTTGAGGGGTTGAAGGATTCTGCTGGTGGTGATGGCAGCGAAAATGTTTCACAAGAAGGTTTTAACGGGCAAAATGAAGGTGGCAGAGAGGAAAATGATTCTCCCTGGAAGCGTGTGAAATGGACAAACGAGATGGGGAAGCTTTTGATAACTGCTGTTTCTTATGCAGCAGAGGGTAGTTCCTCTGATCTTAATGGTGCTGGAAGAACAAATTTTTCGGATCTGTCAAGGAGAGGTAAATGGAGGGCTATTTCGAAGGTCATGGTTGAGAGAGGATTCGTGGTGTCACCTCAGCAATGCGAGTATAAATTCAATGATCTGAACAAAAAGTATAGGAGACTGAATGATATACTTGGAAGAGGCACTTGTTGCAATGTTGTTGAGCACCCAAAAAATTTGGAAAAGTTGGACCTGCCGCGCAGAGCAAAAGAGGAAGTTTTGAAGATTTTATCTTGCAAACAATTGTTTTATCAAGAAATGTGCTCATACCACAATGGGAATCGTTTATTTCTTCCTCATGATTGGGCTCTTCGTCGCTCATTGCAGGTGGCTCTTAAAGAAAAGTACTGTTTTTCACTTCACGAGGATAGGTTCTACAACCGTAACAAATCTGTGGAGGTAGATGAAGATACAGAAAGTAATGATGAATTTAGAGCGAAGAGGCAGAAAAGATTGCAAGATTATGAAGTTGGGAGTTTTGATGATGCCTCAAACATGAAGTCGGGGGGTCCTCGTCCACCTAATGATCGTGCCAGTGATTATGCCTCAAACATGAAGTTGGGGGATCCTCGTCCACCTAATGATCGAGCCAGTGCAAATCGGTGGATACTGTCTCGAATGTTGCAGTTGCAAGAGCAGAGATTAGATATTCAAGTACAGACGCTGGAGTTTGAGAAGAGTAAACTTGCATGGCAGAAACGTAACAGGAAGGACGATATGAAGCTGGACAAGATGAGGCTGGAAAATGAGCGTTTGAAGCTTGAGAATGTGCGTTTGGAAGCTGAACTTAAACGCCGAGAAATGGGTCTGGTTTCAACCAAATGAAGTCTTTATGGGCTGTTATCCTCTTTATGGTTTTGTGCTTCTTCCTTAATAAGAGACAACTCGTGTCAAACATTATCTAGCTAAACCTAGGTAATGGCATCATGGCACAACTTGATTGTTGTTTTCAGTTAATTTATGCTTTCCCCTTTTCTCTTTCATCTGAAGTAGGTTAAATGTTATGGTGGAGACGTTATTTTGGTTATGGTTGTTAAGCATGATATACATTGTTAAGCTTATGCTCTAATGGCTTAAATTACTATATGGGTATGGTTGTTAAAGCATGATTGATATACATTGTTAGATTTATGCTCTAATGGCTTAAATTTGATATAAAGCATTACAAGTGTTTCCCACTTTCACTCTTTTCCCCCTGATATATTGACATCTTAGTTTGGTTGTTTGTGCATTATGATTATGATCCTTGACAAGGGTAAAAGGAGAATCTTTATACATGTTTAGACATTTTTAGCTAGTAAAACTCGACAAATGTTGAGTTTTAGTTTTGCTGGAGATGCATATGTATACACTCAAGGATGTGCGGGTGCATGTTTTTAGATGGTAAATTTACCGAATAGACCCATATTTTGCAGATTTAGTCGTTTTTGTGGATGCAAATGGGACTACTTTTTTTTTTTCTGTGTGGAACATACAGATGGAGTATAAGGTATCCCAAGCTCTAAGTAAGGCCCGTTGTGCCTACTTACCATTACATAGTTGGTTCTTTATATAGCTAGCTTGCTTGCTGCCTGTGCGGCTGTGCCTGTAGGTGAGTTTGTAAAGGTTTAGATTCTTTTGGCAATAGGCCAGTACCAGTAGCAATATTGTACCTATTCAGTTTAAATAAAAATAAAAATTAGATTATTGTAATTAATTAATTATTATTATTTGGCTTATACAATGGTTGGTAGTTGGTACATAAAAATTACAGCTAGCCTGTGATTGATGATGTTGCAGCTGTTAAATTTAAATACAAATGAAGTCGAATTAATTAATTAATTTGTACAAAAACAGGCTACAAATTAATCACTGCCAGTCATTGCATGCATTTATTTCCTTATTTTTTTCTATACCATAGATAGAATATCGGAACCTTGAAATGTTTAAAAGGTGTACAAATAAATTAACCCCGGCCTATTATGACAACAAATTCTCTACATAAATCAGTTCAAACAAAAGAAACAAAGAGAGATTTCATTGTTAGAGAGACAAACGTATATATATTAAAAAAATGGGAGCTTGTGCTAGTGTACCTAAGGGCACGAGGGACCAAAATGCGGCTCCGGCACCGGAGCCGCAAAGAGACGACGGTGAACGGAGAAAAAAATAAGGGAGAAATTAACGAGGTAGATAAAAAGGTTGTTGAAGAGGGAGACAAGGCCCAATCTCTTCGATCCTTGTTAAATGAGGTAAAATTTGTTTGATACATTCAACATAATTAATTTCTGTAATACTTCTTCTGTTTTAAATTATAAAATTATTGTAAATTTTAAAGTTAATTTAAAATATTTTAAATTAAAATTTAGTAACAAAAAGTTGTAAAATAATAAATCTGACCGTAAATAGTACTTTATAGATAGCTTATAATATATATATTCATTATTGTAATAAATAAAATTAAATAAATTTATATCATTTTTGAGGTTGAAAATACGTTAAGTCCACTTCAAAAATTAATAATAATCTCATATTTTAAAACAGAGGGACTATATAGGAACAACAAATTGGTAAAGGTTTGGACATTTTTTTTAATAAAAAAATGTTTATAATAATCAAAATATCTAGCAGGACATAAATTAACTATGCTTAGGGTTGTTGAAGATCGATATAGAATGAGTACAAATCAGCTTAGGGCTTGTTTGGTTAATCAGAGAATCAATATATATATATATATATTAATGCATGCATGGCATGCAGAATGAAACACCAAAAGAGTCGATTAACGATGAGAAGACCACCCAAACAGAAGCGGTTCCATCGGAGCCTGTAAATGTGGAAATGCCCAAGACTGACGAGCTTCCGGTTGCCGCTGCGACGACACCATTTGAAGAGGATATTGAGGAGAAGAAAACAGAAGTGGACAAAAATGATCAATCCAGCTAATTATTATAATTATAATTAACTCATTATTGCTATATATGTCCACACACAATAGAACTCATGAAAAAAATGATGCAGAAAAAGGCTATCTGCATAAATTGGTGAACAAATGGTAAGACTAAATGATACTCCTTTGCATGAAATGAGTTTGTCCTTTTTTAATTAAGTAATTAAGTTACTCTTTTTGAGAGAGAGAGAGATGAATCATACAAACTTTTACATTGGTCACAATATCCCAACTTTCTCATCATAATAATTTTGAAAGAAATAACAAGTTATCCGCATTTTTTACTTGAAAATTACAGAAATAATAATTATCATGAAAAAATTAAATAAAAAATATTACATAAATACATTTTATTTTATTTATAACATGCAACACGTGTGCCGAGATTACTGATAATTATAGTAATTCATCAATGCTATGTGCACAAATTATAAAATTCATGAAAAGTGATGCATAATAGTGCTATTAATTTATACACATGAGAGCAGATCCTCTCATCATCTCAAATCAATGTCACTCGTGTCCTCTACTTAAATTTTGCACATGTTTTCTTAGGATAATTAATTCTAAAATTAAATAAAAAATATAGTGTCAAAATTTTATAACAGAACAGTTACCAAACACCGAGTATCTCTACTCTATAAACTTAAATTCAGCCCACATTGCACATTATTTGAAACCAAACCCATGAATTAATCTCATTATACTCATGCGTCATTTTATTTTATTTTATAAAATATCTCCATTATTTAATTTAAAATTCTAACAAATTCCATTAATTATTTAGCTTGAATAATAATTATCTTATATTTGTAGAGTCGTAATATATTTGATGAGTTAATATGTATATTTTTATTATTTATATTTAGTTTGAAAAGTAAATGACTTTATATTTGTCCAAAGTGATACATATGTTGAGTTGGGACAGTTGGCATATATCTATCACACATATATATATATGAAATATTAATTGTAAATATAATTAATTTTAGAAAATTTTACTATTTGTATTTAATTTGGGAAGCAAATGCCTTAATTATATTTGTGGAGTTGGGATACATATGATTAGTTAGTTGGCATATATATGTCATTTATGTAAATGATAATCTACAAATATCACTATTTTTTCCTAAACATTACGATTTATGTATAATTAGAAGTAAGTGAGTTTATTTGTAGTGTGTAGAGTCGTGATATATATGATGAGTTGATATACATTTATCATTATATTAAATGACAAGGTATAACTGTCATTAATTTTAGAAAATTTCATTATTTTGTTTATTTTCATGTGTGTGTATATATATATATATATATATATATATATATATATATATATATATATATATATATATATATATAGGTTCTTTATAGTTCTTGTATCTTATATATCTTATCACCAACACTTTTTGAATAGTTGATAAACTTATTGGAAATTGAGATTGAAACATAAATATACCAAAGTTCACAACTTGTCTTGGTTTTATTTTAATATGAGGACCCCACATAGTCAACATGTTTGTCGGTTGTTTAAATAAAACGAATTTTAATATTAAATAATGCCCGACCGAACAAGCTCTTACAACCGTTAAAAAAAAAAAAAAAATATAACCGGACAAGCTCTTACTACATAAAATAAAAAAAAAAAAAAAAATACTAACCTAAACAAGCTCTTACGACTTAAAAAAAAAAAAAAAAAAAAAAATCTAATCAAGCACAACCTCTTCCTAACATATAAAAATCTAATAATTAGGCACAAGTTTTTATTTGCTATTTTTTATAACAATATTTGTTATTTTATAAAAACAAATATTTTTATAATAACAAATAAAGAATATAAAATATTTTATAAAACAAATATTTTATAAAATCAAATATTTTATAATAACAAATAAAGAATATAAAATATTTTTATAAAAATAGCAAATAAAGAATTATAAAAATATTTGTTATTTTATAATAGGATATAAAATATTTTTATAATTCTTTATATAACAAATATATTAATTTCTTCCCACTTTAATTTAAAATATTAATTCTTTATGATATTTTATATCCTATTTTATATAACAATAGCATATATTTTGTTATATAAAGAATTATAAAAATATTTTATATCCTATTTTATATCCTATTATAAAATAACAAATAAAGAATATAAAATATTTTTATAAAAATAGCAAATAAAAATTATAAAAATATTTGTTATTATAAAAATATTTGTTTTTATAAAATATTTTATATTCTTTATTTGTTATTATAAAATATTTGTTTTATAAAAATATTTGTTTTATAAAATAACAAATATTGTTATAAAAAATAGCAAATAAAACAACTTGTACTACTATTAGATTTTTTATACTATTAGGAAAAGGTTGTAGCTTTAGCTTTAGATTTTTTTTTTTTTTTTTTAGAAATTAGAAGAGCTTGTCCCTATTTAGGCATTATTCAATATTAAAATTCGTTTTATTTAAACAAATGACAACAACATGTTGACTATGTGTGGTCCTCATATTAAAATAAAACCGGTCTGAAGTTGTGCTAGAACTTGGTATATTATGTTTCAATCTCGGCTTCCAATAAGTTTTATCAATGATTTAAAGGGATGTTCTTGCAGATCAGAGCATATAAAGATGCAATTCTTATGGAATATATATATATATATATATATATATATATATATATATATATCATAGGACTTCGTCTCCCTAGCTACTAGCTAGCTTGTTCTTCTTATTAATTTTAAAAGTAACAATGTTTGAAAACTTGTATGATTGAATGTGTAAATTAAAAGGTATATAGCCGTCAATATGTATATACATATGTTTCGGAATTATATATGAAATTAACATGCATGCATGCATATAGGTATTATAATTTTTGTGTGGATTGACTTTAATTTTCAAAGGAGGAGCAGAAGATGAACTTTTTTTTGGTATGAAATTAACCTGAATTAAGGAAGAAATACCCACTTGTAGATGATGTTTACAGTACAGGCCCAGTACGTACTTTAATTTGGATGGTTTTTAGGCAATTAATATCAGGAATGCTATTAGGTAATTAATTTATCAAAATTGAACAATAATTTGATGTGTGTTAAATGTCAAATTAATGATTAATCTTGGAGACATTTTAGTTGATTTGTTTGGAAGCAGATGATTTAGCCTATAAATGGCGTATTATTAATGCATGAAGTACGATTTAGGATATTTATTTTTGGGGTTAAAAGATTTTTTTGATCACTGTACTATATTTTAATTTTTATTGTGATTACCGAATCTTTTTCTTGTTACAAATGTATTATTATACTCGAAAAAACTTACAAAATTGAATTATGATTCCGTCGAAAAATATAAGTGACGAGAAGTGCTGAGTAGATTAACGGTTGACATATGTTAATGACGTGACTGTCGATGACGTCGAATTTTTTTTATTGTTGATGCATTTTGTTATATTATCGTTATTGAAGTACCAAAAATATTATAAATTAGTGATTTTATAATTTTTTGTCTAAAATATTAACGGAAAAGCTTACTTTGCAAACATTTGATATATAAATGTGGAATATTCTAATGATGTAGCATATGTGGGTCAACTTGTAGAAATGAAATAAAATGCTCACCTAGAAGAAAAGAAAAAAAAATAAAGTTAAACTAATTATTTTAATACTCCATAATATTATCAGAAGATAGTTAAGTTTTAAGAAAAAATGATGAACATAAATTGAAGAAACAAAAACAATTAAAAAACAAATTTCATCTTCCACTTCTAACCACAAACGACGGACTTATCGAAAAAAATATTGTTTTACACCTTATATACATCAACTCTTTCTCTTATTGTGGACCAAGTCGAAATTACAGTCTCTAATCAAAAAATTAGTTTAGAAAATAGGTTCCACTTATACCTCTGTATAGTCACTGGGAAAAAAATTATGGAGAAAAGAATAGCGACAAATTGACGATGACGACGAAGCTACTTCGATCTTTGATCATTTCAAAATGAGTGAAATATTTTCTATTATACCAATTTTTGCAATAATCAACAGATCTGAGTGGGTTTATTGAGCCAATTTTTTCCTTTATTTTGTTATTTGGTTTGGTGTTTAAAAGATTTCAAATTAAATATGATTTTGAAAATTTATAGATTTAAATTAGCTATAATGTTTGAGACCCCAAATTTTATGAATAAAGATTTAAATTTCTCGAAATATTTTTTTGAATATTATGGAGTGAACTTGATATAATGTTATAGTTGTAGGTAATATTTATAAATTTTGCAAAGTACGCAAGTTGTTATATAATATTCGATTGGTCGGGGAATATTCGTTTTAACAGAGAATATTCGTACGAAGACACAATTATTGGTGGACCCCACAATGAAATTATTGTCGAATTGAAAAAACGACAAAAATATTTTTATGAAAATAACGGCGGAAGTTTTATCGTTAACTGTTGAAACACTCGGTGTTAAAAGTGCGAGAATACTGGCGTGGTTGCATAGTAGTAGCACTGCCAGGTATTGATTATTGATCTTTACGTGAGAAGTCACCCGGTTTTGTTCAATTATTGCTTGATGGAATGTTGCATAAGTATCTCACGTTAATTGATTCAATTATTGTCGATATTTTATATATTATTAAATCAATAATTGAGATAACAAAGTTATTAATATTATTATTTGCAATATTAACGATGTCTAGAAGTTCTGTCAAGGAGAGATTTGGTCACCTAATTGCGCGCCAATAGGGAGAAATCCTTATTGAAAAACCCCCTATTATAATAAATGTGATAAATTTTGTTTTATTATTATTATAAATGTAATAAAACAAAAAACTTTTTATATAAAACAGAATACTTTTATAAAGTTATTCGTTTTATTAGTATAAATAGAATATATAATATTCTATTATGCATAGTGTCTACATAGTAGTTTTGCGTAGTAAAATCTTTTTATATAAAATGAATACTTTTATAACGTTATTCGTTTTATTAGACTATAAATAGAATATATAATATTCTATTATACATAGTGTTTGCGTAGTCTCGCATAGTATTTGCGTAGTAAAATCTTTTTATATAAAATAGAATACTTTATAAAGTTATTCGTTTTATTAGACTATAAATAGAATATTATATATTCTATTATGTATAGTACTGTTTGCATAGTGCCCGCATAGTATTTTGTTTTATTTAAAAGATATTGTTTTATTAGAATATTTTATTAATCTTTGCATAGTAATTGAATATGGATCGTCTGTTTAAAAGTAAATCAATCTGGACCGCTTCATGAATTAGTTACTATTCACCCATTCTCCTATAATAGAAGCTCATTCCTTCATTATTTCTTACGAATTCACCGAAATTTCTAGAGAAACAATAAAGAGAAAGAAGAAAAGTATTTTGCTACTTCACTACTCCTATATCCAGTTTGTTCTAAGGTAAGAGGTATTATTTCTTTCATATTCATGAAGAGAACTTACATTATTCCATTTTTTATTCTGTTGGAATAACTTGTATCGCCGATCTACCCTATACTTGGTGAAATTCTTCCATTATTCCATTCTTTATCATTATGTTGAATAACTTTGTTTATCTGGCACTGCGCATACATGGTGAAATTCTTCATTATTCCATTCTTTATTATTCATTTGGAACATCCCGTCATGCAATAGTTTACGCATGACTGGTTCCGTTATTTATTATTCATTGGAATAACTTTTGCGCTGGATTATCGCATGCACTGGTGATTTCTTTTGTTATTCCATTCTTTATTATACTCGGGTTGGTTAAAGTTTTGACTTCTATACTCCATGAAATTAGTGGAATATCCTTGATATTTGCGCTTCATCCAATATCTTTTCATGAAAATATTCTTCCGAGTATTCTTGAATTTTACTCTACAAAAAAAGTATCATGTTGACAATTTGGGCGTTATTAGTTCTGGATAAATTAATTCTTGAACTTGTTTTATTGAATTCTTATATCATTGTCATCATCCTCATGTTTATATTATGTTGAAAGTCATCTCATGGCACATGGTGCATAGATGGACTTGGTATGATTATGACCACGGATTAATCGGTATAATCATGGCTAGTAATGTTACAAATGATGTGGTAAAAGTCCTCATTGGCCGTAGTGCGTTGATGGACGATTGTTGGCATGATCGCCGACCATTGATGAATACACGAATATCCTTGGCCCGTAGTGCATGAATAATTTATGGTTGTGATATCTTAATGAATATCCTTGGTAGTAGTCTGAGGATGATGTGGATTATTTATTAAAATTTGAGTCCCCGATAAAAAGTAATGAAAAACCTCTTAAATCATAAAAGATAGTAGATTTTATTCTCTATTTGACTCTTTTAATGGATTGCTTGTTTCGCTGCAGTTAAACTTGATGTTTGTTATATTGTATTAGTTTAACATTGTTGAAGGCTAACGATAATTTATTCTGTATTATCTTAGTCATAATATTTATTACTGGACTAGTTGAGCTCACCATTTTACTTTCATTGTTCTCTTCAGGAAATGAGAACGTAGCAGGAACTAGTCGGAAAATGGAGTGATGGTCCCGATAATAGCATTAGTAGTCCTCACTATTCTATGAAATAGTGTGATAATAAATATAATGAGGACTCAATGGAGTGTGAATATTGTCTAGATGACAATATTTGTATTAAAACTCACAGCATATGTTTTGTCGTATTTTATATGACTGTTATATAATTAAGTTGTATTTGAATTTTGTACCATGTATTTGGTGACTCAAGATGGGTGATGTATACCTATTTTGGGGGCGTCACATAATGTACTTTTTCTTCATATCTTGTAATATTTTTTTTAATAAAATCATTAATTTTGGTACTTCGATAACGACGAAAATGTAACAAAATAAAGTTTTAGTAAATAAAATAAAAATCGACCTCTAGTACAATGATCAAAATATCAATTAATCCAATTCACGTCAGCTGTCACGTCATTAACACCTGTCAATCGTTAGTCTACTTAGCACTTCCCGTCACTTTTTCGAAGGAATCATAAGTACGTAATAACCATTTTGTAAGTTTTTCCGAGTATAGTAATGTATTTGTAATAAAAAAAAAGATTTATTAACCACAATAAAAATCAACCCTTAGTACCGTGATCAAAAAGTCAATTAACCTTTTATTTTTGCTTTGTTGTTTGACTTTATTTTAATTTTTTTATATGTTGACATGTTTAGTTATATATATATATATATATATATATATATATATATATATATATATATATATAAATTCAATGTCCATACAAAGTATGTGGTATTGTTTATTATTTATTATTATAATTTTAATTTATGTTTAACAAAATACTTAAAATATTTGTGCTTAATAATTGAATAAATCATGAATTAAAACTTCACAGTTGTCTGATTTTAAATACTCTCTACGTTTATTTTTAATTAATATTTTAGAAGAAAATAAAAAATAATTATTGTTTTAATTATTTAATTGACTAAAATAATTATAAAATCTCAATATTACCTTTTTAAAATTTATTAAAAAAATAAAAGAAAAATTTAGTATTTAATCATGTAGAAAAAATGAAGTAATTAATACCCGTTTGAAATCTATAAATAACAAATAAAAAGGAACACATTTTACTTTCTAAAATGTAAATTAAAAAGAAACGAAGGGAATGTCTTTAAAGTATTTATTGTCTAAACATTTATTCAGAATCCTTAATTGAAAAATAATTTTTAATAAATTCATGCCAATTTTAATTCTGAATTTAAAGAGTTATCAATGCAAAAACTGAGCAGTGTGATCATAGAATGAGACCAGATCTTCTGTTCTTATTTTTTTGTGTCTTCGACTTAAATTTTGATACCTAACTTTTTACTTAATATCAATTAACTTTAAAATTAAATAAAATATCAGATGTCAAAATTTAAATAGAGAGACACAAAGAGACAGAAAAAATAGGAACAGAGGATCTGCTCTCTCGTAGAATTGACAGATGAAAATTTTGTAAATGTTACACGTATCACGGGCCTAAACTTCCACGTTTAAGGGCTAGTGGCCCATACACATAGCTGTGGAGTTCTTATATATATATATATATATATATATATATATATATATATAGATATTATTGGCCTATGGGGGAAATAACAAAGCCTCCTACCATCACCCTCTTGGAAATTTAATTTACCCTATCTGCACAACAACTTCTCTCTCTTTTTCACTACTTGAAGAACATATCCAAACGACTCGTTCTCCCTCTCTTCCTTATATATTCACCCCTCCTCATTTTCATTTTATTTCATTTTTGTCCCTTTTTCTTTGGCCTAACAAGCGAGAAAAGAATTCTTCATCTTCTTGCTTGTTTTAATCTTAAACACGTACATTTAGGTTTTGAAAAACCCTGAACCATTTAGGGTTTGAAAAGATATATATAGGAAAATGGGGGGTGGTAAAATGAATATGGGGAAAGTGTGCAATGTGATACATGGGCTAAAGCCAACCATACTAATGGTGGTGGTACAGACTGCATTTGCTGGTGTGAATGTTTTGTACAAATTGTCTGTAAATGATGGTATGGATTTGAGGGTTGTGGTCGCTTATCGCTTCATTTTCGCCGCCGCGTTTATTGTTCCGGTTGCACTCGTTGTTGAATGGTTTGTGTGTGTGTGTGTGTGTATATATATATATATATATATATATGTCTCTCTCTTCTTGTTTGATTTACGGATCGATTGTGTCTACTTATTAGCAATTAATTATTTTAAGTTTTTTCTTAATCAAGAAACGTTTTCTGATCAGTATTTATTAATTTTGTGATTAATGTTTGAGATTTTTATTATTCTTGTGTTGTTAAATATTCTAGGAACAAAAGGCCAAAGCTGACATGGGTGGTGCTTCTCCAAGCATTTTTTTGTGGGTTATTAGGGTAAGTTTTTATTTCTTTTTAATTTCTATTTTTCCCAAAATAGGGTTTTTGTGGTATTTTTTTTTGTTTATAAAATTAAATTTATTAAATTCATATTTTTATATTCTTTGAGGAAGATGAATAAACAAAATTAGTTTAGCCAGCTGTATAAAATAGTAAATGCTGATGCGTACTTATTTTATTTCCCGTTAATTATAATAGCCGTGCACAAATTCATTTTCTCTTCCAAATCGCTTTACGTGACACTCGTCTTTTTTACCGCCCATAAAAGCCAATCCTTACAACTACCCTCCTTATACCTCTCTCTTTCTCTCTCTCTCTCTCTCTCTATATATATATATATAACACAATTGATTTTGATTTTCCGTCCACACTAATAAATCATTTAGTAAAAATTTATAAATTTCAATTGCTCATGAAATGATGGACATGAACGAGACGAGAGATCATCATATATATATATATATATATATATATATATATAATACTTGATTTTGATTTTTCGTCCACACTAATAAATCATTTGAGCCATAAATTTCACCGTTCATGTAGTGACGGTGCATGAACGGAGACACGAGACATCAATATTAAAATATTTCATTCAAAATTAATTGACATTGACTATGAATATAGTAGTCTCTCAAGTTATATATTGAGTTTTTAGTTGTCTGATATAGGACTTTATATCTCAACACGCTGCCTCACTTCCGTGTCACGTAATTTTGAGTCAAACATGTGTAGTATGTAGGCTGTTAAGCCTGTAGATGAATAGTTTCTGCTCTAATACTAACTTAAATCACTTACATCACCAAATGATAAATTCTATCTATCTAATTAGAAATTCTTATCTAAGCTTAACTAATACTGGAGACCTATCTATTAGGAAGTTCAATCACAAAAGGAGTGTTTTTATACGCACAAACTATATGCGGCTCATGTATTACATCTCAATAAAAATGTGTAAAGTATAAAAATTTGACAGTAACATAACATTAATTCGTTTCGTTTCTTGTTTAATATTATCTATATAATTAATTTATAATTTGTGCAAATATAACTACGCTCGACAAAAATGTTAATTCGTGAAAAAAGAAGACAAGTCATGTGAATTTATTTGAGTTTGAAAGTAATAATTATTTTTTTCAAATGGTTTAAAATTGTAGCAACTAGAAGTTAACAAATTTAGAAGAAAAATAACCCAATGCGATTCATTTTGTCATCGTTGTTTTTTTCTTCTTCCATTAATTAGAATATTCTATTCCAATTCAAAAATTATATATATTTCAGAGGATCTCTGGCGCAAAATCTGTATTTGCAGTGCTTGGCTTTAACCTCTGCAACATTTGCTTCAGCCACCACCAATCTCATTCCTGCCATTACCTTTGTCTTGGCCATCATCTTCAGGTACCTCCATATCCATATATTTCTAGATCTCTAGTATGCCTTTTTTTTAGACTAAAAGGCAAACTCAGATACCATATCTCTCTATAAAATGATAAACCCAGAGTTTATCTACTATCTTTTATAGTATATTTGCATCCCAACATGAGTCTCTTCATTAATTATATATTACTAGTATTAAAGTTCATTTGAAGGTACATGCATGTTTTTCAAAAGAGTGACATTCATTTTGGGTCTTGTATATATATATATATATATATATATATATATATATATATATATATATTATACAATACATGTAGGCTTGAGAAGCTGGGCTTTGGTAAAGCAGCAGGGAAAGCAAAGGTGTTGGGAACATTAATGTGTATTGTTGGGGCGATGGTCCTCACGTTTTACAGAGGCCCAGATATCAACATCTGGAAAACCAACGTTAACCTTCTCAAAGCCGGTCAAAACCATGCTGGACACGTGGCAGGCACACACTCCAATAGGGTTTTGGGTGCCTTGTTGGCAGTTGGCAGCTGTGTTTGTTATGCACTCTGGCTCATTCTTCAGGTACTTAATTAAAAACCTCCCTTGGAATTAGTAATTAATATATACGGTAGGGAACTTATATTTTCACATATTTTTTTTTAATATTCACATTTATTAAGAAATGTAACTAATGATTTGCCTAATTGCCTAAATTGAGTATAAATCTCAATATTAATTTTAATTCTAAAATTCATTGAAAAGATTAATGAAAAATTTGGACATAAAAACTTGGAATACAATATGCTCTAGCTAGTCAAAAGCCTTTTTTTCACATTGAAATTGCCTTTATGCATCGATATTGCATGCTACTATGTAACAATGCATGTCAAGTTTTGAAATATGGATTAACATTATAAGGTGAAAATTAAAATTAACTGTGACATTTTTTATGGGACAACAGAAGAGTAATTAATTTAGTAGAACTATATTATAAGTTGAGCAATTAATCATATTATTTTGGTGTTATATATATATATATATATATATATATATATATATATATATATATATATATATATATATGGGATGGGACAGGCAAAGATGATTGAACGATATCCTTGTCCCTACTCTAGCACGGCCCTAATGGTTACAATGGGATCAATTCAAAGCATAGTATTTTCCCTTTGCATGGAGAGAGATTGGAGCCAATGGAGGCTAGGATGGAACATTAGACTCCTCACCGTTGCTTTCTCGGTAATATTAATTTACTCCTTATAATTAACTCTTTATAAATTCCATAAATTCGTTGTGGTTAATGTATGTATATAGGGAGTTTTGGCTTCTGGAATGATGTTTACATTGGTTGCATGGTGCGTGCAAATGAGAGGTCCATTATTCGTATCCGTTTTTAACCCTCTATTGCTTGTGCTTGTGGCCATTGCCGGATCGTTGGTACTCAATGAGAAGTTACACTTGGGAAGGTACACTAGGTTGAAATTCTTTTTAAAAAATTTACTATATAGGAAATTTGTATAGTAATATTGGCTGATGTTAAATACTTACTTTTCTGATTAGTGTACATGCATGTTTTTTAGTAAAAAAATTGGTTATATTTTTGTGACAGTGTGGTTGGAGCAGTGTTGATAGTGTGTGGATTATACGCAGTGCTATGGGGAAAAGGCAGAGAATTAAAGAGGATTCTTCAGTTGATGCCGGAAAAGAGATCAGCTGAACCGATAGAGATTGTGATAACTTCATCATCAGAAAATAATAAGAGCTGTAGTGATCATAGTAGTCATAGCATAAATGGAGTTGCTTCTAATCGTTCTTCAATGGCGGATATTGAAGACTTAGACAAAGATTTGTCCGTTATGGATAAAGGAGGGGAAGACGTGGATTTGCAAACTCAAACATAAGAATTTATGTTTTTAGATGATTTTATTTTTTTGCAAATTATTTGACGTTTTATATAATTTAAAAGAATTAATCACATTTTTTTTAAAATTACTCATCGTGTGAAAATGTTATAGATGATAGAGAGATAAATATATAGTAAATGACATTATTTTTGTTTTATAAATGTAACTATAATTTTAGAACAGTGATAACAATTTTATTTTTGAAACTTTATTATTATATTTAGTTTGAAAAGTAAATGCTTTTATTTGTCGAAGGTTATATATATGTTGAGTTGGCATATATCTGTCATATATATATCAGTGGCACATTGTAAATATCATTAATTTTAGAAAATTTTACTATTTATGTTTAGTTTGAGAAGCAAATTCCTTAATATATTTGTGGAGTTGGGACACAAGTTCAGTTGGCATATATTTGTCATATAAAAATGACATTTTATAAAGAGTATTGTTATGATGATAATTTTTTTGATTTAAAAATGATGTGATAAAGTATAATTAGTTGATCATCCATCATGTATGGATGAGTCTTGAAATAATAAATGACCACAACTAACTATATCATTTTGTATCTATCTTATGTAACCATTCTTTTTTTTTTTTTTTTACCAAATTACTATTGTTCTATAAATATAACTATTTTTCAAACAAATTATTACTTATAGCTAATTAGCTAGTTTGAAAAGTAGGTGAGCTCATAATATAAGTGGTATTTACACAATGTCATTTATATAAATATTTATTTACACAATCTTTATTTAATGCCTAAAGATTTATTCAGTTGCATTAATTAAAAAAATGTTTTGTGACACGACTCCCTCTTCTAATATGTAATACATATTTTGTAGCACAGTTTCAATTGATGTCACTCACTTCTTCTTTCGGAAGAGGTATGTAATAGATATTTTGTGACATAAATTACATGATGTTACCCGCTGCCTCTTTCATTATGTATATAATAAATATTTCATAAATTTCTACCTAAAATGGTTAAGGCTTAAATACCTTTACTTCATACATTTCAACCTAAAAAAAAAGTCTAAATACCATGTAGTTAATAAATTTCTACCTAAAATGGATTGTTAAGTAATTGTCTTATATTTGTACAGTCGCTATATTTGCCGAGTCTTTAATTTACAGAATAACTTTAATTTTACGTGTTCTTCAAAAATTTGAAAATTTGAAAAATATTTTTTGATGAATAGTATTTTTTTTCACGTTTTCTCAAAATGTAATTAAACGATCAATAAATACATAATCATACTTTTCGTCATTTTTGTTTCGCCCGATTTTTACACATTTTTTGAGAAAAACTTTTATCGGGTTTTTTTTATTTTAAATTTATAATTTTCCCAAAATAGGGTTTTTATGGTTTTTAATTTTTTTCCATATTTATAAAATTAAATGTATTAAATACATATTTTTTTATTCTCTGAGGAAGATGAAGAAACAAATTTAGTTTAGCCAGTTGTATCACATAGTTAATGCCCTTATAATTCTTCCGCTATTTATAATACTTTTTCTCTCTCTTTTCTGTAACAAGTATTTCAAGAACATAGCCAAACGACTCATTATATCTCTCTGTCTCTTTCCACACTTTCTCTTTTTCTTCCTTATATATTCACCTTTTCCCATTTTCATTCCATTTAATTTTTGTCCCATTGTTTTGCTTTAACAAGATAGCTAGAAGACTAAGAATAAATTACATAATTAGTTATCTTCTAGCTTGTTTTAATCTTAAACACACATTTTACTTGCCATGTTTTAAAAAACCCTAAACCATTCAGGGTTTGAAAAAATATATATAGGAAAATGGGGGAGGGGGTAAATTGAATATGGGGAAAGTGTGGAATGTAATACATGTGTTAAAGCCAACCATACTAATGGTGGTGGTACAGACTATACTTGCCGGTGTGAATGTTTTGTACAAATTGGTCGTAAATGATGGTATGAATTTGAGTGTTATGATCGCTTATCGCTTCATTTTCGGAACCGCGTTTATTGTCCTGGTTGCACTCATCGTTGAATGGTTTGTACTCCAAAAAAATGTGTGGACGTTACCTTATTGCCCCTCCATATTTAATGTAAAGGCTCCATATTTATTGCACGTTGCCACTACAGGCTTTGGCGACAGGGCACTGAAATCTGACCAGCTAACACTTTGACTTCACAGACTCGCATTTTGACTGCACAGACTCACTGCACATTTACTACACTGGCTGGCTTGGCATGCCCTTTTCTGCTACAAGCTGTAGCGGCACTGTCTCTCCCAAATACATATCTAATTTTAAAAAATTTACCATTTACTCTCATTTTCTCTCCCCTCTTGGACATTTATGCATACAACTTCTTCTTTCTCTCTTTTCCGTAACAAGTATTTCGAGAACATAGCCAAATGACTCATTATCTCTCTTTCTCCCTCTTTCTACACTTTCTCTTCCTCTTCCTTATATATTCACCTCTCCCCATTTTCATTTCATTTAATTTTTGTCCCATTTCTTTGCCCTAACAAGATAGCTAGAAGACTACGAATAATTTACATAATTCGTCATCTTGCTTGTTTTAATCTTAAACACACAATTTGTTTGCCAGGTTTTGAAAAACCCTAAACCATTCAGGGTTTGAAAAGATATATATAAGAAAATAGGGGGTAGTAAATTGAATATGAAGAAAGTGTGGAATGTAATACATGGGCTAAAACAAACCATATTAATGGTGGTGGTACAAACTATACTTGCCAGTGTGAATGTTTTGTCCAAATTGGTCGTAAATGATGGTATGGATTTGATTGTTATGATCGCTTATCGCTTCATTTTCGTAGTTGCCCCGGTAAGCTTTTGGCCATAAAAGTAATGGTGCCATTACTTTTGTCTTGGCAGTAAGCTTCAAGTAAGTTACTTATGAATCCGGTTACCATGAAGTGGTAAGTTGGTCAATTGACGAATACAGTGCTGACGCGCAGAGAGAGAGAGAGAGAGAGAGAGAGAGAAAGAGAGAGATCACCTCCCGCATGCGTGTCGATACTGTTGTGATCAATTGACCAAAGTTAACTTCATGCTAACCACTCACTGGCCTTACTTATGGTTCTTAAATTTGATTAATTAGGAAATTCTTCACTTAAAGTAATATAATATTATTTTATAATATAATAATTAACATTATTAATTTTATATTACTAAGTATACTCACTTGTCATTCAGGTACATGATTTTAAAAGTGAGACGTTTATTATAAGGTTGACCCGTATGAATGATTATATAGGCTGGAGAATCTGGGCTAGGGAAAAGCCACAGCAGCAAAGGTGTTGGGGATATTAATGGGTGTAGTTGGGGCGATGGTGTTCACGCTTTACAAAGGTCCAGATATAACCATCTGGATAACCCACGTTTGTGACGCCCCCAAAATAGGTCCACACGACCCATTCTAAGTCGCCAGATATCATACTATAAAAATCAAATACAAACTTTATTTATACAACTGTTGAACTGTTGTGCAGAATACGACACAGTTAAACTGTGAGTTTTAATACAAATGTATGTAACTTTCATGGTGCCTCGACTACAACCTTACAATGGTACTTAACATAAAAATACAGTCAAAAACTATTTTAGAAATTAAAATCTTTGGGAAGTGCTCAAGGAAACCTTCGTACATGGGAGGCCATGCGTCTAGGTTATGATAGATATTATATGTCCACAAAATTATCCTTGGTTGACCCAATAGTCCCCAAAGAAAAATGAGAAGATTACTATCATGTTTTTTCCAATGGTGAGTATTCTCTTGACATATAACTATCTCCACTGTCTTCAATTAAAAATTATATTTCAACCAAACTCCAAGATCATATAGGTAGTGCTCGTAGATATACTCAGCAAGTGGATGTGCACAACCCTGTCTTATGATAACACGAGGTTGTATGTCATTAGACATCTTGTATGATAGTGGCAAAACACCCTTCCAATGTTGGGTTCACCTCACCCTATTCGGCTCACCAAAATTAAATATCAAATGACATATACAATACGACACACTTATCTAAAGGTCTCAAAAAAATTATTTTCATACTATTTAGGGAGAACCTCAACAGCTATAGACCACCGTTCTATTCCTCTGTTATCCCCGCTCGACCCGACAACACTCTTATTACCTGAAAGGAATTGTGAAGCAAAAGGGTGAGCACAACTAGCTCAGTAAAGAATATCATGACTAAAGATAATTCAATTATCAATAGCCTTCATCAGTAATAAATCAGAGATTTAGAACATATGGTAGATGATAAAACTTTCCAACCATAGTTGCAGCGGAACGAGCAATCCATTAGAAGAGTTAAATAGACCATAAGGTCTATTATCTTCTCCATGTTAAAAGTCCACCAATAATGTTTTATCCCTGTAACATCAATCAATAATTCCTGTCCACAATCATGTGAATAACTCATAATCATAATTGTGATTCTAAATTCCTCTTCGCACCCAGGACGAAGATAATTTTCATCACCTATCTTTACCTGAAATATCAAAAATCATGGTTATAACAAATCATAATTCTTGCTCATAATCATATTAATAAATTCATCTTTGCACTACGACCAAAGATATTCATTAATAATTCATATTTGCACTACAGACCAAAGACATACAACTGTATTTTAGAAGAGTCAAGTAGAGCATGATATCTACTATCTTTTACGAATTAAATGTGTATAATCAATATTTTATCGCTGAGACTCAGCTTAATAAATAATTCACATCATCGAATCATCCCTGTACTACGGCCAAGGATATTCATTAGTATTATGACCACGAATTATCCATGCACTACGGGCCAAGGATATTCATGTTTTCAACAATGGTCATGATTATACCGAATAATCCCTGGTTATAATCATACCAACAACTGTCCATCAATGCACTACGGGCCAATGAGGACTTTTACCATATCATTTATAACATTACATGTTATGATTATACAGAATGATCCCTGGTCATAATCATACAAATCAACAGTTCATCTATTCACATAAGCCAAAGATACTCATTAATCAATAGTTCATCTTTGCACGTAAGCCAAAGATATACAATCAGAAAACTAATAATCAATAATCCATCTTTGCATGTAAGCCAAAGATATACAAATCAGAAAACTAATAATCAATACCCATCTTTGCACGTAAGCCAAAAGATATACAAATCTATAAAACCAATAATCAATAGTCCATCTATGCACGTAAGCCAAAGATGACTTTCATCACAATATAAGCACGAGGATGATGACAATGATATAAGCATTTAATCAAACAAAATCGAAGATAAATATTAAAGACTTTAAATTTATCCAGAGTTTAAAAATATCCAAATTGTCAATATGATACTACTTTGTGGAGTAAAATTCAAGAATAATATTCATGTACCAAAAATAATTTGAATGAGAAAAGAAATATATTTTTCTGTAAATAGTACCCTCGTGAATAGTACCACATGAATAGTATTTTGGGAATAGTACCTAAATGAATAGTACCACGACATGAAAAGTACCCCAAATACCTAAGTGAATAATATTTAGGTGAATAGTAATTGGGTGAATAAGTAACTTTGTGAATAAGATTCCGGCATAAAAAATGCCCAATAATTCAGAGTGAATAATACTAGAGTGAATAGTAATTGGGTGAATAAGAACCCATGAATAGTAACTCATAAAAGAAAAATACCAAAGAAAATGATATTCCATGGCGAGTACAAAAGAAATGATATCTTATACGAGTATAATAGAATATCTGGCTATCGCATGGATTTTCACCCGCCATGCAGTAATCCACGTAGACGCATCATTTCAACAATTTAATAAAGAATGAATCGAAGGATCATTCACTATGCATCTGCAGTAATCCACATGATGAGTTATTCCAATGTAATAATAAAGAATGGAATAATGTAAGAATTCACCATGCATGCGGTGGTCCGCTTGCAAAAGTTATTCCAATGAATAATAAAGAATAGAATAATGTAAGAATTCACTAGGCATACGATAGACCCAAGACGTAGACATGTTATTCCAACGAATAATAAAGAATGGGAATAATGAAGAATTCATCGTACGTGAGATAGATCACAGACAAACAAAAGTTATTCCAATGAAATAATAAAGAATGGAATAACAAAAGAATTCACCGAGCATGCGATAGATCAAGATGCATGACGTTAGTTATTCCAATGAATAATAAAGAATGGAATAACGAAGAATTCACGGTATGCGATAGATCATGCAGGCGAGTTATTCCAATGAATAATAAAGAATGGAATAACGAAGAATTCACTGGCGTACGCGATGAGGCCATGCGAACAAAGTTATTCCAACGAATAATAAATAATGGAATAACAACCCTTACGAGTATTGAAAGAAATAACTCTCTTCATGAATACTGGAAGAAATAATACCCTTACCCTCGGAAAAGCTGGATAATCTTTGGAATAGTGAGGTAGCAGACTTCTCTTCTTCTTTCTCTCTATAATAATTGCTCTATAGCTTTAGTGAATTGGTGAAAAATAATGAAGGAATGAGCTTCTATTTATAGGAAAATATAGTTTCAATAATTGCACATTTTGGGGCTCGAAATATTACAGTATAATACCTTCATCTTTTTCTTCATTTTTAATTTAGTCATCCAAGCATTATCAAACTTGCACCATGTGACGCCCCCAAAATTAGGTATACGTCACCCATCTTGGGTAGCCACTTACATGGTACAAAATACAAATAAAAACGTAATTATACAGCTGTCGTGTAAAATACGACAAAATATATGCTGTGAGTTTTAATACAAATATTGTCATCTAAACAATATCCATACCCAATGGAGTCCTTATTACATTTATTGTCACACTATTTAACAGGATAGTGAGGACTACTAATGCTATCATCTGGACCGTCACTCCGTTTCCTGACTCGTCCCAAATATATTCTCATTTCAAGAGAACGAAGAAAGAAAGGGTGAGCTCAACTAGCCCAAAGAAGAAATATTATGACTAAGATAATGCAGAATAAATTATCATTAGTCTTCAATAATGTTAAACTGATAAAATATATTAGACATCAAGTTTAACTGCAGCAGAATAAGCAATCCATTAGAAGAGTCAAGTAGAGAATAAAATCTACTATCTTATATGGTTTAAAATATTTTCATCAATTTTTATCGCTAAGACCCAGCTTAACAAATAAACCACATCATCGAATCATCCTTGCACTACGGGCCAAGGATATTCATTAAATCATCAATGGTCATGACTATACCGAATAATCCCTGGTCATAATCATACCAAGTCCATCTCTGCATGTAAGCCAAAGATATACAACAATAAAACCAATAATCAACAATCCATCTTTGCACGTAAGCCAAAGATATATAATTCAATAAACAACAGTCCATCTTCGCACATAATGCCAAAGATAACTTTCATCACCATATAAGCATGAGGATGATGACAATGATATAAGCATTAGTCAAACAAGGGATAAATATTAAAGACTTTAATTTCATCCAATTATTATCAATCATTTCATAATCTAATATTATTAATATCATAACAATATTTTAATCACTTCTTAAACTTATAAACAATTTATTTCAATTGTTTACACTTTACCAACTAATGCATTTAATCCTTCAAAGAATGCCATAATCATAAGATTTCATCACCAATGATCAAATTCCTTATCAACAATCTACATATACCTTATATAGGATTTCCAAGCCATAAAATCCTGTCTTCCAACTTTGTTACTTCACATAACACATTTAACTCATATGTTTGTAACTAAACTATTTTCATGAAAAATACCAAATCAGTCCCAAAAATATTTCTTTTCTGGGATTTAGCATAATATAGTCCCATAATGAACATATATTTTTCTCGGAATTTTTAAAATTCATTTACTATTTTTCAAAAATTAATTTCCAATTAATTTCTTAAGAAATTATCTACCTCAAGGTAAACTCCAAAAATTCCCAAATCTTGGCAGAATCTTACACATGTTAACGTGAGTTTCCAGTTTAAATTTCACGATCATCAGAGTTATAGAACTCCGGTTATAGCGTTTTTCGTCGAAAAAACCTAAATATTGAAATGATCATAACTTGCTCATTTTAAGTCAGAATGAGCTCATTTTTGGACAGGAGGTAATTTATACCGTGTACTTTCATGTCCCAAAAGGCCTGAATTTTTCCCATAAATTAAGTGGTTGAAACAGCCCTTACAAAAACGTGACAGCAGACTTTTTCATATTTTACAGTTTTTCGTGCTTTACTAAAATCAGTACACACGAAAATCTACAACACTTTTTCCAGTGATTCCACTTGGAGATGCTACAAAACTCATAGATCTAACTCTAGAACTTGACCACACTCAAAAATTCAAAATATAATAGGAGATATGGTCAATTGAATTTCATGTTATGTTTTTACCAAAATCTGATTTTTCAACCCTTTGTGATTTCTAAGAAACTTTCATGTTTTCATCTTAACCAACATAACTCATCATAACACTTACTAATACTTCATATACCCATGATTTTCATCAGTCCTATACTTTTATTATGACTTTCATCATAATCCACGTAAACAGATCATTTCCACAATTCAATAAGGAATGAATATAAAGGATCATTCACCATGCATGTGGTAATCCACATAGATAGGTTATTCCAACAGAATAATAAAGAATGGAATAACTGAAGAATTCACCATGCATACGATAGAGACCGCACAGACAGGTTATTCCCAACAGAATAATAAATTCGGAATAATAAATATGGAACCAAGTCGTTGAAATTATTAACCGCATGCGATATATTAACAGAATAATAAAGAACGGAATATTAAATATGGAACCAGGTCAGGTGAAAATCACACCGACTGGATATTCTGACAGAATAATAAAGAATTGAATAACAACAAACTTCACCAAGTATAGGGTATGCCACTTATACAGGTTATGTATAGGGTATGTCGCGTATACAGGTTATTCCAACAGAATAATAAAGAATTGAATAACAACAGACTTCACCAAGTATAGGTATGCCACTTATACAAGTTATGTATAGGGTATGCCGCGTATACAGGTTATTTCAACAGAATAATAAAGAATTGAATAACAAAAGAAGATCACCATGTATAGTGTATGCCGCGTATACAGGTTATTCTAATAGAATAATAAAGAATGGAATAACAGAAGTTCTCTTCATGAATATAAAATAATAACACCCCTTACCGTAAAAGAAGAATATTCTGACTGATAGGGTGATGATTTTCTTAAAGAAAACTTATACTATGTTCTTCACTCAAAGTTTCTTAAAACTCTTAAGGAAATACGCTCAAGATTATAGAAGGAGAATTCTCTGAACTTCTGGTGTGAATTCAATTCTAACTAAGCTTCCTATTTATAAAAAATGGTGGACTGCGATAAGTAACTAATCCATGAATCGGTCCAGATTGATTTACTTTAATCGACGGTCCATATTTAAAAGCAAAATCTTTTAAATAAAATATAATATATTCTAATTATTACCTAATAAAACAAACAACTTTATAAAAGTATTTTGTTTTATATAAAAAGATTTTACTATGCAAAATACTATACAACACTATGCGTAATAAAATATAATATATTCTATTTATAGAATAACTTTAATAAAGTATTCATTTTATATAAAAGATGTTTCGCTTTTTATTACGTTAATAATACTAATAAAACAAAACTTCATCATCACTTACTTTGAAAAATTTTCAAATATCACCCTTAACTTTAAACTTTTATTAATTTAACTATTCACCAAAATAAAAAAATTAAACACTTTTATTTCATAAAATTCAGGGTTTCATACACCACCTCCCCTAATAGTAAATCATGTAACTCAATAGTTCTAAACATGTGAAAAAATTAATTATAGTATAGTACCTTCATCTATACCTCCATTTTTAATTTAGTCACGCAAGTATTATCAATCTTGCGCTTGAACTCCCTAATAAAATAAATCATGTGAATCAATAAATACACACACGCATGAACACATAGTTATAAGCATGTGAATTAATAGCGAATTAATTGTCCTTTATTCTATTAATTACCCGATTGGTCAATATAACCTCCAGACATCAATTATTATCGAAATAAATGTCAATTTTCACTAACACTAATAATTCCAACACAATGAAACTATCAATTTCATCTTTAATTAACACGAACTTATTCATCATTAATATTATAACGAACAATATTTAATAACTAGGTCGTTCCCAGGAAAGAGAGGGCTTTTCGATAAGGATTTCTCCTTATTGGCGCGCAATTAGGTGACCAAACCTCTCCTTGACATAACTTCTGGACATTGTCAATATTACAAATAATAATATGAATAACTATGCCGTCTCAATTATTGATTTAATAATATAACATATTATGCAGATGATTCTGTGACAATAATTGAATCAATAATATGAGAGATATGATGCAGCAATTACTGTAGCAATAATTGAGTATAACCGAAGTGACTTCTTTACGTAAAGATCAATAACTAATACCACGTACATTACTTGTCAACCACGCCAGACATCAGATTTTTACTACCTGGGTAGTTCAACAGATTAACGGTAAAACTTTCGTAGTTATTTTTATAAAAGATAATTCGTCATTTTCTAAATACGACAATACTTGGTTGTGGGGTCCACGAACGATTATCTTGGTCGTCGCATTTAATATTCCTCGTGAAAACGAATATTCTCCCCAATCGAATATTCCCTAAGATAAACGAATAACAACTTGCTTTTTCAGTAAAATTTTTAAATATCATCCTTAACTTTAACCCTTTCTCAATTTAACCATTTACTAAATAAAATAATAATTATAAGAAAATTGAATACTTTTATTTCATAATTTTGGGATCTCACAGCGTTGACCTTCTCAAACTTGGCCAACTCCATACTGGACACGTGGCAGACATTCACCCCAATAAGGTACTGGTGCCTTGTTGGCACTTGGTAGCTGTGTTTCTTATGCAGTCTGGCTCGTTATTCAGGTAATTAAATTAAAGCACCCTCCAAAGTAATTAATACTCCCTCTAATTTGTCCCAAAATTTTATTTATTTATTTATTTATTTTTATTTTATGGTTTCATAGATGGTGTTTGTACAAGTAAATTAAAGTGATTGAAATTCTCTTTTTGCATCAATATATTACATGCTACTGCGTACGTATCCATGTCAAGTTTTCAAATAAGGATTAATATTACAAGGTTAAATCTAAATTAACTAGGACATATTTTTTATGGGACGACAGAAGAGAGTAATTAATTTAGCAGAACTATATATATAAGTTGAACAATTATTTATATTATTTTGGTGTTATATATATATATATATATATATTTTTGTCAGTAAGATTGCGAACTAAAGACAAATGAGGTCTTAAAACACATGATAGAGGATTAATCCGAGAAACCTGACTATATATATATATATATATATATATATATATATATATATAGACAGGACATGCAAAGTTGATCGAAAAATATCCTTGTCCCTACTCCAGCACTACCCTGATAGTTGCAATGGGATCAATTCAAAGCATCGTATTTGCCCTTTGCATGCATAGAGATTGGAGCCAGTGGAAGCTAGGATGGAACATCAGACTCCTCACCGTTGCTTTCTCGGTAATATTAATTTACTCCTTATAATTAACTCTATATAAATTCCATAAATTAACTCTCTCTCTCTCTATATATATATATATGTCTCTCTCTCGATTCCGATTAACTTTTACGCATTCTTCAAAATTTTTAAAAAGTAAAAAACACATTTTGATGAATAGTGTTTTTTATCATGTTTTCCCAAAACGTAGTTAAACAATCGATAAGTACATAATCATACTTTTTGTCATTTTTTTTCGCCCGATTTTTCCACGTTTTTCGAGAAAAACTTTTAACGAGTTTTCTATTTTAAATTTATAGTTTTCCCAAAATATAAGGTTTTCATGGTATTTTTTTTTTCCATGTTTATAAAATTAAATGTATTAAATACACAATTTTCTATTCTTTGAGGAAGATGAAGAAACAAATTTAGTTTAGTCAGCTATATAAAATAGTAAATGCCCTTATAATTCTCCCGTTATTTATAATAACAGTGCAAAAATTCATTTTGAGAATTGATATATATATTTGATATTTCTATATATTTCTCTCTCACATGATCATACAATAGGTCTCACTTTCATGTTAAAAATAAACATGTGAAAATATTAAAAATACATGTGAAAATAGTCATCTCCATTCATTCTCTCTTTGTACAATTGGTCTTTTCTACCGCCCCATAATCTTTACAACTACCCACCCTTAATTATCCCCCACCCCCCTCGCTCTCTCTCTCTCTCTCTCTCTCACTATATATATATATATATATATATATATATATATATATATATATATCCTAAGGATTTAGGGTTTGAATGACCTAGTTCATTTTGAGAGATTGAGATGTCAGAATGACATTTTGTTTGAAGATTTGATGGTAATATTCTGTGAAAAGTTATGTTAACTGATAAAAGTTTTTCTCCAAAAAAGTGCAGAAATCGTGCAAAATAAAAATGACGAAAAGTATGATTATGTATTTATCGATCATTTAAATACGTTTTGGGAAAACGTTACAGAAAATATTATTCTTCAAAAAGTGTTTTTCAATTTTTCGAATAACGTGTAAAAATTAATCTGTAGAGGAAAGACTAAGTAAATATAACGACTATACAAATATAAGGCAATTACTTAACTATCCATTTTAGGTAAAAATTTATTAACTACATGGTATTTAGACTTTTTTATTTTCAGTTAAAATGTATGAAGTAATGGTATTTAGGACTTATTAAAAGATCCTATATATATAGGAAAATGGGGATGGGGGGTAGTAAATTAAATATGGGGAAAGTGTGGAATGTAATACATGGGCTAAATCGAACCATACTAATAGTGGTGGTACAAACTATACTTGCTGGTGTGAATGTTTTGTACAAATTGGCCATAAATATTGGTATGGATTTGAGTGTTATGATCGCTTATCGCTTCATTTTCGGAGTCGTGTTTATTGTCCCGGTAAGCTTTTGGCCATAAAAGTAATGATTCCATTACTTTTGTCTTGGTCGTAAGCTTCAAGTAAGTTACTTATGAATCCAGTTACTATGAAGTGGTATGTAAGACCCCAACTTATTATTAATAAAATTAAATTTCCTCTATTTATTATCTTGAAATAGTAAGGGTTGATTTGATTAATGTGGTAAGTTATGGGTAAAATGCGCAATTATTTTAAAAAAGCAAGTGGTTTTAAAATATTCATTGTTGACGGGGAATATTCGTTTGGTTGTGGAATATTCTTACCGTCGGGGAATATTCGTACGACGGTGCAGCCTTGTGTGGGCCCCATAACGGAAAGCGATTGGATGAAGAAAACGACAAGAATAAGTTGGTTATAAATAATTGGCGTAGTTATTCACAGATTATCTTGTTGGAATACCCGGTGGTTAAAACACAAGAAGACATTACCAGATTACACAATTATTGATTCTTACGTGAAGGCACTACTCAATAATTGTTACATTAATTCTTGCTTCAATATTATATTTTATTAATTCAATAATTGCTACGTTGATATTCTTTGTTGTTTTAATAATTGTCAACTGCGTTATTTTCTATTATCGAGCGATAATTTATAATATTTGAATAATATTATTAGATAACATTATTGGCAATGTCTAGAAAGTTACATACAAGGAGAGGTTTGGTCATCTAATTACGCCATTTAGTAAGGAGAAATCCTTATTGAAAGCCCCTCTTTTCACTGAAGCGCTTCGTTGTCGATATTATTGTGATTCTCATAATATTATTTGTGAATAATTAATTATTGATTTATATGATAAGGAAGATATTCATTTTATGTGGTTATAGATGGAGAAAATTTTAATGTGAAAATTGTTGAAAATTTATATTTTATCTTTTCGATAAAATATATTATTATATTACAGTAATATAATAATGGTGATATTTTTACAATGAATGTGTATTATATGAATAAATGAGGAAGAAGAGTAGTTTTGTTGCATTAAATGCTAAACACATGTTTTGTGTGTTACAAAAAATGTTTAACATATGTTAAACATGATGGTGTACACAAATTTTGACTAAAATTTGATTATAGCCTGTAAAATCGTCCGTTTGTGGATTTCGGTCAATTTTTGTTTGGAATTTGGAAAAACTTTCTTTTGAAAAGTTGTAGATAATGGAATTTCCTATGGAAAAGATATAAGGTTCGAATTTTTCTGATAAAAGGGCTATTTATCATGAATTTTTGAAGTTCTGGAGTTCCGAAATAATTGATTTTTGGAAGTTTTAAATATTTTATTTATGAAAAACGTTTTTCTTACTTTTTTTCTAGAAGATGGGCATGTGGGAAATGCTAAGATCTGATTTCAAAGGTGGGCTTGAAAATTTTTATATATATATATATATATTAATATTATATTCAATTTTCTGCTTTGGTGTTCTAAGCATTTTCCTATAAATAGGGTGCTTAGGTTAGAATTAAAAATCACACCAGAAACTGAAATTTTTTCTCTACTTCTCTCTCTATATTATCGAGTGTATTCTTGTGAATATTTTGATTTCTTGAGTGTTGCTATACGGTGCAAGTTTGTTCAAATATTATTCCAAAGATCTTTCTTTTGAGGTAAAGGATAGTAAAGGGATTTTTAAGGGTGATTATGTTTTTCGGTTTTGTATTTTTCGGACCTTCAAAATTCGGAAAATTTGAAATGGTATTTTGATGAGTTTTAGATTGTGTCCAAAATGTCAATTTTGGATGTATAGATTAGGAGTTATGGATTTTATGAGAAAAGACTATTTTAAAAGTAACATTATAACTTCTTGTGATTAACTCCAAAATTAATGAAATTTTTATTGGGAATACATCTATATAATATTAGTATACTCTGTAAATTTTGGAATTTTTGGATAAAAGTAAAATTTATGATAAATGTCTGAATATTCAGTGGTTTTGGCCATGTGAAAAATAGTAAATGAATTTAAAATTTTTTGAGAAAAATATATGTTCAATATGGGACTATATTATGCTAAATCCCAGAAAAAAAATAATTTTGGAGCTGATTTGTTATTTTTCATAAAAATGTTCTAGTTATGAGTAAATGAATTAAATATGTTATGTGAAGTAAGAAAATGGAAAAATAGGATTTTATGGCTTGAGAATCCTATATAAGGTATATGCAGATTTTTGATGAGAGTTTTGGTTAATGATGATGAAATCTTATGAGTTAGGCATTTTAGATGATTAAATGCATTAATTATTAAAGTGTAAATAATTGGATTAAATTGTTTATAAGTTTAAGAAATGATTAAAATATTGTTGTAATATTAATAATATTAGATTATGAGATTTCTAAGTGATTTATAACATTTGGATTAAGGTGTTATAAATATGGATATGAATTTTATTGTGAAACTTTATCTTTTTAGTGTAATAGGAGTTCTTATATGCGATATCTGATTACTATGTCTGATAATCATGTACTATTCATGACAAAATTAGTTTCTTTTTCTGACCAAATTATCGTTGATTTATGAATTTTACTCTTGAAATTAAACCCATGTTTTGATTATATTGTTTATATAACTTTTTTATAATCTTGGCGAAGAAATTCTCTTTGGCTTGAGTTATAAAGATGGGTAGAATATGGGTATGATCGTGACTATGGGTTCTCTTTGGCCAGTAGTGCAAAGTTGAATCGTTGACTGGTATGATCATGACCATTGAATTTATAATTGAATATTTTTAGTTTAAGTGCAAAGGTGAATTGATTAACATGGTTATAATTATTGTTTTATAAATTCTGAAATGATTATATATTTCTTTGTGATATTAATATCTTTGGCATGTAGTGCGCGCAAAGATGAATTATTGATGAATATCTTTGGCCTGTAGTGCAAAGATGAATTATTGATGAATATCTTTGGCCCGTAGTGCAAAGATGACTTGTTGTTGAATATCTTTGGCCTGTAGTGCAAAGATGGAATGTTATGAATATCTTTGGTCCGTAGTGCAAAGATGAATTTATTAGTATGATTATAAACAGGAACTGTGATTTGGTGTAACCATGATCTTTGATGTTTCAGGTAAAGACATGTGATGAAATTATCTCTGTCCTGGATAAGAAGATGAATTTAGAACTACAATTATGATTATGAGTTATTCATATGATTGTGGACAAGAACTGTTGATTGATGTTACAGGGATAAAACATTGTTAGTGGATTTTTAACATGGAGAAGATAATAGACTTTATGGTCTATTTTACTCTTCTAATGGATTACTCGTTCAGCTGCAACTATGGTTGAAAAGTTTTATCAGCTACCATATGTTCTAAATATCTGATTTATTATTGACAAAGTCTATTGATAATTTAATTATCTTTAGTCATGATATTCTTTATTTGGGCTATTTGTTTGTGCTCACCCTTTTTGCTTCACAATTCCTTTCGGGTAATAAGAGTGTAAATTTGGCATTTGGGTGAGCGGGGATAACGAGGGAATAGAACGGTGGTCTATAGTTGTTGAGGTTCTCCCAAAGAGTATGGAAATGATTTTATTGAGGACTTTAAATAAGTGTGTTGTATTTTATATACGTCATTTAATAGTTATATTTGGTGAATCAAATAGGGTGAAAGCGAACCCAACTTTGGAAAGGTGTTTTGCCACTATCATACAAGATGTCTAATGACATACAAACTCGTGTTATCATAACACAAGTTGTGCACATCCACTTCTTGAAAGTATATCTACGAAAGCACTACCTATATGATCTTGGAGTTTATTTGAAATATAATTTTCACTTGGAGACAACGGAGATAATTATATGTCGAGAGAAGACTCACCACTTGGAAAAAACATGATAGTAATCTTTTATTTTTCTTTGGGGTCTATTAGGTCAACCACGAGGATAATTCTGTGGGCATATGATATCTATTATAACCTGTATTTATGGCCTCCCATGTACGAAAGTTTCTCTTGAGCACTTCCCAAGGATTTTAATTTCTAAAACAGTTATTGACTGTACTTTTATGAAATGTATCAATGTGAGGTGATGTCCATTGTTGGGACATGAGTCACAGTTGGTATTTAAACTCACAGTTTAAGTGTTGTCGTATTTTGCACGACAAATGTATTAATAAAGTTGTAGTTGTTTCTGTACCATGTTTTTGGCGACTCAGAATAGGTTGGGTGGATTGGACCTATTTTGGGGGCGTCACAGTTGGTATCAGAGCTTAGGGATATGATCTCCGGTGAAGATCGGGAAATAGAACTAGGAAGGGAGAGACGAGTAATATCCTTCGCTAGTGTGTGTCCTACCTAAGCCGAATTTTCTTACTTAAGTTGACAAATTGTGATATGTCAATTAACCTTTGTTTTGAAGCTGTATTCTAGAATGATATCTGAAATATAGGAGATGAGCAATGGAGAAATCACGAGGACATGGAAGATGGAATCTGAAATGAAAGCGAGGTATCCTCTCCTTTTCAAAACACCAGGTACGTACGTCAATTTCGAGGACGAAATTTCATAAGGAGGGGAGGTTGTAAGACCCCAACTTATTATTAATGAAATTAAATTTCCTCTATTTATTATCTTGAAATAGTAAGGGTTGATTTGATTAATGTGTTAAGTTATGGGTAAAATGCACAATTATTTTAAACAAGCAAGTGGTTTTAAAATATTCATTGTTGACGGGGAATATTCGTTTGGTTGTGGAATATTCTTACTATCGGGGAATATTCGTATGCGACCCAGCAAATTTTTATGGGCCCATAACTAAAAAGCGATTGGATGAAAAAACGACAAGAATAAGTTGGTTATAAATAATCAGGCGTGAATATTCTACAGATTATCTTGTTGGAATAATGGTTAAAACACAAGAAGATATTTCGGTATTACACCAATTATTGATTCTTACGTAAGAAGTCACTATTCAATAATTGTTACAGTAATTACTGTTCAATATTATATTTTATTAATTCAATAATTGCTACTTTGATATTACTGTTATTTTAATAATTGTCACTGCACAGTATTTTCTATTATCAGAGCAATAATTTATATTATCTGAATAATATTATTAGATAACATTATTGACAATTTCTAGAAAGTTCTGTCTAAGGAGAACACCTCCCGCTTGCGTGTTGATACTGTAGTGATCAATTGACCAAAGTTAACTTC
This sequence comes from Panax quinquefolius, assembly GCA_020205615.1. Lineage (NCBI taxonomy): Eukaryota > Viridiplantae > Streptophyta > Magnoliopsida > Apiales > Araliaceae > Panax > Panax quinquefolius. The sequence goes on along the minus strand of CM035158.1, from coordinate 116,394,090 downwards.
ATGCTAACAACTCCCTGACCTTACTTATGGTTCTTAAATTTGATTAATTAATAAATTCTTCACTTAAAGTAATATAATATTATTTTATGATATAATAATTAACATTATTAATTTTATATTACTAACTATACTCACTTGTCATTCAGGTACATGTTTTTAAAAGTGAGACGTTTATTATAAGGTTAACCCGTATGAATGATTATATAGGCATGAGAAGTTGGGCTGGGGAAAAGTACCAGCAGCAAAATTATTGGGGACATTAATGGGTGTAGTTGGGGCGATGGTCCTCACGCTTTACAAAGGCCCAGATATAACCATCTTGACAACCCACGTTGACTTTCTCAAACTTAGTCAACATTATACTGGACACATTACAGGCATTCACCCCAATATGGTACTGGTGCCTTGTTGGCACTTGGCAGCTGTGTTTCTTATGCAGCCAGGCTTGTTATTCAGGCAATAAAATTAAAGCACCCTCCAAAGCAATTAATACTCCCTCTAATTTTTCCCATAAATTTTTTATTTATTTATTGTTTTTATTTTTTGGGGTTATATATGGTGTTTGTACAAGTAAATTTAAATGATTAAAATTATTCATATAAGTTGAGCAATTATTCATATATATATATATATATATATATATATATATATATATATATATATATATATATATGGGACGGACAAGCAAATATGATCGAAGGATATCCTTGTCCCTACTCCAGCACTACCCAAACGGTTGCAATGGGATCAATTCAAAGCATCGTATTTGCCCTTTGCATGCAGAGAGATTGGAGCCAATGGAAGCTGGGATGGAACATCAGACTCCTCACCGTTTCTTTCTTAAAAATGTTAATTTACTCCTTATAATTAACTATATATAAATTCCATAAATTAACTATCTCTCTATGTCTCTCTCTCAATTCTGATTAACTTTTATGTGTTCTTCAAAAATTTGAAAATTTGAAAAAAACTTTTTGATTAATAGTGTTTTCTGTCACGTAGTCCCAAAACGTAGTTAAACGATCGATAAGTACATAATCATACTTTTCTGCATTTTTATTTTGCCCGATTTCTGCACGTTTATCAAAAAAAACTTTTATCGGGTTTTTTATTTTAAATTTATAATTTTCCCAAAATAAGGTTTTTATGGTATTTAATTTTTTTCTGTGTTTATAAAATTAAATGTATTAAATACATATTTTTCTATTCTGTGAGGAAGATGAAGAAACAAATTTAGTTTAGCTAGCTGTATAAAATAGTAAATGCCTTATAATTCTCCAGTTATTTATATGTTCCTCTCCCACATGAGCATATAATAGGTCACACTTTCATGTTAAAAATAAACATGTGAAAATATTAAAAAATGTTAAAATAGTCATCTCCATTCATTCTCTCTTTGAACATTACAATTGGTCTTTTTACCGCCCCATAATCTTTTACAACTACCCACCCTTAATTATCCCCCATCGCCCCCCCCCCCTCTCTCTCTCTCTCTCTCTCTCTATATATATATATATATATATATATATATATAGGATTTAGGGTTTGAATAACCTAGGTCATTTTGAAATATTGAGATGTCAAAATGAAATTCTGTTTAAAGATTTGATGGTAATATGCTGAGAAAAGTTATGTTAGTCGATAAATTTTTTTCTCAAAAAACATACAGAAATCGAGCGAAATAAAAATGACAAAAAGTATGATTATGTACTTATCGATCGTTTAACTACGTTTTGGAAAAACGTGACAGAAAATACTATTATTCAAAAAAGTGTTTTTAAAATTTTAAAATTTTCAAAAAATGCGTAAAAAATAATCTGTAGAGGAAAGACTCAGCAAATATAACGACTGTAAAAATATAAGGCAACTACTTAACTATCCGTTTTAGGTAGAAATTTATTAACTACATGGTATTTAGGCTTTTTTGTTTTAGGTTGAAATGTATGAAGTATTGGTATTTTTGACTTATTGAAAAATTCTAAACCACTCAGGGTTTGAAAAGATATATATAGGATAATGGGGGGTAGTAAGTTGAATATGGGAAAAGTGTGGAATGTAGTACATGGGCTTAAGCGAACCATACTAATGGTGGTGGTACAGACTATACTTGCTGGTGTGAATGTTTTGTACAAATTGGTCGTAAATGATTGTATGGATTTGAGTGTTATGATCGCTTATCGCTTCATTTCCGGATACGCGTTTATTTTTCGGGTAAGCTTTTGTCCGTAAAAGTAATTATGCCATTACTTTTGTCTTGGCCGTAAGCTTCAAGTAAGTTACTTATGAATCTGGTTACCATGAAGTGGTATGTTGGTCAATTGACGAATACAGTGTTGACACGCAGAGAGAGAGAGAGATCACCTCCCGCCTGCGTGTCGATACTGTAGTGATCAATTGACCAAAGTTAACTTCATGTTAACTACGCCCTGACCTTACTTATGGTTTTTAAATTTGATTAATTAGCAAATTCTTCACTCAAAGAAATATAATATTATTTTATGATATAATAATTAACATTATTAATTTTATATTACTAACTATACTCACTTGTTATTCGGGTACATGTTTTTAAAAGTGAGACGTTTATTATAAGGTTGACCCGTACGAATGATTATATAGGCAGAAGAAGCTGGGTTGGGGAAACGCAACAACATCAAAGGTGTTGGGGACATTAATGGGTGTAGTTGGGGCGATTGTCATCACGCTTTACAAAGGCCCAGATATAACAATCTGGACAACGTACGTTGACCTTCTAAAACTTGGTTAACAACATACTGGACACGTGGCATGTATTCATCCCAATATGGTACTGGTGCCTTTTTGGCACTTGGCATCTGTGTTTCTTTTGCGGTCTGGCTCGTTATTCAGGTAATTAAATTAAAGCACCCTCCAAAGCAATTAATACTCCCTTTAATTTGTCCCGCAATTTTATTTATTTATTTTTTGTTTTTGTTTTTTGGGGTTATATATGGTGTTTGTACAAGTAAATTTAAATGATTGAAATTGCCTTTTTGCATCAAAATATTAAATGCTACTATGTACGTATCCATGTTAAGTTTTCAAATACGGATTAACATTACAATCTTAAAATCTAAATTAACTGGGATATTTTTTTATGGGACTACATGTAAAATTCCAAATTTTACGAATAAAAATTTAATTTTTCTCGAAATATTTTTTTGAATATTATGGTATGGATTTGATATAATGTTATAGTTGTGGGTAATATTTATAAATATTGTAAAGTATGCAAATTGTTATATAATATTCGATTGGTGGGGAATATTTGTTTTAATAGGGAATATTAAATATAACCAAGACAATCATTGGTGACTGGACTGTGAATGAAATTATTGTCCGAATTGAAAAACGACAAAAATATTTTTATAAAAATAATGACGGAATTTTTACCATTAAAACTGTTGAACTACTCGTAAAAGTATAATAATACTACATTGGTTGCGTAGTAGTACACGGTATTGATTATTAATCTTTACGTGAGAAGTCACTCGATTTTGTTCAATTATTCTTCTGATAGTTCTTTGCGTAGTATCTCACGTTATTTGATTCATTATTGTCAATATTTTATATATTATTTAATCAATAATTGAGACGACGAAGTTATTAGCATTATTATTTGCAATATTAACGATGTTTAGAAGTTCTGCCACGTAGAGGTTTGGTCACCTAATTGCGCGTCAATAGGGAGAAATCCTTATTGGAAAACGCCCTCTTTCCTAGGAACGACCTGGTCGATTAATAGTGTAAATTATAATAATGATGATGAGTTTTGTTTTATTAGTATTATTAATGTAAAAAAACAGAAAAGCTTTTTATATAAAACAGAATACTTTTATAAAGTTATTAGTTTTATTAGATTATAAATAGAATATATTATATTTTATTATGCGTAGTGTTGCGTAGTGTTTTGCGTATAAAATTTTTTTATATAAAACATAATACTTTTATAAAGTTATTTGTTTTATTAGATTTTAAATAATATATATATATATATATATATATTTTTATTAATATAAGTATCCTTTCTATTTTCCTATAAATAGGATCTTGGTTAAATTGAAATCACACCGTAAGTTCGGAGAATTCTTCTTCTATAATCTTGGCGTATTTCTTTAGAGTTTAAGAAAGCTTTGGCGTAGTCTGAGTTTTCTTCGAGTATATCCTCGCCCTACTACCAATTGGAATACTCTTCTTTCAAATGTAAGGGATATTATTTGTTGTCTTTCGTAAGGGTATTATTTCTTTTGTATTCATGAAGAGAGAAACACATTATTCCATTCTTTATTATTATGTTGGAATAACTTTGTTTATCTGAATGTCGCATACATGGTGAAATTCTTACATTATTCCATTCTTTATTATTACATTGGAATATCCTATCTCGTAATATTATTACGCTTTGACACGGTTCCATTATTTATTATTCATTGGAATAACTTTCTTTATGCGATCTATCGCATGCCCTGGTGAAGTCTTTTGTTATTCCATTCTTTATTATTACATTTGGAATATCCATCTCTGCGTTTACGCGTGACACAGTTCCATTATTTATTATTACATTGGAATAACTCATGCATGCGATCTATCGCATTTATGGTGAATTCTTCATTTATTCCATTCTTTATTATTACGATGGAATAACTTTTTATACATATGGATTATCACATGCATGGTGAATGATCCTTCGTATTCATTCCTTATTAAATTGTGAAAATAATCTTGTCTACGTGGATTACTGCATAATGCGAAAATCCACTTGCGGTTTCATATATTCTATTATACTCGGTTGGTTAAAGTTTTAAGCTTCATACTCCATGAAATTAGTGGAATATCCTCGATATTTGCGCTTCATCCAAAGATCTTTTCATGGAAATATTCTTACGAGCATTCTTGAATTTTACTCTACAAAGAAGTATCATGTTGACAATTTGGATGTTATTAGTTCCTGGATAAATTAATTCTTGAACTTGTTTTATTGAATTCTTATATCATTGTCATCATCCTCATGTTTTCTTCAGGAAATGAGAACGTAGCAGGGACTAGTCGGGGAACGGAGTGACGGTCCAGATGATAGCATTAATAGTCCTCACTATTCTATGAAACAGTGTGATAATAATTGTAATAAGATGGTTATCGTTGTTTTGTTGACTGCTATCTCCAGTATGATCCTGGTTGTGGTCCCTCGGTTGACCGTACTCGTTATCTCGCTCTAATAATTGAGCCCTGTTGACAACATCTGAATAGAGAGAAAATTTATGAGAAATGAGATATTGACGTATGCCGAGTTTCAAACCTCTCAGAAACATCTGCGTTATACGTTCCTCATTCTCCACCAAATGAGGTGCAAACCTGGATAACTCCGCGAACTTTGCCTCGTACTGGGACACCGTCATATTGTTTTGCTCTAGTCTAATAAACTCTACCTCCTTCATATGACGAACACTTTCAGGAAAGTATTTGTCATTGAATAGTTTCTGAAATGTTTCCCCGAGATATCTTTGGCAATTTGGGTGGAGTACGCTTCATGATTTCCACCGATGTCGCCTCACCACGGAACATAAAGGTGGCGAATGGAACCTTCTGTTCCTCCGTGCTTCCCAAGACATCGAATATCTTGGTAATTTGCTTGACCTATGTTTCCGCCTTAATCGGATCCGGCTTTCGCAAGAATTCTGGTGGTCCCAATTCTTTGAACTGCTTGGTTGTGACCAGCTGTGCGTTGCCATTGTTTCTACCTGTATTGTAAGACCCCAAATTATTTATAAATGAAATTTAAATTCCTCTATTTATTATTTTGAAATAGTAAGGGTTGATTGATTAATGTGGATAGTTATGGGTCAAATACACAAATATTTCAAATAAGCAAGTGGTTATAAAATATTCGTTTGGTCGTGGAATATTCTTACTGTCGGAGAATATTAAATGCGCAGCCGCGAAATTTCAATATGTGGGCCCCATGACAAAAATGATTGGATGAAGAAAACGACAAGTATAAGTTGTTTTTAATGACGACGTAAATTATTCTTTATTAATCTTGTTGAAATACTCGGTGGTGAAAACACACGAAGCACACGATATTGCACCAATTATTGATTCTTACGTAAGAAGGCACTACTCAATAATTGTTACGATAATTATTTATTCAACATTTTATTTTATTGATTCAATAATTCTTTGCGTTGATATTTTATATTACTGTTGTTTGATAATTGTCACTACACATTTTTTCCATTATCGAACAATAATTCATATTATCTGAATAATATTATTAGATAACATTATTGGCAATGTCTAGAAAGTTACATCTAAGGAGAGGTTATTTAATTGCACGCCAAGATGAGAGAAATCTTTACCGAAGGCCCCTCTTTCTTTGAACCTGCCGGTTGTCGATGTTGTGATTACAGAATATAATTTATGAATAATTAATTATTAATTTATATGATGAGGAAAATATTGATTTTATGTGGATGTAGATGGAGAAAATTTTAATGAGACAATTGTTGAAAATTGAAATTTTATCTTTTTACGATAAAATAATTCATTTAAATATATTATTATATTTTAATAATATAATAATGGTGATATTTTACAATGAATGTGGGATATATGAGTATACTGAGGAGGAAGAGTATTTTTGTTACAATAAATGTTTAAAACAAGTTAAACATGTACATGGACCCCATTTCTTATTTGAAATTTGATTATATCCTCGTAAAATCGCCTGGTTTGTGGATTTCTTTCGAATTTTATTTGGAATTTGGAAAAATTTTCTTCTGCAAAGTTGTAGAGAATTGAATTTCCTATAAAAATTTGCAATATTTGAATTTTTTGATAAAAGAGCTATTTATTATGAATTACTAAAGATCTGAAGCTCCGAAATAATTAAATTTTAAAGTTTTAAATATTTTTTAAAAGGAAAACGTTTTTTTTATTTGGTTTGCTCCACTTGCACATGTTAGTTGCTGATTTCAATATCTACAGGTGTGCGTAGGAATTGTGATTATTAATATTAATATTTTATTAAATTTTCTGCTTTGGTGTTCTAAGCATTTTCCTATAAATAGGGTGCTTAGGTTAGAATTGAAAATTACACCGAATACTGAAGTTTTCTCTCTCTTTCTCTCTCGATATATTGAGCGTATTATTTTGAGTATTTTAATACTTTGAGTGTTGCTATACAGTTCAAGTTCAAGTCATAGCCTATATCCGGTGTTTTAGCTAGAAGTACTATTTTTCGAGGTAAGGGATGTTATTTTTTTTCGTAATGATGTTATTCTTTCAATAACATTATTTACAGAAAAGTTAAATTTTTGTTTTTGTCCAAAATATCTATTATGGATACTAGCTTTGATTGTATCCATGTTTTGATCATTTTTGAATTTTACTCCACTATGATTATTATTGAGGTATTTTTGGACGTGAATAAACCGAATTACGAATCCTTAATCCTTAATCCTTAATCCTTGTCTTTTGTTTCACTGGATTCGTTTCTTTAAAATTATTTTTCATCATCCTCAGTCCTAAATGATGTTGTTACTGAATATCTTTGACCGGTAATGCAAAGATGGTTGATTTTCTTATGAATATCTTTGGCCCGTAGTGCAAAGATGAACAGGTGTTGAGGTGAACATGACCAACTGATGAATATCTTTGGCCTATAGTGCAAAGATGAATATTTGATTCAAGATGTATATTGATTGATGTTACAGGGATAAAATATTGATGATGAACTTTTAAATTCATAGATACTAGTAGATTTCATTCTCTTTAACTTCTTACATGAATTATTATTTCCATTGTGAATATTGATCCGAAATTTGTTGTTTATTATATTCTATCAGATTTTTCCCTGTTGAGGACTAACGATAATTTGTTCTATGTTATCTTAGTCATAACATTCTTTATTGGGCTAGTTGAGCTCACCCTTTTCTTTGTTGTTCCATTTTTCTTCTCAGGATGCGAGAATGTAGCGAGTACGAGTTGGGATGTGGAATGATGGTTCTAGAAAGTTGTCTTAGTAGTCCTCACCATTTTTGTAAAATAATGTATCAATAATTATAATGAGGACTTAGTTGGGTATGGATATTGTCTAGATGACAATATTTGTATTTAAATTCACAGTTTTTTGTTGTATTAATAAAAAGTTGTAGTTGTTTACACGCATTCCATGTTATTGATGACTCAAAATGGGTGATGTATACCTATTTTGGGCGTCGTCGATGATAATATCGAGAGATTAGGGATATGATCTCTGGCGGAGGTCGGGGAATAGAGCTAGGAGGGGAGAGACGAGTAAATTCTTCGCTAGTGTGTCCTACCTAAGCTTATTTGTTGGTTGGTCATAATATAGGGCTATTATATGATTTGTTAATCTGTTTAATTAACCCTGGTTTTATGGTAGTATTTAAGAATGGCAACTGAGAACGTTAACAATGGAGTAAATGAGACCATGGAGACGCCTGTACTTATCAACGAGGAAAACGTGCAACAGGCTGGCAATGTTCCTCCTGTAAACAACACCACTGAGCAGACGATGAACGATGAGATGTTTAGAAGCTTTTTGCGGCTCATGCAAAATCAGACGAAGGAGATTTCTGTTCAAAATACAGGAAGAAACAATGGTAACGAACAGCTGGTCACAGCCAAGTAGTTTAAAGAGTTGGGACCACGAAATTACAGGAAAGCGGGATCCGATTAAAGGCGGAGACGTGGGTCAAACAAATCACCAAGATATTCGATGTCTTGGGATGCGGAGGAAGCGAAGGTGCCATTGGCCACCTTTATGTTCCGTAATGAGGCGGTCATTGGTGGAGATCTCGTGAAGCGTATCCATCCAAATTGTCTTTCGGCGATGTCTTGGGAGACGTTTGAGAACTATTTAATGACAAATACTTTCACGAAAGTGTTAATATCGTATGAAGGAAGTGGAGTTCATCGATTAGAACAAAACAACATGATGGTGTCTCGATGCGAGGCAAAGTTTGCGAGTTATCGAGTTTTGCACCTCATTTGGTGGCGAATGAGGACCGTATGTATGACGCGGATGTTTCTTAGAGGTTTGAAACCCGGCGTACGTCGATATCTTATTTCTCATAAATTTTCTCTATTCGAGATGTTGTAAATGGGGCTCAATTATTAGGCGAGATAACGAGTACGGTCAACCGAGGACCACAACCAGAGGATCATCTGGGAGATAGCGATCAACAAAACAACGATAACCAAATGGAGAAAAAAAAAAGATTTGGACAAAAATGGTAACCACTACGGTGGTAATCATGCGCCGTGAGAATAGAAAGAAGCGAATCGGGAGGATTTTAAAAGAGGAGATTCAACAACGACAATGTGAAAACGCAAGACCAAAGAAGAATCGGTTCCATGGGAGGGGAACGACCACCGGTCGTATGCTACAAATGTGGAAAAGAGGGACATATCAGTCCAAACTGCCCACAACAGTTCAAGGTATGCTATAATTGTGGAAAGGAAGGACATATCGCTTGGGATTATACGGCAGTGAAACCAAGTTCAGTGGGGACGGTGACTTAAAAGGCTTTCCCAGAAAAGTCAAAGTCAACGGTTCCTGGAAGAGTGTTTGTCGTGACTGGTCAAAATACGAGGAACCCAAACGAGGTGATCACGGGTAAGCTAATCATAAATTCTTGTGAAGTTTAAACTTTACTAGATACCGGTGCTACCCATTCATTTATCTCTCCTATTTGTGCTCAACGTTTAAATTTGACTCAGAAAAAATTAGACTTTGACCTATCTGTGGAAACTCCGTTAGGAGAAACTTTCATCACATCCACTGTTTATAAATTTTGTTTGATCCAAGTTGGCACCATTACATTACCTGTTGACCTTATCTCTTTAAAGATATTTGCTTTTGATGTGATTTTAGGGATTGATTGGTTAACTACTCATCATGCCAAAATTGATTATTTTCGTAAGGTTATTAGTTTTCATATTCCTAAACAACCTGTTGTTCGAATTCAAACAACTAAACCATTAAAATCAATCACTGTTATATCTAATCATAAAGTTATTCATTTATTGAAAAACGGATGTCAAGCTTTCATAGCCCATGTTATGGATTTGAATAAAGACACGTCAGATTTGAATAATATTCATGTGGTTATTGACTTTCCTGACGTATTTCCTGAAGAACTTCCCGGTCTACCCCCAGAACGTGAAGTTGAATTTTTTATTGATCTTGAACCTGGTACCAAGCCCATTTCTAAAACCCCATATCGAATGGCTCCCATTGAACTTTAGGAGTTAAAGGTCCAACTACAAGAGCTGTTGGACACCGGTTTCATTCGTCCTAGTACATCTCCTTGGGGTGCTCCTGTTTTATTTGTAAAGAAGAAAGACGGGAGGATGCGACTTTGTATTGACTATCGAGAATTGAACCATGTTACCATCAAGAATAGGTATCCTCTACCTCATATTGATGACCTGTTTGACCAGTTGCAAGGAGCATAATTCTTTTCAAAAATCGATCTTCGTTCTGGATATCATCAACTGAAGATTAGGCGAGGATATCCTAAAGAGCGCGCTTTTAGAACTTCGATGCGGGCATTATAAATTCCTAGTCATGTCTTTTGGATTGACTAATGCTCCTATGACTTTCATGGATATGATGAGCCGAGTATTCAAGGAATATTTGGATCGGTTTGTTGTTGTCTTTATTGATGACATCCTCATATATTCCAAAAGTCGTGAAGATCATGAGCACCATTTGAAGGTGGTACTCCAAAGGCTTCGTGAAAACAAGCTATATGCCAAGTTGAAGAAATGCGAGTTCTGGCTTGAAGAAGTAGCATTCCTTGGGCACGTGGTGTCAAAACATGGAGTATCTGTTGATCCAAATGAAGATTGAAGCAATCTGAAAGTTGGGACAACAGAAGGCGGTGGTCAAGACGTAACTTTACGGGCTTAGTTGGTTATTATCGGAGATTCGTGGAAGGGTTTTCTCGAATCACTACTCCGTTAACTCAGTTGACTCGGAAGGATACAAAATTCATATAGAACGAAGAATGCGAGAAGAGTTTCCAAGAGATTAAGAGGAGACTCATTTCGGCACCTGTTTTGACAATACCATCTGGTTCGGATGGATTTGTTATTCTGAAATGATGCTTGAGGCAAGGGTTAGAATGTGTTCTCATGCAACGGCGTGGGAAAGTCATAGCCTATGCCTCATGACAACTTAAAGAATATGAGAGGAATTATCCTACTACATGATCTAGAGTTAGCGTGATCGTTTCATGTTAAAGATCCGGAGGCCTTATCTATATGGGGAGGAAGTGGAGATATATTCAGACCATAAAAGCCTTAAATATTTCTTCACTCAAAAAGAACTTAACATACGGCAGCGACGTTGGCTCGAGCTATTGAAAGATTACGATCACACTATTCAATACCATCTTGGAAAAGCGAACGTGGTAGCTGACGCATTGAGTAGAAGATCATACGCGGGAACGAATGCGATGCTGTTAACACAAAGGCCCATTTTGTGTGATTTACAAAAGATGAAGATAGAATTCAAGACTCCGGGGACCCATCCAATGATGTCAAGTATATGTATAGAACCAACTTTAATCGAAAAATTAAAGTTGTTCAATCCACGAACCCGAGGCGATCACGGATGAAGAAAAAGTGCGAAGGTGCTATTCGAGCGAGAATCGATGAAGAAGGAATACTTCGAGTCCATTCCAGACTTTGTGTTCCTAACGATTCTGATTTGAAGTACAAAATCATGATGGAGGCACACAATACACCATTTGCAATTCATCCTGGAAGTACCAAAATGTATCGTGATCTTCGACATACATTTTGGTGGAACAATATGAAGAGAGAGATTGTAAATTTTATCTCAACGTGTTTAACTTCTCAACGTGTAAAGGCGGAGCATCAAGTACCTAAAGGTCCGTTGCAACCACTTGAGATTCCAAAATGGAAGTGGGAACACATTACCTTGGATTTTGTTACGGGTCTTCCCAAGGTTTCTCAAGGCATAAATGCTATTTGGGTTATTGTTGATAGATTAACTAAATCTCGCTCATTTTCTTGCCGAAATCACGGAGACTTATTCCTTGAGCGTCTTGCTAGCATGTACGTGAATGAGATTATGAGGTTGCATGGCATGCCGGTATCCATAGTTTTGATCGTGACCCAAGATTCACTTCAAGATTTTGGGTTAGCTTGCAAAAAGCTATGGGCGCAGTTTACTGATTCGAGTTGACATACCATCCTCAAGCAGACGGACAATTAGAGAGGACTATCCAAACTCTTGAAGATCTATTAAGACTCTTTGTCTGAGACTTCAAAGGAGTTGGGATAAGTATTTACCATTGGTGGAATTATCCTACAACAACGATTATCGAGCAAGTATAGGTGTAGCTCCATTTGAAGCATTATATGGGCGAAAGTGTCGCTCTCCAGTATGTTGGGATGAGGTGGGTGAAGCAACATTGTTGGGACCCGAGTTGGTACGTATAACTAAGGAAAAGATCCAAATGATTCGACAAAAGAGTTATGCGGATCTTCATCGAAAGGACGTGGAATTTAGTATTGGGGATCACGTATTGTTGCGTGTAGCTCCATGGAAGGGAGTTACAAGATTTGGGAAAAGAGGAAAGCTCAATCCATGATTTATTGGTCCATTTCAGATTCTTGACAGAGTAGGAAATGTAGCCTATAGACTCGCGTTACCCCCAAGTATGTCTCGTGTTCATAATGTTTTTCATATATCGTAGCCGTAAATATGTGAAAGACCCGAACCATGTCATTGAGTTAGAACCGACGAGATAATAGAAGACTTAACGTCTGAGGAGGTACCTGTCAAGATCTTGGATAGAAAGGAGCATGTCCTACGCACGAAGGTTATACCACAAGTTAAAGTTTTGTGGAAAAACCATGCTATAGAGGAAATGACCTGGGAGTTGGAAACAGAAATGAAAGCGAAGTATCCTCACCTTTTCGAAAAATAACAGTGCGTCGTCAATTTCGAGGATGAAAATTTCATAAGGAGGGAGGTTGTAAGACCCCAAATTATTAATAAATGAAATTTAAATTCCTCTATTTATTATTTTGAAATAGTAAGGGTTGATTTGATTAATGTGGATAGTTATGGATAAAATACGTAAATATTTCAAATAAGCAAGTGGTTATAAAATATTCATTGGTCGTGGAATATTCTATTCTTGTTGGGAATATTAAATGCATTTAACGACCTTGACTTATGTGTGGGCCCCATAACAAAAACGATTGGATGAAGAAAACGACAAGTATAAGTTGTTTTTAATGACGACGTAAATATTACTGAATTATCTTGTTGAAATACTCGATGGTTAAAAACACGGAAGACATTGCGGTATTGCACCAATTATTGATTCTTACGTAAGAAGGCACTACTCTCGATAATTGTTACGATGAATTCTTGTTCGATATTTTATTTTATTGATTCAATAATTCTTTGATTGATATTTTATATTCTTGTTGTTTTAATAATTGTCACTACACGGTATTTTCCATTATCGAGACAATAATTCATATTATCTAAATAATATTATTAGATAACATTATTGGCAATGTCTAGAAAGTTACATCTAAGGAGAGGTTATTTAATTACATGCGCCAAGATGAGGAGAAATCTTTCTTAGGAAGGCCCCTCTTCCTAAAGCTGCACGGTTGTCGATTGTGATTACGTAATATTATTTGTGAATAATTAATTATTGATTTATATGATGAGAAAAATATTGATTTTATGTGGATATAGATGGAGAAAATTTTTAATGAGACAATTGTTGAAAATTGAAATTTTATCTTTTTCTGATAAAATAATTCATTTAAATATATTATTATATTTTAAAAATATAATAATGGTGATATTTTTACAATGAATGTGGGATATATGAGTATACGAGGAGGAATAGTATTTTCGTTACAATAAATGTTTAAAACATGTTAAACATGTCGGTGGACCCCATTTCTTGACTAAAATTTGATTATATCCTATAAAATCGCCCGTTTGTGGATTTCGGTCAATTTTTGTTTGGAATTTGGAAACATTTTCTTCTGCAAAGTTGTAGAGAATTGAATTTCCTATAAGCAGTTGCAAGATTTGAATTTTTTGATAAAAGAGCTATTTATTATGAATTATTGAAGTTCTGAAGCTGCGAAATAATTAAATTTTGAAGTTTTAAATATTTTTTAAAAGGACAACGTTTTTTTTTATTTGGTTTGCTCCACTTGCACATGTTAGTTGCTGATTTCAATATCTAGAGGTGTGCGTAGGAATTGTGATTATTAATATTAATATTTTATTAAATTTTCTGCTTTAGTGTTCTAAGCATTTTCCTATAAATAGGGTGCTTAGGTTAGAATTTAAAATTACAAATCAATCTTGAAGTTTTCTTTTTTTCTCTCTCGATATATTGAGCGTATTATTGTGAGTATTTTAATACTTTGAGTGTTCTTTATCTGATTCAAGTTCAAGTCATAGCTTTATATCCAGGTGTTTTAATTTAAGTATCTTATTTTTCGAGGTAAGGGATGTTATTTTTTTTTTGTAATGATGTTATTTTTTTCAATATCATTATGCAGAAGTATTGATCTGAAGTTTTTATCAAATTTGGAATTTTTTGGTGTCGGGGTTACTATTCACGTATACGACACTATTCACGTATACGACACTATTCACGAATACAACACTATTCACAGAAAAGTTAAATTTTTGTTTTTGTCCAAAATATCTATTATGGATACTAGCTTTGATTGTATTCATGTTTTGATCATTCTTGAATTTTACTCCACTATGATTATTATTGAGGTATTTTTGGACGTGAATAAACCGAATTACGAATCCTTAATCCCTGTCTTTTGTTTCACTGGATTCGTTTCTTTAAAATTATTTTTCATCATCCTCAGTCCTAAATGATGATGTTACTGAATATCTTTGACCGGTAATGCAAAGATGGTTGATTTTCTTATGAATATCTTTGGCCCGTAGTGCAAAGATGAGCAGTGTTGAAAGTGAACATGACCCATGATGAATATCTTTGGCCTGTAGTGCAAAGATGAATATTTGATTTAAGATGTATATTGATTGATGTTACAGGGATAAAATATTGATGATGAACTTTTAAATTCATAGATACTAGTAGATTTCATTCTCTACTTAACTCTTCCATGAATTATTATTTCCGCTGCGAATATTGATCTGAAATTTGTTGTCTATTATATTCTATCAGATTTTTCCCTGTTGAGGACTAACGATAATTTGATCTATGTTATCTTAGTCATAACATTCTTTACTGGGCTAGTTGAGCTCACCCTTTTCCTTGTTGTTCCATTTTTCTTCTCAAGAGGCGAGAATGTAGCGAGTACGAGTTGGGGTGTGGAATGTTGGTTCTAGAAAGTTGTCTTATTAGTCCTCACCATTTTTGTAAAATAATGTATCAATAATTGTAATGAGGACTTAGTTGGGTATGGATGTATTCTAGATGACAATATTTGTATTTAAATTCACAGTTTTTATGTTGTATTAATAAAGTTGTAGTTGTTTGTGTACCTGTTATTGATGACTCAAAATGGGTGATGTATACCTATTTTGGGGGCGTCACATGTATTTTGAATAGGAATCTCTTTAAATGCGGTTTTGCATGAACCATAAAAGCTTCTAAACATCTCATCGCTTTCATCGCTCGCTTTCAATGGTGTTGTTTACAGGGAGGAACATTGCCCGGCCAGTTGCACGTTTTCCTCGTTGGTGATCTGAGCGTCTTGGCGGTCTCATTTACTCCACTTCATTAACGTTCTCGATTGCCATTCTTAAATCTGCCATAAACCGAGGTTAATTAAACGAGAATAACAAATCACATAATACCCCTATATTATGACCAACCAACAAATAAGCTTAGGTAGGACATGTGGCGCCCCAAAAATTAGGTATCGTCACCCGTCTTGGGTCGCCACTTACATGGTACATAAATTCAAATACGACTTACTAATATAAGCATAGTGTACATCTCGACATAAAATGTGAGTTTGAATACAAATATTGTCTACTAGATATTATACAAACTCAAAAGGAGTCCTCATTACAACTATTATCACACTATTTCACGAATAGTGAGGACTACTAATCTTATCCTCTGGACCATTACTTAGTTCCCAGGCTTCGTCCCATTTATGTTCTCATTTCACGAAGAGAATAGGTGAAAGAAAAGGTGAGCTCAACTAGCCCGATAAAAATATTATGACTAAGATAATGCGAGAATAAATTATCATTAGCCTTCAACGGTGTTAAGCCGATAAAATACAATAGACAACCCGGTTTAATCTGCAGTGAATAAGCAATCCATTAAAAGAGTCAAGTAGAGAATAAAGTCTACTATCTTTTAGGTTTTAAAAGGTTTTCATCAATTTTTATCATTGAGACTCGACAAATAAATAAACCACCACATCTAATCATCCTCGTACCCACGGTCGAGGATTTTCATCAAATTATCAATAGGTCATGACTTTCTTAGAATCACCCCCTGGTCATAATCATACCAAAAACTATCTATCACTTTGCATTACAGGGCCATTGAGGACTTTTGTCACATCATTTATATCAAGTCACGATTATCTTAGAATGATCCACGATCATAATCATACTAAGTTCATCTATGCCGTAAGCCAAAGATAACATAATATAACATGAGGATGATGACAATGACATAGTAATTCAATAAAACAAGTTCAAGAATTATTTAATCCATGAATTATTAACGTCCAAATTGTCGACATGATCTTTGTTTACGTGAGAGTAAAATTCAAGAATGATCGGAAGAATATTTCCATGAAAAGATCTTTGGATGAAACCCAAATATCAAGGATATTCTACTAATTTCATGGAGTATAGAAGTCAAAGTTTTAACCAACCTGGGTATAATAAAGAATGGAATAACAAAAAGAAATCACCATGCGTCGCGGTGCTTGCGCACAGACGAGTTATTCAACAGAATAATAATAACGGAACGGTCGGTGAAATTCACAAGGCGTGGATGTTCAACAGAATAATAAAGATGGAACCGGATCCGGTTGTAAAACACGGATAGGATATTCAAACAGAATGATAAAAGCGGAACCGGTCGGTGTAAAACACACAGAGCAGGATGTTCCAATGAATAATAATAAAAAGCGGAACCCGGTCGATTGTAAAACATGCGAGCGAGATGTTCCAATGAATAATAGAAGAATGTCACCAAGTATAGGGTAAATCACGGCATATCTGAGTTATTCCAATGGAATAATAAGCAATGGAATAACATAAAGGATTTCACCAAGTATAGGGTATCTTGCGTGTCTACGGTTTATGTATAGGGTATGCCACTTTTTACAAAGTTATTCAAATGAATAATAGTGAATGGAATAACGAGAAGTTCTCTTCAAGAAGAAAAATAACACCCTTCTACCGTGTAAAAGAACCTGAATATAGAAGTAGTGAAGTAGCGAGAATACTCTTCTTCTTTCTATTTTTCTCTCTATAACTTCTCTATATATTTCTCTCTAGAGTTTTGATGAATTAAAAGAAAATAATGAAGGAATGAGCTTCTATTTATAGGAAAATGGAATGCATAAGAATTCAATCCATGAACCGGTCCGTATTGATTTACTTTAATCGGACGGTCCATATTTAAAGAAAAATCTTTTAAATAAAATATAATATATTCTATTTATATAAAAACATTTTACTATGCAAACACTTATGCAATACTATACAAAACCACTTATGCAAAACACTATTGCAACACTATGCGTAATAAAATATAATATATTACATTTATAGAATAACTTTAATAAAGTATTCTATTTTATATAAAAGATGTTTACTGTTTTATTACGTTAATAATACGAATAAAACAAAGCGTCATTATCGTTATAATAATTCATATTATTAATTGTGATAATGGAATCAAACCGGTGACTTCTCACATAGCATCGATAATCAATCTACGGTGTTACTTCTATGCAACCACACGTATTCTTGCATTTCTTTACTACTGAAGTAGTTCAACAATAACCACGGTAAAACTTCCGCCGTTATTTGATAAAATATTTTTGTCGTTTTCTCGATCAAACAATAATTACATTAATGAGGGTCCACGATGATTTAGCCGTTATCACGAATATTCCTGCTAAATCGAATATTCCCAACCAATCGAATATAATATAGCCACTTGCATACTTTGCAAAATTTATAAATCTACCCACAACTATAATATTATCTCAAATTCACACCATAATATTAAAAATTATTTTGACAAAATTTAAATCTTTATTGATAAAATCGGGGTCTCACAGGACACACTGGCGAAGGATTTACTCGCCTCTCCCCTCCTAGTTCTATTCCCCGATCTCCGCCAGAGATCATATCCCTAAGCTCTGATACCAACTGTGCGTCTTTTATCGTATGGAGGTGATGCGAAAATATTAATTTCTTTTTTCCTTTATTATTTATCAAGGTATAAATTATCTTAACGTAGACTTGGCCATAAAATTTGGTGGTCATTAATTAGTGTAATATGGGTAAGTCTATAAAATAAACAAACAGTTTGGGCTCGATTTGTACTCGCTCGAATAAAAATTCGATTCGAGCTCGACTCGAAATATGAGCACATTTTAAAGTTCGATAAATTACTCGACGAATCTCTGATAATAACTAGCTAAGCCCAGAAAGCTACGTACTTCAGTCACCGTCTTCGGTTGCTCCCAACTTTGTATTGCTTCAATCTTCGTTGGATCAACAGATACTCCATGTTTTGACACTACGTGCCCAAGGAATGCTACTTCCTCAAGCCAGAACTCACATTTCTTCAACTTGGCATATAGCTTGTTTTCACGAAACCTTTGGAGTACTAGCTTCAAATGGTGCTCATGATCTTCACAACTTTTGGAATATATGAGGATGTCATCAATAAAGACAACAACAAATTGATCCAAATATTCCTTGAATACTCGGTTCATCATATCCATGAAAGCCGCATGAGCATTAGTCAATCCAAAAGACATGACTAAGAATTCATAATGCCCGCATTAGAGTTCTAAAGGCGGTCTTTGGGATATCCTCGCCTAATCTTTAGTGATGATATCCGAGCGAAGATCGATTTTGAAAAGAATTGTGCTCCTTGCAATCGGTCAAACAGGTCATCAATACGAGGTAGAGGATACCTATTCTTGATGGTAACATGGTTCAATTCCCGATAGTCAATACAAAGTCACATACTCCCGTCTTTCTTCTTTACAAATAAAATAGGAGCACCCCAAGGAGATGTACTAGGACGAATGAAACCGATGTCCAACAACTCTTGTAGTTGGACCTTTAACTCCTGAAGTTCAATAGGAGCCATTCGATATGGGATTTTAGAAATGGGCTTGGTACCAGGTTCAAGATCAATAAAAAATTCAACTTCACGTTCCGGGGGTAGATCGGGAAGTTCTTCAGGAAATACGTCAGAAAAGTCAATAACCACATGAATATTATTCAAATCTGACGTGTCTTTATTCAAATCCATAACATGGGCTATGAAAGCTTGACATCCGTTTTTCAATAAACGAATAACTTTATGATTAGATATGAGGGTGATTGATTTTAATGGTTTAGTTGCTTGAATTCGAACAACAGGTTGTTTAGGAATATGAAAACTAACAACCTTACGAAAATAATCAATTTTGGCATGATGAGTAGTTAACCAATCAATCCCTAAAATCACATCAAAAGCAAGTATATTTAAAGAGATAAGGTCAACAGGTAAGGTGATGGTGCCAACTTGGATCAAACAAGACTTATAAACAGTGGATGTGATGAAAGTTTCTCCTAACGGAGTTTCCACAGATAGGTCAAAGTCTAATTTTTCTAGAGTCAAATTTAAACGTTGAGCACAAGTAGGAGAGATAAATGAATGGGTAGCACCGGTATCTAGTAAAGTATAAACTTTACAAGAACTTATGATTAGCTTACCCGTGATCACCTCGTTTGGGTTCCTCGCATTTTGACCAGTCACGACAAACGCTCTTCCAGGACCGTTGACTTTGACTTTTCTGGGACAGCCTTTTGAGTCACCGTCCCCGCTGAACTTGGTTTCGCTACCGTACAATCTCGAGTGATATGTCATTCTTTTCCACAATTATAGCATACCTTGAACTGTTGTGGGCTGTGACGCCCCCAAAATTAGGTATACGTCACCCATCTTGGGTCGCCACTTACATGGTACAGAATTTAAATACAACTTATTAATATAACTGTCGTGTACAATACGACTTAAACTGTGAGTTTGAATACAAATATTGTCTACTAGATATTATACAAACTCAAAAGGAGTCCTCATTATAATTATTATCACACTATTTCAAAGAATAGTGAGGACTACTAATGCTAACCTCTGGACCATTACTCCGTTCCCCGACTCGTCCCAGCTATATTCTCATTTCCTGAAGAGAACAGTGAAAGAAAGGGTGAGCTCAACTAGCCCAGTAAGAAATATTATGACTAAGATAATGCGTAATAAATTATCATTAGCTTTCAACAATTGTTAAACCGATAAAATACAATAGACAACCGCTTTAAGCTGCACATGAATATCGAATCCATTAAAAGAGTCAAGTAGAAAATAAAGTCTACTATCTTTTAGGTTTTAAAAGGTTTTCATCAATTTTATCACTAAGACTCGAGTTAATGAATAAACCACAATATCTAATCATCCTGTACTACGGTCAAGGATTTTCATCAAATTATCAATGGTCATTATACTATACCGAATCACCCCGGTCATAATCATACCAAAACTATCCATCAACGCATTACAGCCACCGAGGACTTTTATCACATCATTTATAACAAGCCATGATTATACCGAATGATCCTCGGTCATAATCATACTAAGTTCATCTATGCACGTAAGCCAAAAGATAACATAATATATCATGAGGATGATGACAATGACATAATAATTCAATAAAACAAGTTCAAGAATTATTTTATCCGAGGAATTAGTAACATCCAAATTGTCAACAAGATCTTTGTTTTTGTAGAGTAAAATTCAAGAATGATCGGAAGAATATTTCCATGAAAAGATATTTGGATGAAAACGCAAATATCAAGGATATTCTACTAATTTCATGGAGTATAGAAGTCAAAGTTTTAAACAACCGGGTATAATAAAGAATGGAATAACAAAAGAAATCACCACGCATGCGGTATTGCATGTAGCAGTTATTCCATGAGAATAATAATAACGGAACCAGTCGTGAAATTCACAATCGCGGATGATCCAACCGAGAATAATAAATGCTTTGAATAATAAACAATGGAACCGTGTCCGTTGTAAAACACATGAATGAGGATATTCCAATGAGAATAATAAAGAATGGAATAACGAAGAAGATCACCAAGTATAGGGGATTCATGATACAAAGTTATTCCAATGAGAATAAATAAGAATGGAATAACATAAGGATTTCACCAAGTATAGGGTATCATATACACCCTTTACGGGTACAACAAATAATACCCACTTACCGTAAAAGACACCGGATATCAAAGTAGTGAAAGTACCGAATACTCTTCTTCTTTCTCTCTATAGATTTTCTCTATAGCTTCTCTCTATAATTTCTCTCTCTGAGTTTCAGTGAATTCGTAAGAAAATAATGAAGGAATGAACTTCTATTTATAGGAAAATAGAATGTATAGTAATTAATCCATGAAACGGTCCAGTTGATTTACTTTAATCGACGGTCCATATTTAAAGCAAAATCTTTTAAATAAAATATCATATATTCTATTTATATAAAAACATTTTACTATGCAAACACTATACAACACTATATGCAAAACACTATGCAAAACACTATGCAACACTATGCATAATAAAATATAATATATTCTATTTATAGAATAACTTTAATAAAGTATTCACTTTTATATAAAAGATGTTTCATTTTTATTACGTTAATAATACTGAATAAAACAAAACGTCATTATCGCTATAATAATTCATATTATTAATCGACAATAATGGAATCAAACCGAGTGACTTCTCACATAAGATCAATAATCAATACCGCAAGTGCTTTGCTATGTAACCACACGTATTCTCGTACTTTTACTACTGGTAGTTCAACAAGATCAACGGTAAAACTTTCGTAGTTATTTCAATAAAATATTTTTGTCGTTTTCTCAATCCGACAATAAATTACATTCTGAGGGTCCACCAATGATTGAGTAGTTGTACGAATATTCCTCGCTAAACCTAATATTCCCCACCAATCGAATATAATATAACCACTGCATACTTTGCAAAATTTATAAATACTACCCACAACTATAATATTATCTCAAATTCACACCATAATATTAAAAATTATTTCTACAAAATTTAAATCTTTATTGATAAAATCTGGGTCTCACAATCTCCCTCCTTATGGAATTTCGCCCTCGAAATTTAGGGTACGCACTGGTATGATAAAGAGGTGAGGATACCTTGAATACCTTTATCGTTAAAAATATTAAATTCATCTTCGTAATCCTACCAAAGATATTCATTAACAATTCATCTTTTTACTACGTGCCAAAGATATACAATCAGAAAACCAATAATCTTTGAGACGCAGACTTAATAGTATCACGACCACGAATTATCCATGCACTCATCGGCCAAGGATATTCGTGTTTTCAATCTGATCATGATTATACCGAATAATCCGTGGTCATAATCATACCAAGTCTATCAATGCGATGCTACTACTGAAAGACGACTTTTTACCACATCCATGAATTAATATTTCATTCTTTGAGACTCATTTCAATAATTAATCCATATCATCGAATCATCCCCGCACTACGTGCCAAGGATATTCATTAGTATCACGACCACGAATTATCCATGCACTACTACCAAAGATAATCGTGTATTCATTAAGTATCACGACCACAAATTATCCATACACTACTACCAAAGATAATCGTGTATTCATTAGTATCACGACCACAAATTATCCATGCACTTCGTACAAAGATAATCGTGTTTTCAATTACGGTCCATGATTATACCGAACAATCCTTGGTCATAATCATACTAAGTCCATCTATGCACGTGAGCCACAGATGACTTTAAAAAAAATATAAACATGAAGATGATGATATAAAGAATCAATCAAATAAGATAAAGGATAAATATTAAACATTTATAATATAATTTATCCGAGGATTCAAGAATATCCCCATGTTATCAATCACTTAATAATCTTATAATCTAATATCATTAATATTATAACAATATTTTAATCACTTCTTAAATTTATAAACAATTTATTTCAATTGTTTACGCTTTACCATATAATGCATTTAATCATTCAAAATGCCATATTCATAAGATATCATCACCAATTATCAAATCCTCATCAAAAAATATGCTTATACTCTATATAGGATTCTCTAGCCATAAAATCCTATTTTCAACTTTGTTACATCACATAACATATTTAACTCATATGTTAAGTAATTAAACTATTTTCATGAAAAATACCAAATCAATCCCAAAAATATTTCTTTTCTGGGATTTAGCATAATATAATCCCATAATGAAAATATATTTTCTCGAATTTTTAAAATTCATTTACTATTTTTCAAAATTAATTTCTAATTAATTCATTAAGAAATTAGCTACCTCAAGTTTAACTCCAAAAATTCCCAAATCTTGGCAGGACCTTACACATGTTAATATGAGCCTCCAGTTTAAATTTCATGGTCATCGGAGTTATAGAACTCCAATTATAGCATTTTTCGTCAAAAAAACCTAAATATTGAAATGGTCATAACTTGTTCATTTTAAGTCGGAATGAGCTCATTTTTGGACAGGAGGTACTTTATACCATATACTTTCATGTCCCAAAAGGCCAGAATTTTTCTCATAATTTAAGTGGTAAAAAAGCACCTCTAAAATCATTGCAAAGAGCTTTTTTTGGAAATTTTCAATTTCCAGGCCTTTTCTAAAATCACCACACGAAAATCTACAACACCTTTTCCAAAGTGATTCCACTTGGATAAGCTACAAAACTCATAGATCTAACTCTAGGACTTGACCACACTCAAAAATTCAAAATATAATAGGAGATATGGTCAATTGAATTTCATGTTACGTTTTTCATCAAAATCTTATTTTCAACTCTTTGTGATTTCTAAGAAACTTTCATGTTTTCACATAATAGCCAACATAACTCATCATAACACTTACTAATACTTCATATATCCATGATTTTCATTAGTCCAATGCTTTTATTATGACTTTCATCATAATCCTCGTAAACAGATCCTTTTAGTTGAAGAAATATTTGAGGGTTTAAGAAATGAGTTTTTGTATTGGGGTCAATACAAAATTCGATTTCACGTTCTAGGGTAGGCTAGGAAGTCTTCAAGAATACGCCAAGAAATTTATTAATGATAGAAATATCATTCAAAA
Source organism: Panax quinquefolius (assembly GCA_020205615.1). Lineage (NCBI taxonomy): Eukaryota > Viridiplantae > Streptophyta > Magnoliopsida > Apiales > Araliaceae > Panax > Panax quinquefolius. The sequence continues at coordinate 116,369,569 of CM035158.1, read as the reverse complement.
CTGTTACTCTCGTCCAAGACTTGGATAAGACGTCACATTAATACCAACTGTGACTTCTATCCCTTAACTGGATAAGACCTCACAATGATACCTATCAACTTGCCATCTTCATCCACGGCGTCAGCTCTGAAAAGTCCGGCTTTGGTGCATTCCACACAAGGAATTCAACAACGAAAGGATCGGGGCTCTTTACTTATGGCTTGATATAACAAAGATTCACTTTAGGGTTTGGTTACTTTGAATTCGATAACAGGTTGGTTAGGAATATGAAAGCTAACAACCTTACAAAAAGAATAATAAGTAGTTAATCAATCGCTTTCAAAAATTACCTCAAAGGCAAGTATTTTCAAAGAGATAAGATCGTGAAAGTGTTTATTTGAATCAAACAAGATTTAAAAATAGTAAGCGATAACGAAGGCTCAAAGTTTAACAAATAAGTCAAAGTCTAACTTCTCCTGAGTCAAATTTAAACGCGTTGAACGCAAAGCAAGAGAGATAAAATAATGCGTAGAATCCAGATCTTATAAGGTATAGACTTCGAATTTATAATTAACTAACCCGCTAACTTCGTTCGGTTTACTCGCTTTTTGAGAAGTCGTGAAAATGCACTTCCTAAAACCAACGACTTTGTTTTGTCCATATCCACCTTTGGTGCCACCGTCCCCAGCTAGACTTGACTTTGGTGCACAACAAAATTGAGCTAAATGACCTTCTCTTCTTGCAATTTCCACATCTATTATCTTTGCCATGATTACCAAATCGAAGTGGTTACCATTCTTAGCATGATAATTTCCCCGATGGTTATCATTGTTCGATAAATTGCCACTAGTATGATTATTATCGTGTTGTTGGTCGTTACCTTTTGTTTGAAATTTGAATCAACACTCTCGTGTGCTTCATTGCTTATCTCAAAGATTTTCGGATGAAATTCTCAAACACCGCCACAAAACAAGGGTTAATTAACATATCACATATTATCCCTATACTCGACCGACCAATTAAATACCAAATAAATTTAGTAGTAGGTCATACTAAGCGAAGAATTACCCGCCTCCCCCCTAGTTCTTATCTCACATCTCAAATGGGGATCATATCCCTAAGCTCGATACCAACCGTGACGCCCCAAAATTAGGTATCGTCACCCATCTTGGGTCGCCACTTTCATGGTAAAGAATTTAAATACAACTTACTAATATAACTGCCGTGGTACAATACGACTTAAATCGTGAGTTTGAATACAAATATTGTCTACTAGATATTATACAAACTCAAAAGGAGTCCTCATTATAATTATTATCACACTATTTCAAAGAATAGTGAGGACTACTAATGATATCCTCTGAGACCATTACTCCGCTCCCCGACTCGTCCCAAATATATTCTCATTTCACGAAGAAAAAGTGAAAGAAAGGGTGAGCTCAACTAGCCCAAGAAGAAATATTATGACTAAGATAATGCGAGAATAAATTATCATTAGCCTTCAACAATGTTAAACCGATAAAATACAATAGACAACCAGTTTAATCATAGCGGTGGAATATCGCAATCCATTAAAAGAGTCAAGTAGAAAATAAAGTCTACTATCTTTTAGGTTTTAAAAGGTTTTCATCAATTTTATCACTAAGACTCGGGTTAATGAATAAACCACAATATCTAATCATCCCCGTACCACGGTCAAGGATTTTCATCAAATTATCAATGGTCATGACTATACCGAATCACCCCGGGTCATAATCATACCAAAAACTATCCATCATTTGCATTACATGGCCAACGAGGACTTTTATCACATCATTTATAACAAGCCACGATTATACTTAGAATGATCCTCGGTCATAATCATACTAAGTTCATCTATCCACGTAAGCGAAAGATAACATAATATATCATGAGGATGATGACAATGACATAATAATTCAATAAAACAAGTTCAAGAATTATTTTATCCAGAATTAAGTAACATCCAAATTGTCAACAAGATCTTTGTTTTGTAGAGTAAAATTCAAGAATGATCGGAAGAATATTTCCATGAAAAGATCTTTGGATGAAACGCAAATATCAAGGATATTCTACTAATTTCATGGAGTATAGAAGTCAAAGTTTTAACCAACCGGGTATAATAAAGAATGGAATAACAAAAGAAATCACCACGCATGCGGTGCTTGCGCATGATGTGTTATTCAATGAGAATAATAATAACGGAACCGTGTCGAGTGAAATTCACACAATCGGCAGATGATCCAACAGAATAATAAATCTTTGAATAATAAACAATGGAACCGTGTCCCATTGTAAAACACACGCATGTGATATTCCAATGTAATAATAAAGAATGGAATAACAAAGAAGATCACCAAGTATAGGGGATTCAGCGTATACGAGTTATTCCAATGTAATAAATAAGAATGGAATAACATAAGGATTTCACCAAATATAGGGTATGCCGCATATACAGGTTATGTATAGGGTATACCACTTTTACAAAGTTATTCAAACAGAATAATAATGAATGGAATAACGAAGTTCTCTTCATGAATAAGAAAGAATAACACCCACTTACAGATACAACAAATAATACCCTTACCGTAAAAAGACAATTTGGATATCAAAGTAGTGAAGTACCGAATACTCTTTCTTTCTTTCTCTCTATAGATTTTCTCTCTGTATACTTCTCTATAATTTCTCTCTCTAGAGTTTCAAAGGAATTAAAAAAAAATAATGAAGGAATGAACTTCTATTTATAGGAAAATAGAATGCATAGTAATTAATCCATGAACAGTCCAGATTGATTTACTTTAATCTGACTATCCATATTTAAAGCAAAATTTTTTAAATAAAATATCATATATTCTATTTATATAAAAACATTTTACTATCAAAACACTATCTGACAACACTACGCAAAACACTATGCAAAATACTATGCATAATAAAATATAATATATTCTATTTATGAATAACTTTAATAAAGTATTCATTTTATATAAAAGATGTTTACATTTTATTACGTTAATAATACAGAATAAAACAAAACGTCATTATCGCTATAATAATTCATATTATTAATCGACAATAGTGGAATCAAACCGAGTGACTTCTCACATAAGCATCAATAATCAATACCGTGGTAATACTATGTAACCACACGATTCATCGTATTTTACTACTACAAAGGTAGTTCAACAATGATCAACCAGTAAAACTTCCATAGTTATTTTAATAAAATATTTTTGTCGTTTTCTCGATCCGAAATGATAATTACATTATTAGGTCCCACAATGATTGAGTAGTTGTCTTTAATATTCCATGCTAAACCGAATATTCCCCGACCAATCGAATATAATATAACCACTTTGCATACTTTGCAAAATTTATAAATACTACCCACAACTATAATATTATCTCAAATTCACACCATAATATTAAAAATTATTTCGACAAAATTTAAATCTTTATTGATAAAATCTGGGTCTCATATGGGCGCTTTGGTGATATGTCCCTCTTTTTTCAGATTTGTAGCATACTAACGGTGGTCGTTCCTCTCCTGGAACCGGTTGTTCTTTGGTCTTGTCGTTTTCACATTATGTCGTTGTTGAATCTCCTCTTTTTAAAATCTCCTCCCGATTCGCTTTCTTCTATTCTCATGGCCATAATTACCACCAAAGTGGTTACCATTTTGTCCGTCTTTTTTCTTTCTCCGTTGGTTATCGTTGTTTTGTTGATATTCTATCTCCCAGATGATCCTCGGTTGTGGTCCCTCGGTTTCTGCATACTAGATTATCTCGCTTTCTAATAATTGAGCCTGCTTACAATATCCTGAATAGAGAGAAATTTATGAGAAATGAGATCTTGACGTATCTTGGGTTTCAAACCTCTAAGAAACATCTGCGTCATCGTTCCTCATTCTCCACCAAATAAGGTGCAAACACGGATAACTCTGCAACTTTTGCCTCGTCTTTGAGACACCGTCGTGTTGTTTTGTTCTAATCATGAACTCCACTTCCTTCATATGACGAACACTTTCACGAAAGTATTTGTCATTAAATAGTTTCTGAAACTTCTCCCAAGACATGCTGAGTGCGGCTGGATGGGTACACTTCACAGACTCCCACCAGTAATCTACCTCATTACGGAACATAAAGGTGGCGAATGGAACCTTCTGCTCCTCCGTGCATCCCAAGACATTGAATATCTTGGTGATTTGTTTGACCCACGTCTCCGCCTTAATCGGATCAGGCTTTCCCCAGAATTCTGGTGGTCCCAACTCTTTAAACTACTTGGCTGTGACCAGCTGTGCGTTACCTTTGTTTCTTCCTGTATTTTGAACAGGAATCTCCTTCGTCTGATTTTGCATGAACCGCAAAAAGCTTCTAAACATCTCATCGTTCATCGTCGCTTTCGGTGGTGTTGTTGTTTACGGGAGGAACATTGCCGACTGCTGTTACGCGTTTTCCTCGTTAGGTAAATCTGAGCGCTCTCCTGGTCTCATTTACTCCATCGTTAACGTTCTCGGTTGCCATTCTTAATACTTGCCATAAAACCAGGGTTAATTAAACAGATTAACAAATCACATAATACCTTTATATTATGACTGACCAATAAATAAGCTTAGGTAGGACACACTTGGCGAAGGATTTACTCGTCTCTCCTCTCTAGCTCTATTCCCGATCTCATGGAGATCATATCCCTAAGCTCGATACCAATCAGTGGCGCTTGACCAAAATAGGTGTACATCACCCATTTTGAGTCATCAATAACATGGTACGTAAAACAACTACAACTTTATTAATACAACATAAAAACTGTGAGTTTAAATACAAATATTGTCATCTAGACAATATCCATACCCAACTAAGTCCTCATTACAATTATTGATACATTATTTTACAAAAATGGTGAGGACTACTAAAATAACTTTTAGAACCATCACTCCATACACCGACTCGTACTCGCTACATTCTCGCCTCCTGAGAAGAAAAATGGAACAACAAGGAAAAGGGTGAGCTCAACTAGCCCAGTAAAGAATATTATGACTAAGATAACATAGAACAAATTATCGTTAGTCCTCAACAGGGAAAAAATCTAATAGAATATAATAGACAACAAGTTTCAAATCAATATTCGCAGCGAAAATAATAATTCATAGAAGAGTTACGTAGAGAATGAAATCTACTAGTATCTATGAATTTAAAAGTTTATCATCAATATTTTATCCCTATAACATCAATCAATATACATCTTGAATCAAATATTCATCTTTGCACTCTGAGCCAAAGATATTCATCGATTAGTCATGTTCACTTTCAACACCTATTCATCTTTGCACTACGGGCCAAAGATATTCATAAGAAAATCAACCATCTTTGCACTACTGGGTTAAAGATATTCAAGAACATCATCATTTAGAATTTGAAGATGATGAAAAATATTTTAAAAGAAACGAATCCAAAGTGAAACAAAAGACAAGGATTAAGGATTAAGGATTCAGTAATTCGGTTTATCCATGTCCAAAATACCTCAAAAATAATCATAGTGGAGTAAAATTCAAGAATGATCAAAACATGGATACAATCAAAGCTAGTATCCATAATAGATATTTTGGACAAAAATAAAATTTAACTTTTACGTGAATAGTCTTGAAGTATTCGTGAATAATGTCGATATCGTGAATAGTCTTGTGTATCGTGAATAAGTAACCCCGACACCAAAAATTCCAAATTTGATGAAAACTTCCGATCAATATTTTGGCATAATGATATTGAAGAAATAATATCATTACGAAAAAAAAAATATCCCTTACCTCGAAAGAATAGTACTTCTAGATGAAACACTGGATATAGGCTATGACTTGAACTTGCACCGTATAGCAACACTCAAAGTATTAAAATACCCACAAGAATACGCTCGATAATATAGAGAAAAAAAACTTCAGTTTCTGGTGTGATTTTCAATTCTAACCTAAGCACCCTATTTATAGGAAAATGCTTAGAACACCAAAGTAGAAAATTTAATAAATTAATAATATATTAATTAATATTCCTATGCCAACCTTTGAAGAACTGAAATCAGTAATTAACATCAAATACAAGACCCACCATTAATGACAAAAACGTTTTTCTTTCAAAAAGAATTTAAAACTTTTAAAAAGACTTATTTCGGGGCTACGGAACTTCAATAATTCATAATAAATAGCCCTTTTGTCAAAAGAATTCAAAACTTGTGTCTTTTTCATAGGAAATTCCATTATCTACAACTTTACAGAATGAAATTTTTCCAAATTCCAAACAGAAATTGACCGAAATCCACAAACGGGTGATTTTACAAGCTATAAACAAATTTCAGTCAAGAAATGGGGTCCACCGACATGTTTAACATGTTTTTAACATTTTTTATAACAAAAATACTCCTCCTCCTCATATACTCATATATCCCACATTCATTGTAAAAATATCACCATTATTATATTATTAAAATATAATAATATATTTAAATAAATTATTTTATCAGAAAAAGATAAAATATTAATTTTTAACAATTGTCACATTAAAAATTTTCTCCATCTATATCCACATAAAATGAATATTTTCCTCATCATAAAAATTAATAATTAATTATTCACAAGTAATATTACGAATCACAATCTCGACAACCAAAGGGTTCTGGGATAGAGGGGCTTTCCAATAAGGATTTCTCCTTACTGGCGCGCAATTAGATGACCTAACCTCTCCTTAGACAGAACCTTCTAGACATTGCCAATATTGTTTTCTAGTAATATTATTCAAATAATATGAATTATTGATCCGATAATGGAAAATACTGTGTAATGACAATTATTGAAACAACAGTAATAATAAATATCAACACAGCAATTATTGAATCAATAAAATAAAATATTGAATAAGAATTCTTTCGTAACAATTATTGAGTAGTGCCTTCTTACATAAGAATCAATAATTGGTGCAATACTGGTATCTTCTTGTGTTTTAACCAATTTAGTATTTTAACAAGATAATTGATTAATAACTACGCCGTCATTTATAAACAACTTATATTTTTATCGTTTTCTTCATCCAATCGTTTTTTCAGTTATGGGGGCCCACACAGGTCACTTGCTGGTCAGTGCACAAATATTCTCCGACAGTAAGAATATTCCACGACCAAACAATATTTTATAACCACTTGCTTATTTGAAATATTTGCGTATTTTATCCATAACTATCTACATTAATCAAATCAACCCTTACTATTTCAAAATAATAAATGGAGGAAATTAAATTTTATTTATAATAAGTTGGGGTCTTACAACCTCCCCTCCTTATGAAATTTCATCCTTGAAATTGACGTGACGATTCACAGTGTTTCAAAAGGTGAGGATACCTCGCTTTCATTTCTGTTTCCAACTCCCAGGTCATTTCCTCTATGGCATGGTTCCTCCACAAAACTTTAACTTGTGGTATGACCTTCGTGCGTAGGAAATGCTCCTTTCTATCCGAGATCTTGACAGGTACCTCCTCGGACGTTAAGTCTTCTACTATCTCGTCCTGGTTCTAACTTCAATAGCGTGATTCGGTCTTTCACATATTCTGAAGCACGATATATGAAAACATTATGAACACGAGACATACTTGGAGGTAACGCGAGTCTATAGGCTACATTTCCTACTCGGTCAAGAATCTGAAATGGACCAATAAATCGTGGATTGAGCTTTCCTCTTTTCCCAAATCTTGTAACTCCCTTCCCACACTTGCTACAAGCATGCCTCTTCTTCGGGTTTGACCTTTCAGAATTGTCTCTGTCGTTGTCCCTCTTTCTTTTCTTCTTGTCCTTCTTGCCGGTTCCTTCAGACATTCCACCACCTTCAGTCTTCATCCTCTCTACCTGCGCTTTCAGCTCGCTCCGTTCTTCAGTCATTTCATGTAACGTCCGCTCCGTCTTCCACAACTCCTCTAAGAGAAACACCTTACTCCGGAGTTCCTGGACTTTTGCAGATAGCTGATCTTGTTCACCAACCTTGACCTTATTCTTCAACTCCACCTTAAATTCTTCAGAATCCGCCTCCTCATCATCACTTAGATACATCTCGGGATAATCATCATGATCACTCCCGAGATTAACCATGGGTTCATCTTTTCCTACCTCCTCAACTGATTCGCTCTCAGTCTTTGGTACCTCGACTCTTTCTAAGGCACTCAGTCGACGACCATTAACATCTCCGTACCCATTTTATCTTCTCCCGACATCCTACAATCAGTTTAAATAATCTTGATTAGTACTTCACCAGCACAAACTTCACACACTATGAATTCACTTATCTCACTATCGATACACTTCAGCAATCCCTCACTTAGTACTCTAAATGAGTATTCTCTATCTCTCTTATGGTTATAATCATAGGGTTTTTCCCCACCCCACTTAAAGTTTATAACCTCATTTCTCGATACCAACTCCTGACGCCCCCAATCCGGGTTACAACCCCCGAGTTTGGTGTTCACGATCCACAATATAATAAAGATCTAACTACCCATTTCATATATGAATAGTAATACATACCACATTAACATATGTTGTTAATACAATAATCCCAGGTCTATTAACCTTAACATTACAAACATAACCCCTTGGATATACAAAAAGGGTTTACAATACAACAATATAAATAATACTGTTCATCATAACTAATTTATTACTATGCCTTTGCCCTTATTCTTCTTCACAGCACCGTCTGCAACGTCGTCCCTAGCTGAAAAGTTTTATTTATAGCAAGGGTGAGCAACAAGTTTGCTCAGCAAGTTAAGACATACGATAAAGATATAGATAACAATATCAAACCTTCTCACATTCTATGCAACAATAATTTGATAAGGAAATAGTACAACGCTTTCAAAGTTTTCTACGATATTCAAATGAATAATCAAGGATTGATTCTATGAAATAGCAAAGTGGAATGCTTTCCAGATTATGCTGAGCGATCCATTGGATCTTGAACTTCTCTTCTCGAGTAACTATCAAAGTTATACTTTGATATACCCAGGTGTATCAGATAACCATAAAGATTAAATCATACCCCTCTACAAGTATATAAAATGATCAGCTTTAGTATACCCTATATTATGCATAATACTTAATCGCGCGCAAAAGCCAAAAATATGACCAATAAATTCTTCCCTTTATATAAAAGGTTATTCTTCTCAGTCTCAGAATCAAGATTTTGATTTAACAACGAAATACTGTGATTTCAAATTCTATTTACTTCTCGATCTAGCCGAAATAATTGGCATCGATCATCAATAATAATTAAATTCTCTTCGAACTATCAAGTTCTAACAAATGTTAAATACAGCCGTAATAATTAGCTAAGACATTTCTCAAAGATAATTTGACAATAAATAGGAATTATCTCATCATCGATTCTAACTTCTACAGATATGAATATCCAACAACGGTTATTCTACAAATGTATATTTACGAATCAAGAATTCAATTTGAATTATTAAGCATACACTAATCAATAATAATCAACAATAAATTCCCTAGATGTGATGTAATTAAAATAATTAACCACTATAATAATTGAATGAAAATAACTCAAGGTTGAGTTAGAAACTTGCCTCTTCCGTGACAATTACTGACTACATAATATAATTTCTTCAAGGTTAGTAAGACCTATAATCAACAATGCTCGGTCTCACAATTAGCACAGTCATTTATAACACACAGCACTGTAGTTTACAGTCAAACCTTCTCCTAAACACATTAGCACATAGTCACAACAATGTTTATAACCTATATAAACACTTATCAAGTTTAACTATTTCGGTCTGGTTGGACTTCGGTCTCATCTCGGTGTTCTGGTCACCCTATCCGATAATTAACACAGTTATCTGTCAATTACACTTGGTCTCTAAGCTTCAATATTATTTTAGATAAGTCAAATATCATTTATAATATTTTTCGGAAGCTTTTAATAATTATCAAGCAATAATTATAATTTATAATAATTTTTCAAACATCGAAATTATTTTTAAATGATTTAATTAACAAATAATCTTATTATTATTAATATTTAATAATATCAAAATATTAATAACATATCTCACAAAATATTAAAGTTATTTTTAATAACTTAAAATATTTTAAAAGCATCAATATTCTACTTAAATAATTTTTAAAGTAATTAAAATTATTTTTAAATCATCACCATTAATATTCAAATAATAATAAATATTAATGAAAAATATTCTAAATAGTCAGAAATTATTTTTCATAATTTAAAATAATTTTAAAACCATTTTTGGTTATTTTTATAATTTATTTCTAATTTTTAATCATTTTTCGAAAAAACAGAAAATAAAATAAATAGGAACCGTCGCTAAAGCCTTTAGCGACACAAATTTGTTGCCTTTGGTGTTCTTGGCTCAAGAACACTGACAAAGTCAATGTTCAAGGTGTATGGTTTGACCGACCTTAAATCTTAGTTTAAAATTGTTTCTGGGCTACAATAAGTGTTAACATTATAGTTCACATGCAATACTACAACTATAAACCAACAAATTGTTCCTAACACCACACATCAAGGAGATCTGAACTCTCAAAATGCATGTCAGACAACACCTGGGTTTTCTGGGCAAACCCAGAAACCTAGGCTGATCGTGGTGCCATTTGTCAGTCGAAATATTTAGGGGTTCTGCTCATGATTTATGATGTTTAATGGTTGAAAGTTATAATAAAGGTAGCAAACAACATTTACAAAGTAACATCTCTGTTAAAAAACAACACAACAACCAGATTAATCTTGGTCAAACGGTGTCAGAAAAAGTGTTCAAACATTTTCTGGAATTTCCAGAAAATCCAAAAACAGTCTCGGACGGCTACTTTGACCATCCATTAAAACCAATACATTTGATGTTTATGGAAGCTAAAGGCATGTAATTGGATTCCATATTACAGGATACAGATTCATTACAACAACATCAACAAAAATCACAAAACCTAACAGATCTAATCGCTACAAAACTTGTTAGACTCGATTTTTAAATTCTGGGCTGCCTAGATTTGTGGCCAGTCAACATCGGTCAACGATGTTTGACCTTAAATAACTTGAAATATAGACATCTAATGGCTCCACTACCACTTCCAGATTAAAGACCATATACCAGGCTAAAAATTACAACTTGAAAACAACACAAATCATATATGAGCAAGGATTGGTGGCCACTGACATTCGGTTGTCAGACCACTTTTCAAGCTCAAGAACAGATTTTTAAAACTTACATTTTTACCCACTTTGATGCTATGGATCCATCATGGATCAACATAGATCAACTAAAAACACTCTATAACACTTATAAAAATACAAAAACATAATTTTTAACAAAGGCTACAAGATCAAAGCTAGCTAGGGTTTTATACCTCTCTTGTTCCAATCTTGATCTATGATCTCCTTAGTTGTTCTTGGTGATCTAGGAGCTGATTATATGACTGAGGAACTTTAAAAATTCGTAGGCTTTGGATAGAGAGAGTTTGTGAGAGTTGGCTAGAAATTTTGCAATTTTGGTGAACTTTATCTCTCTAAATCTATTTATAATGTGATTTAATGCTCTAGATTTGAAGTTGGTTGTCAATTGAAGGCTGATTGCTGAGATTTTAGAGTCATCAAGTCAATATGTTAGGTCACCTACTAAAGGTATTGGCCATTTTTACGAGTTACAATTTCAAGAAAGTGAAAAGGGCATTTTTGTCATTTGAAAAATACATTTAATGGTATTCTTGTCATTTGTCCAAACCCTTAGGGTTTAACCCTAAGGTCCTAACCCTTAGGTTTTAAAACACTAATTTCCAAAATTTTCAAATTAGGGTTTATAAATTAGAAAAATTAGAATGTTTAAAACTAAAATTAGGGTTTCCTAATTTAATTAGGTTTTCCTAATCATATTAGTGTTTAATTAACATATTATGCTTGCCAAAAGAAATTAGGGCTTTCTAATTAGGGTTTAGGAATCTCAGATTTAGAATTAGGGTTTCCTGATATACAATTAGGATTTCTAACTGTACATTAGGGTTTTTATATCTGAGATTATGGTTTCTAATCCCTTATTAGGGTTTATTAATATTAAACCTTATCCAGTCAAACATTGGTCAACATCCCTATACAGTACAAACACGTATTTATCAAAATAATTATTTTAATTGAATTTTCTATCGAATCCCTTTCTAGAAATTAGGGTTAGGATTTCTAAAGCTGTTAAGCACAACTTTACTCTAATTTCTCAGTTAAAACACATATTGACTAATTCTCAAAACTTGTCTCACAAACACATATTACTCTAATCTGTGGCCTGTAGTGCATAGATGGACTTGATATGATTATGACAAGGAATTATTTGGTATAATCATGACCGTAATGTTACAAATGATGTGAAAAAAGTCTTCATTGGCCCGTAATGCATTGATGGACAGTTTTTGGTATGATTATGGCTATGGATTCTCTTCGGCCAAGGGTGCAAAGATGAATTGTTTTATGGCATGATCAGAACCGTCGATGAAAACACGATTATTTTTGGCCCGTAGTGCATGGATAATTCGTGGTCGTGATACTAAAGAATATCCTTGGCCTGTAGTACAGGGATGATGTGACGCCCCCAAAATTAAGTATTCATCACCCATCTTGGGTCGCCAGATAATTGGTACAAAATACAAAATAAAAACTAATAATACAGCAGTCGTGTAAAATACAACAAAATATATGTTGTGAGTTTTAATACAAATATTGTCATCTAAACAGTATACAAACTCAAAGGAGTTCTTATTACATTTATTGTCATACTATTTAACAGAATAGTGAGGACTACTAATGCTATCATTTGGACCACATCCCCTGCTCCCAGACTCGCTTCAAATTTATATTCTCATTTCCTCAAGAGAAACGAAAGAAAGAAATGGTGAGCTCAACTAGCCCAGTAAGAGATATTATGACTAAGATAATGTAGAATAAATTATCGTTAGCTTTCAACAGTGTTAAACTGATTAAATATAATAGACATCAAGTTTAACTGCAGCGGAACAAACAATTCATTAAAAGAGTCAAGTAGAGAATAAAATCTACTAACTTTTATGATTTAAAAGGTTTTTCATCACTTTTATCGCTAAGACTCAGCTTAATGAATAAACCACATCATCGAATCATCCTTGCACTACGGGCCAAGGATGTTCATTAAATCATCAATGGTCATTGTAAGACCCCGAAATTTTTAAATAAAAAGGAATTTCCTTTATTTTGAAATAGTAAGGGTTGATTTGATTAATGTGGATAGTTAAGGGTTAAATACGCAAATATTTCAAAATAAGCAAGTGGTTATAAAATATTCATTGTTGTGGGGAATATTCGTTTGGTCGTGGAATATTCAAATCTTTTCGGGGAATATTAAATGACGGCAGTAGCGACTGTGTGTGGGCCCCATAACTGAAAGCGATTGGATGAAGAAAACGACAAATATAAGTTGTTTTTAAATAATCTGGCGTAGTTGTTGCCCTTTGTTGGAATACCCGGTGGTTAAAACACACTAATACGCGTTGTTGAACAAGAAGCTTTTGCAGTATTGCACCAATTATTGATTCTTACGTAAGAAGGCACTTTACTCAATAATGGTTACGATGAATTACTTGTTCGATATTTTTATTGAGTTAATAATTGCTTGCGTTGATATTTTATATTGCTTTGTTTCAATAATTGTCATTACATTATCTTTCATTATCGAGCAATAATTCATATTATCTGAATAATATTATTAGATAACATTATTGGCAATGTCTAGAAAGTTCTGCTCTAAGGAGAGGTTTGGTCATCTAATCATTGCGCCAAGAAGAAGAAATTCTTATTGAAAGCCCTCTCTTTCCTGAACCGCACAGTTGTCAATATTGTGATTACGTAATATTATTTGTGAATAATTAATTATTGATTTATATGATGAGTAAAATATTGATTTTATGTGGATATAGATGGAGAAAATTTTTAAAATGACAATTGTTGAAAATTAATATTTTATCTTTTTCGATAAAATAATTCATTTAAATATATTATTTTAATAATATATTAACGGTGATATTTTTACAATGAATGTGGGATATATGAGTATATGAGGAGGAAGAGTATTTTGTGGCATTAAATGTTTAACACATGTTTTGTGTGTTGGTGGACACAATTATTGAATCAAAATTTGATTATAGCCGTAAAATCGTCTGCTTTGTGGATTTCGGTCAATTTTTGTTTGGAATTTGGAAAACTTTCTTCTGCAAAGTTGTAGAGAATTGAATTTCCTATAAAAACTCGCGAGATTCGAATTTTCTGATGAAAGGGCTATTTATTATGAATTATTGAAGTTCAAGTCAAAATAATTGATTTTGGGAGTTTAAATTATTTTTGTTAAGAAAAACGTTTTTTGTATTTTTTTGGACATCATTAACATGTGTGGCTGGTGTTTTGACCAAAAGGTGGGCTAAGGAAAATTTGTATAATTATATTAATATTATATTAAATTTTACGCTTTGGTGTTCTAAGCATTTTCCTATAAATAGGTGCTTGGGTTAGAATTGAAAATCACACCGTAAACTGAAGTTTTCTCTATTTCTCTCTCGATATTTTGAGCGTATTCTTGTGAGTATTTTGAGTATACTTTGAGTATTGCTAGACGGGTGCAAGTTCCTTCAAAGACTATACCTTGTATTCCAAATTTAAGAAATCGATCTTTCGAGGTAAGGATATTATTTTTTTTTTTTCAGAATGATATTATTTCTTCAATATCATTATCTTTGAAATGTTGATCTGAAGTTTTATCAAATTTGGAATTTTTTCATGTCGGGTTCTTATTCACGAGTTCTTATTCATGAGTTACTATTCACGATTCTTATTCATGAGTTCTTATTCACGAGTTCTTATTCACGAGTACTATTCATGAAGCGTGAAGATGTTTTTTGTGGAATTTCTATCTTTTGGTGTCTGAGTTACTATTCACGATATCTGGACTATTTACGATATCTGACACTATTCACGATACTCATTATTCAATAGAAAAATAAAATTTCTTCTTTTGTCCAAAATATCTATTCGGATACTAACTCGATTGTATCCATGTTTTGATCATTCTTGAATTTTACACCACTATGATTATTTTTGAGGTATTTTTGGATGTGGATAAAACCAAGTACGAATCCTTAATCCTTAATCCTTGTCATTTTGTTTCACCGGATTCGTTTTTTAAAAATATTTTCATCATCCTCGCCTTAAATGATGATATTATTGAATATCTTTGGCCCAGAGCAAGATGAATAATTTCTGAAGAATATCTTTGGCTTTGAAGTGCAAAGATGAAAGCGGTGTTGAGATGAACATGGCCGATTGATTAATATATTTGGCACCAGATGCAAAGATGAGCAGTGTTTAAATGAACATGACTAATCGATGAATATCTTTGGCTTGTAGTGCAAAGATGAATATTTGATTCCGGATGTATATTGATTGATGTTACGGGGATAAAATATTGATGATGGACCGTTAAATTCATAGATTATAGTAGATTTCATTCTCTACGTAACTCTTCTATGAATTATTATTTCACGCTATGAATATTGATCCAAACTTGTTGCTCATTGTATTCTATCGATTTTTCCTGTTGAAGACTAACGATAATTTGTTGTATATTATCTTAGTCATAATATTCTTCTTCGGGCTAGTTGAGCTCACCCTTTTCTTGTTGTTCCATTTTTCTTCTCGGGAGGCGAGAATGTAGCGAGTCTTAGTCGGGTATGGAATGAAGGTTCTAGAGAGAGTTGTTTAGTAGTCCTCACCATTTTGTAAAATAATGAATCAATAATTATGATGGGGATTTATTTGAGTATAGATATTGTCTGTAAAGATAATATTTGTATTCAAACTCACGCTTTCTTGTTGTAATAATAAAGTTGTAGTTGTTTTATGTACCATGTATTTGGCGACTTCGAGAATGGGTGTTGTGTATACCTATTTTGGGGTCGCCATCAGATTAATATCGAGCCATAAGTAAGTAAAGAGCCCCGAGCCTCTCATTGTGACTTCTGTTGATGGGGATGCAAAGCGAGACTCTCCGTAGGGGCCTTGCTCATGGCAGCAATCGATAGGTACCATTGTGAGGTCTTTGTCCACTAGTTGGGACATGAGTCACAATTGGTATCGAGAGCTTAGGGATATGATCTCTGGCGGAGATCGGGGAATAGAACTAGGAGGAGAGGCGAGTAAATCCTTCGCTAGTGTGTCCTACCTAAGCTTATTTGTTAGTTGGTTAGTATATAGGGATATTATGTGATATATTGATTTCCTTAATTAACCCTTATTTTATGATGATTTGAGAATGTCGTGAGAATATTAACAGATGGAGTAAATGAGGCCGTGGAGATGCTGTCTTCACCAACGAGGAGAACGTCAGTGGTGGCAATGTTCCTCCCGTGAACAACACCACACGGGCGCAGATGATGAACGAGGGATGTTTAGAAGCTTTTTGAAGTTCATGCAAAATCGAATGAGGAGACTCGTGTTCAAAATACTGAGGAGGAAATGATAGCAATTCACGAGTGGTCACAACCAAAGCAGATTCAAAGAGTTGGGACCACAGTGCAGGAAAGCCGGATCCGATTAAAGGCGAGACGTGGGTCAAACAAATTACCAAGATATTCGATGTCTTGGGATGCGGGGAGAAACAGAAAGTTCCATTCGCCACCTTTATGTTTAAGTGGCGAAGCGATTCTTGGTGGGAATCATGAAGCGTACCCATCCATTTTCGGCGTGTCGTGGGAGACGTTTGAAGCAGTTCAATGACAAGTACTTCCACGAAAGTATTAAATCGTATGAAGGAAGTGGAGTTTATTAGACTAGAGCGAATAACATGGCGGTGTCCCAAAGATGCGGCGAAGTTCGCGGAGTTATCCAGTTCACACCTCATTTGGTGGAGAATGAGGAGCGTATTATGACGCTGGATGTTTCGAGAGGTTTGAAACCCGACATACGTCGAATCTCATTTCTCATAAATTTTCTCTCTATTCGGATGTTGTCAGCGAGGGCTCGGTTGTTAGGCGAGATAACGAGTACGTTCAACCGAGGGACCATAACCGAGGATCATACAGAAGATAGCGATCCATCAAAATAACGATAACCACGGAGAAAGAAGAATACGAACAAAGGCGGTAACCACTCTGGTGGTAATCGTGGCCATGAAAATAGAAAAAGCGAGTCGGGAGGAGATTTTAAAAGAGGAGATTCAACAACGACCATGTGAAGACGTCGGTAGCAAGATGTAACTAGTTTTAAGGGAGGAGAACGACCACCCATCATATCTTACAAATCTTGGGAAGAGGGACATATCATTGGCCCGCCTACAACAGTTTAAGGTATGCTATAGTTGTGGAAAGGAAGGACATATCGCTCGAGATTATACGGTGGCGAAACCTAGTTCAATGAGGGGCGGTGACTCGTAAGACATCCCGGAAAAGTCAAAGTCAACGATTAGGAAGAAGCGTTTGTCGTGGCCGGTCAAAATGCAAGGAACCCGAACGAAGTTAGCACGCAGGTTAGTCAATTATAAATTCTTGCAGTATATACCTTCTTAGATATCGGTTCTACCTATTCTTTTATCTCTCTTACTTGCGCTTTCAACGTTTAAACTTGACTCGGAGAAATTAGACTTTGACTGTCTGTGGAAACTCAGTTAGGAGAAACTTTCATCACATCCACTTTGTTTATAAATCTTGCTTGATTCAAGTTGGCACTATCACATTACACAATTAACCTTATTTACATAGAGATATTTGCTTTTGATGTGATTTTAAGGTTAACTACTCATCATGCCAAAAATTGATTGTTTTACGTAAGGTTGTTAGTTTTCGTATTCCTAAGCAACTTTGTTATTCAATTCAAGCAATCAAACCATTGTAGTCAAACATTTTCATATCAAGCCATGAAGTCATTCGTTTATTCACGGATGTCAAATTTTCTTAGTCCATGTTATGGATTTGAATAAAGACACGTCGATTTGAATAATATTCTGTTGTTATTGATTTTTCCCGACGTATTTTACGAAGAATTTCTTGGCATACTCCCAAAGCTTTGATATTAAATTTTGTATCGACTTTGAACCCCATTACAAAACTTATTTCTAAAATCTCATATCGAATGGCTCTATTGAACTTGAGAGTTAAAAATTCAACTATAAATTTGGTACCGAGCCTTTATCTTGTGACTTCCTTTGTGGAATTCACCTAAGCGGAACTCTTTGTAGGGGATGTCATATTAGATGCGATAGTAAAGCGATAGGTGTCATTGTGACGTCTTTATCCAAGATTGGGATATAGTCACGATTGAGAAGCAACCTAAATCGATGTCGAAATACGTAGCTTTCTGAGGCTTAGTTGGTTATTATCGAGATTTCGTTGAAGGATATTCTCGAATTGCTATTCCATTAACGCAAATGACTCGTAGAGATACAAAATTCGAATGGAGCGAGGAATGCGAGAAGATTTTCCAAGAGCTCGAGGCGACTCATTTCGCACATATTCTAACCATACCATCTTGGAAAAGCGTGGTAGTGACGCCGCGTTGAGTAGAAGATCATATCTTGAACGAGTGCGATGATGTCAAGTATCGCAGAGCCAACTTTAATAGAAAAGTTAAGGTTGCTCGAGCCACCCGGGTGATGCGTGAAGAAGAAGAAAGTCTGAAGGAGCTATTAGGGCGAGAATTGATGAAGAAGAATACTTGAGTCCACTCTGACTTTGTGTTCCTAACGACTCGATTTGAAGTACAAGATTATGATGGAGGCACACAATCGCCATTTGCAATCCATCCTGGAAGTACTAAAATGTATCGTGATCTTGACATACATTTTGGTGGAAGCAATATGAAGAGAGAGATTGCAAAGTTTATCTCGATGTGTTTAACTTGCTAACGTGTAAAGGCGGAGCATCTTGTACCTAAGGGTCCGTTGCAACCACTTGAGATTCCGGAATGGAAGTGGGAACACATTACTATGGATTTCGTTACGGGTCTTCCTACGGTTTCTCAAGGCATCAATGCTATTTGGGTTATTGTTGATAGATTAACCAAGTCTGCTCATTTCTTCTGCCGTCTGAGAGACTTATTCCTCGAACGTCTTTCTCGTGATGTACGTAAATGAGATTGTGAGATTGCATGGCATGCCAAGATCCATAGTTTTAGATCGTGACCCAAGATTCACTTCATGATTTTGGGTTAGTTTGTAGAAAAGCTATGGTAGCGCGAATTTACGATTGAGTTTGGCATACCATCCTCAAAGCGGATGGGCAATCGAAAAAGGACTACTCAAACTCTTGAAGATATATTAAAACTCGTGTCCTAGATTTCAAAGGAAGTTGGGATAAGTATTTTGCCATTGGTGGAATTCTCATACAAACAATAGTTATTAAACAAATATAGGCATGGTTCCATTCGAAGCATTATATGGACAAAATGTAGTTCTCGAATATGTTGGGATGAGGTGGGTGAAGCAACATTGTTAGGACCCGAAAGTTAATGCGTATGACTAATGATTCGACAACGATACAAAGCGGCACAAGATCGACAAAAGAGTTATCACGAATCTTCATCGAAAGGACGTGGAATTTAGTGTAGGGGATCATGTATTGTTGCGAGTTGCTCCATGGAAGGGAGTTCCAAGATTTGGGAAGAGAGGAAAGCTCGATCCACGATTTATCGGTTCATTTCAAATTCTTGATCGAGTAGGAAATGTAGCCTATATAGACTTGCGTTACCTCAAGGTATGTCTCGTGTTCATAATGTGTTTCACATATCATACTTATTAAATATGTGAAAGACCCGAACCACGTTATTGAGTTAGAACCCGGACGAGATAATAGAAGACTTAACGTATGAGGAGGTACTGTCAAGATTTTGGATAGGAAGGAGCATGTCCTACCTTGAGAAGGTTATACCACAAGTTAAAGTTTTGTGGAGGAATCATCTTATATGGAAATGACACAGGAATTGGAAACAAAAATGAAAGCGAGGTATCCTCACCTTTTCAAAACACAGTGCGATGCGTCGTCGATTTAGAGGACTGAAATTTCATAAGGATGGGAGGTTGTAAGACCCCAAAATTTTTAAATAAAAAGGAATTTCCTTTATTTTGAAATAGTAAGGGTTGATTTGATTAATGTGGATAGTTAAGGGTTAAATACGCAAATATTTCAAAATAAGCAAGTGGTTATAAAATATTCATTGTTGTGGGGAATATTCGTTTGGTGCGTGGAATATTAAATGCTGTCGGGAATATTAAATGCGACGGTAGCGATGACAACATGTGGACCCCCATAACTGAAAAGCGATTGGATGAAGAAAACGACAAATATAAGTTGTTTTTAAATAGCAGCGTAGTTATTGCCTTTGTTGGAATACCCGGTGGTTAAAACACACTTGTCTGCGTTGTTGAGCGATGGCACCTGCGGTATTGCACCAATTATTGATTCTACGTAAGTGAAGGCACTACTCAATAATGGTTACACGATAATTCTTTTTCGATATTTTATTGAGTTAATAATTGCTTTGCGTTGATATTTTATATTCATTGTTGTTTAATAATTGTCATTACACAAGATCTTTCATTATCGAAGCAATAATTCATATTATCTGAATAATATTATTAGATAACATTATTGGCAATGTCTAGAAAGTTACATCTAAGGAGAGGTTTGGTCATCTAATTGCGCTTGTTGATGAAGAAATTCTTATTGGAAAGCCCCTGCTTTCCTGGGAGCTGCACAGTTGTCAATATTGTGATTACGTAATATTATTTGTGAATAATTAATTATTGATTTATATGATGAGTAAAATATTGATTTTATGTGGATATAGATGGAGAAAATTTTTAAAATGACAATTGTTGAAAATTAATATTTTATCTTTTTACGATAAAATAATTCATTTAAATATATTATTTTAATAATATATTAACGGTGATATTTTTACAATGAATGTGGGATATATGAGTATATGAGGAGGAAGAGTATTTTGTGGCATTAAATGTTTAACACATGTTTTGTGTGTTGGTGGACACAATTATTAATAGAAATTTGATTATAAACTGCATAAAAATCGTCCGTTTGTGGATTTCGGTCAATTTTGTTTGGAATTTGGAAAAACTTTCTTCTGCAAAGTTGTAGAGAATTGAATTTCCTATAAAAACTCGCGAGATTCGAATTTTCTGATGAAAGGGCTATTTATTATGAATTATTGAAGTTCAAGCTCAAAATAATTGATTTTTTTGGAGTTTAAATTATTTTTGTTAAGAAAAAACGTTTTTGTATTTTTTTTGGACATCATTAACATGTGTGGCTGGTGTTTTGACCAAAAGGTGGGCTAAGGAAAATTTGTATAATTATATTAATATTATATTAAATTTTACGCTTTTGGTGTTCTAAGCGTTTTCCTATAAATAGGGTCTTGGGTTAGAATTGAAAATCACACCGTAAACTTTTTTCTCTATTTCTCTCTCGATATTTTGAGCGTATTCTTGTGAGTATTTTGAGTATACTTTGAGTATTGCTAGGCGGTCTGAGTTCCTTCAAAGACTATATATCTGGTATTCCAAATTTAAATCTTGATCTTTCGAGGTAAGGGATATTATTTTTTCAGAATGATATTATTTCTTCAATATCATTATCTTTGAAATGTTGATCTGAAGTTTTTATCAAATTTGGAATTTTTTCATGTGTCGGGTTACTATTCACGAGTTACTTATTCATGAGTTACTATTCACGAGTTCTTATTCATGAGTTCTTATTCACGAGTTCTTATTCACGAGTACTATTCATGAAGCGTGAAGATGTTTTTGTGGAATTTCTATCTTTTGGTGTCGAGAGTTACTATTCACGTATCGGCCTTATTTACGTATATCGACACTATTCACGATATCTGACTATTCAATAAAAATAAAATTTCTTCTTTTTGTCCAAAATATCTATTACGGATACTTAACTCGATTGTATCCATGTTTTTGATCATTCTTGAATTTTACACCACTATGATTATTTTTGAGGTATTTTTGGATGTGGATAAAACCAAGTACGAATCCTTAATCCTTAATCCTTGTCATTTTGTTTCACCGGATTCGTTTCTTTAAAAAATATTTTTCATCATCCTCGGTCTTAAATGATGATATTATTGAATATCTTTGGCACCAGTAGTGCAAAGATGAATAATTTCTGAAGAATATCTTTGGCACAGTAGTGCAAGATGAGCGGTGTTGAGATGAACATGATAGATTGATTAATATATTTGGCTCAGTAGTGCAAAGATGAGCAGTGTTTAAATGAATATGACTAATGATGAATATCTTTGGCTGTAGTCAAAAGATGAATATTTGATTCGGATGTATATTGATTGATGTTACGGGGATAAAATATTGATGATGGATATTAAATTCATAGATTATAGTAGATTTCATTCTCTACGTAACTCTTTCTATGAATTATTATTTCATTAAATATTGATCTGAAACTTGTTGTACTATTGTATTCTATCGATTTTTCCTGTTGAAGACTAACGATAATTTGTTGTATATTATCTTAGTCATAATATTCTTTCTTTGGGCTAGTTGAAATTCACCCTTTTCCTTGTTGTTCCATTTTTCTTCTCGGGAGGCGAGAATGTAGCGAGTCTTAGTCAGGTATGGAATGGAGGTTCTTAGAGAGAGTTGTTTAGTAGTCCTCACCATTTTGTAAAATAATAAATCAATAATTATGATGAGGATTTATTTGAGTATAGATATTGTCTGAAGATAATATTTGTATTCAAACTCACGATTTTCTTGTTGTAATAATAAAGTTGTAGTTGTTTACATCCATGTATTTTGGCGACTCGAATGGGTGTTGTGTATACCTATTTTGGGGTCGTCATACCACGACTATTATCTTAGAATAATCCCCAATTCATAATCATATACAAGTTCATCTCCTACGTAGCGTAAAAGATGACTTTCAACACAATATAAACATAAGGATGATGACAATGACATAATAATTCAATAAAATAAGTTCAAGAATTTATTTATCCGCGAACTAATAATGTCCCAATTTGTCGAACACGATACTTCTTTTCAGAAAGTAAAATTCAAGAATGCCGTAAGAATATTTTCATGAAAAGATCTTTGGATGAAGCCTTGAAATATCGAGATATTCCACTAATTTCATGGAGTATAGAAATCAAAACTCTAACCAATGAGTATAATAAATAATATATGAAGCTATGAATGGATTTTCACCGCCATGCAAGAATTCACGATATCTGATCATTTCCACAATTTAATTAGGAATGAATACTGATGGATCATTCACCATGCGTGTAGTAATCCACATGTATGAGTTATTCCAATAAAATAATAAAGAATAGAATAACAAAAGACATCACCACGTAAATGCGATAGAGGCCATGCAGACGGGTTATTCTCAATGTAATAATAAATGCGGAATAATAAATATGGAACAAATTCGGTGAAATTAACACCAAGCGAGGATATTCCGACGTAATAATAAATGCGAATAATAAAAGAAGATCACCAAGTATTGGGTAAACCACATATACAGGTCATCCCACCAAGTATAGGGTAAACCGCGCATACAGGTTATTCCAGCAGAATAATAAAGAATGAAATAACAGAAGTCTCTTCATGAATAAAAAAATAACACCCTTACTGTCTGAAGAAGAATATTCCGACCGATAGGGTGAGGATTTTCTTAAAGAAAACTTATACTATGTTCTTCGCTCAAAGCTTCTTAAAACCCTTAAGAAATATCTTCAAGATTATAGAAGGAGAATTCTGCGAACTTACGGTGTGATTTCAATTCTAACTAAGCTTCCTATTTATAGGAAAATAGAATCGTAATGAATTAATCCATGAAACTAGTTCAGATTGATTTACTTTTAATCTGACGATTAATGTTTAAAGCAAAATTTTTAAATAAAATATAATATATTCTAATTATTGCTAATAAAACAAATAACTTTATAAAAGTATTTTATTTTATATAAAAGATTTTACTTATCTGCAAAATACTACTGAACACTACGTAATAAAATATGATATATTCTATTTATAGAATAACTTTAATAAAATATTCTATTTTATATAAAAAGATTTTATGTTTTATTATATTACTAATAAAACAACGTGGCTAAACAATAAATTATGCTCCCATGATAGCATTAGTATTATCGCCGTTTGAGATGTGATATGTCCAATAAATTGTGCATGATATAATGAGACCGTAGACAATACAATAACAGTTCAAGCAATATTTTAACTCATTATTTAATGTATTTATTGTCACAGTTTAATATATGACAAGACTTTATTTGCTATGATATAAAAAAAAATACTGTTTCCCCTGATTTTCACAACTCCACTTTATCAAGGTGGTTGACCTACCAGACCCACCTTAGGAGTGCCAAGGTTTAATAATATAGCTTAAACGACAAATCAACTGCGAACAAATGGGCTGTTTTAGAACATAATGCATGCAGACTAGTAGGGGTATAAACGGATATATATGGATTCAGATATAATAATATTCGTATTCATTTATTTGTGAATATTTTTAAATCAAATACGGATATATTTACGGACGGATCTTAATCGAATACGAATACGCCTATATCCGTATTCGTATCCGTTTATTTACGGATACCTTTAAACCGAATACGGATATATCCGTTTTTTTCCGAATGCGAATAATATCCACTTTTTTTTTAATACAGATGCAAATAAATACGAATTTTCCGATTACCATTTATAGCCCTACAGACTAGGGAGTATGGATGAAATATCAGCAAACCATCAGCAGTGATTAATTTATAATATGGAGAAATGATTGAGAAAGATACAAAAATTTGGCCTACACCGAGTTTGCACCACATAACTAGTTGAAAAAATCTACGTCGGTATATTCGTGGAATATGCTATAACAAAGTGCTTTATAAGCTAAAACTTTAAAGGCCTTAGACGTTGATAGTCTTCCTATGTCCGCATGTTTTAAAAAATAAAAATAAAAACAAATCAAGCCACCATTTGAGAAGGAAAAAAAAAAAAAATATATATATATATATATATATATATATTAACATGATTATGGGGAGTGGGCCACGTGATATCACTCATGAAGACATGTTGCGGATTTGATAATAATTATAAGTAATCTAACTAAATCATATATACATATATTATAAGTAATTCACGTGATTCTGCTTAAAAAAAACAGACAAAACACGGACTCAACGCAACAGTCTTTTATGAATCAAATACACGGACTAATAAAATAAAATTTGTAATCTTAAACTTTAAATTTTTATCAATTTAACTATTTATCAAAATAAAAAAATTGAATATTTTTATTTCATAAAATTCGGGGTCTCACAGATGATTTGATGATGTGGATTATTTATTGAAATTTGAGTCTCAACGATAAAAAATGATAAAAACCTTTTAAATCATAAAGATAGTAAATTTTATTCTCTACTGACTTTCTTACAATGGATTAACATTCATTGCAGATTAAACTTGATGTTTGTTATATTGTATCGCTTTAACATTTGTTTGTAGCTAACGATAATTTATTCTGCGTTATCTTGAGTCATAATATTTCTTACTTGGTAGTTAAATTTCACTTTCTTTCATTTATTCTTCGAGAAATGAGAACGTAATTTGAGACAATCGGGGAGCAGTGATGGTTTTAAATGGTTCATTAGTAGTCATCATTATTCGTGAAATAGTGTAATAATAAATATAATGAGGACTCCATTTGAGTGTGAATATTATCAGAATAACAATATTTGTATTAAAACTCACAAGATATGTTTTGTCGTATTTTACGATTTATTTTTGTATAATTAGTACAGATTTGTATTTTTATCTTATATATTTGTGCACTTCAAAATAAGTGATGTATACTTATTTTTGGGGACGTCACATATAGAAGGAGGGTTTGTACCATATTAAAATTGCCCATAAGTCGTGTTATGAGTACTTTTGAGGATCCGTTCCATTACATTACATTTACCCTTTAATTTCTCTCGGTAAATATTTAGCGACATAAATATTATATTAGAGATTTTTAGCGATAGAATTGTTTGGGACAATTTTTTTCTCAAATATTTTATTGTCGCTAAATATTATAATTATGTCGTTAAATATATATTAAAGAAATTGGAGGATAGATATATAATGGAGGGGACCCTAATAGGTTTTGGAAGTCATAGAAGTGGCTCTCCTAGAGAATGTTGTGCTTATTAATACAGTACCTACATTGTTGTAACGTTAACTTCTATATCTATTGTTGATTTAAAAATAATTGGAGTACATATTTTATTAAAAATTTTACATTCAATTCAAAAGACCGACGTTAAAAGTAAAGTAAAACTCCTTACTTAATATTGAATAAAGAAAAATTATATATGGAGATTGCATATGCTAATTTTTGGAATTCTAAAGAGGATAATTATGATTTTGCCAATCATCACATGATTAATTGCACTATTAAATTAATATAAAGATAATTGTGTAGTTGGGAAAGATTTGAACTCAAGACTTTGCACACCCAGAGTTTTGATATCATGTTAAGTAATCAACTCATCTAAAAGCTTAAACTTTTGGATGAAGGGCCCAACAATATATATCATACTAACATTAACAACGTAATTTTGATAATAAACTAAAAAAAAAAATATTATTAACAAAATACTTTTGTCACAATCAAACGGTGACGATATATATATATAGTTGCTACAACCATGCATGTTATCCTAGTTTTTATCTTGCAAGCGCAACGCTAAGAGATGACTGTAGGCCGCTAACTGATGCAAATTTGTTGGTTTATGATTTTAATGATGATAATATTATTGGAATTTTGTATTTAGTGTAATGGATTTTATTTAAATTGTTTTTATTGTTTGGGTTGATTTTATTTATTATAAGTTAATTTCTTTGTTGGTCCAAATTTAATTAATAGTACATTGGTTGATATATATATATATATATATATATATATATATATATATATATATATATATATATCTTGTTCTAAATTAAAGTTAGATATGCTATTTGTTTAGGAGTCTTTTAAATGAATCTATTTTGACTAAGCAATCATGTTAGACTCTTTCTAATTTATTTTAGTTCTCTTAATTTGAATGGGACTTCACATCTTTTAAGCTAATATTTTATATCCATTGGACTCTTATTATATCCATGATAGCTGATTTGGTGAATATATATATATATATATATATATATATATATATATATATATATTAGTCAAATATAGTTGCTAAAATTATGAGATTTATCAATTGTGGTTTAAGGCTCTATATATATCTCACTACAAGAAAAAGCTCAATAATGATTAATAATATCATGACATCGCATATCCTGTCATTTGATATTCATAATAATGACCGATATCTACTTAACCATTAATTAATTTAGTATTATTTTATATCTCAAGAACCGCGTTGCTATTCAGAGATCGGTCATTTAACAAATTTTCCTCCTAAAATTTGGCAGAAAATATTGGCGCGGAGGTGTATATTAATCACATGCAGTCAGGATATCCCTGAATTTTTCCATTTTGAAACTTTTTTTTTAAAAGAAAGTGAAATGGCATGTTCTTTTTTTTTCCACTCTTTTTTTATCAATCAAGAAATTTTATTAATATTAGATAGGTAAAACCGTAAAAAGCTAAAAATTAAAGTACATACATCACATCATGAACTCTGCAAAACAAAATTGAGTCGTGCTACGTATTATGACAATTTTCTACGTTACAACTGCATACAGAATAAATTAATATACGAGATTTGATAAAATTATAAAAAAAATGATACATAAATTTGCAAATTATGTAACAAAATTTGACACCAACCTAATTTTACTGAAGCACCAGCCTCATAATTGCTCTATCAACAAATATACACAAACTCCACATCATATTACGTAGGGTTTAATAATCAATAGAGTCAATTAACTAACATCCAAGGTCTGATAATTCTTAAATAGTATGTTTGTACTTAGAAAGAATGAGAGTACTAATGGCGATTAATCTGATGGAAAATTCGTTCTACACAATGTTTTATTATATATCTAGCCAGCCTATATCTTCAAGAGTTATATATTAAGTCCACCCCTCAATAGACATTTATATGGGACATTAATTTTTTTCCTTACCACCAAAGCAAGCACTTTTCTTTAATTTTTTTCTCTCTCAATTCCAAGCCATGGTGAGTCTTGGGAAATTTGTTCAAAAAACCTATTAGCGACCATTTGATGGTACTTTTATAAATAAAGATGAATTTTCTATAAATATTATTTTTGAATATTATGGAATAAATTTGATATAATGTTATAGTTGTGGGTAATATTTATAAATTTTGCAAAGTAAGCAAGTTGTTATAAAATATTAGTTTGGTGGGGAATATTCTTTTGTTAGGGAATATTAAATGCGGACGGCTCGATCATTAGTGGACCCCTGGCGGAAGTATTATAAGTAGTTAGAAAACAACAAAATTATCTTTCTATAAAAATAACGGCGGAGAGGTATTCTGATTAAAAGCTGTTGAACTACCCGGTAGTAAAAAATGCGATGTCTGGCGTGGTTGTATAGTAGCACACGATATTGATTATTGATCTTTTACGTGAGAAGTCACTTCGGTATACTCGATTATTACTCTGATAATTCTTGCATCATATCTCTTATATTATTGATTCATTATTGTCACGATTATCATCATATAATATGTTATAGTATTAAATCAATAATTGAGGCGACAAGTTATAAATGATTAATAATTGTTGAAAGATTAAATATGTGTTGATTAAAAATAAAATGATTTGTGGTAATATTTATTCGATCCTTGATGTATATAAAGAGTTACATTATGAGGCGTTTGTGGTAAGTTTGATTATTTTATGGGGGCCCATATGTCATCATCTAAGAGTCTCTTAAATCGATAGTAATTACCTTCGTCGATAGTAATTACCTTTGTGAATAAGTAATTACCTTCGTCGATAATTACCTAATTACCTTTACCTTACGTAAACCACTTACCTTTTTCATATTCGAACCACGTCGATAGTATTTACGTTTCACATTACGAGTGTCCAGAACCACTTGTCGTTTCACATTCTGGTGATCGAACCACTTGTCGTTTCACATTACGAGCGTCGAACCACTTTTCTTTTCACATCACCGGTCGTCGAGCCACTTGCCTTTTCACATGGCGGTCTTAAGCTAAAATCTTCTATAAATAGAGGCCTAGTGCTTCATTATTTTCACGAATTCATTCAAGCTATAGAGAGAAAGTATAGAGAGAATAAGAGAAAAGAAGAAGAGTATTTTGTACTTACTACTTCTTTAGGGATATTCAATCTCTACCAAAAGTAAGTAAGGGGTGTTATTCTTTCTTATTCATGAAGAAGAAGCTGTTGTTATTCCATTGCTTATTATTACATTGGAATAACTTTTGTATCGTGGTTTACCTATACTTGGTGACATTCTTCTATTATTACATTTGGAACATCACATGCATGTGTTTTACAGGACTGGTTAAAATCTTTATTATTATTACTATTGGAACATCACATGCATGTGTTTTACGGGACTGGTTAAAATCTTTATTATTATTACATTTGGAACATCACATGCATGTGTTTTGCAGGACTGGTTCCATCTTTATTATTATTACATTGGAATATCATCACATGCATGCGTTTTCTGGGGACTGGTTCCATTCTTTATTATTACATTTGAATATCACATGCATGCGTTTTTCTGCAATGACTGAGTTTAGTTATTTATTATTACATTGGAATAACTTTTTGTCTGCGATCTATCGCGCGTGCATGGTGATTTCTTTTGTTATTCCATTCTTTATTATACCCGGTTGGTTAAAACTTTGACTTACATACTCCATGAAATTAGTGGAATATCCTTGATATTTGCGCTTCATCGATATCCTTTCATGGAAATATTCTTCTCGATATTCTTGAATTTTACTCTACAAAGCGATGTCATGTTGACAGATTTGGATGTTATTGGTTCTAGATAAATTAATTCTTGAACTTGTTTTATTGAATTCTTATATCATTGTCATCATCCTCATGTTTATATTATGTTGAAAGTCATTTGTGGCTTTTGTAGTGCATAGATGGACTTGGTATGATTATGACCGAGAGATTATTGAATCAATCATGTAATAATATTACAAATGATGTGGTAAAAATCCTCGATTGGCGTAGTGCATTGATGGGCGATTGTTGGCATGATCATGACCATTAATGAATACACAAATATTCTTGGCGTGGTGCATGAATAATTGTGGTGCGTGATACTAAAGAATATCCTTGGCCGTAGTAGTGCGGGGTGATTCGATGATGTGGAATATTTATTAAAATGAGTCTCGGCTATAACGATGATGAAAAACCTTTTAAATCATAAAAGATAGTAGATTTTATTTTCTACTTGACTCTTTTAATGGATTCTTTGGTTCATTGTAGTTAAACTTGATGTTCATTATATTTTATCGGTTTAACAACTTTGTTGTGAGGCTAATGATAATTTATTACGCATTATCTTAGTCATAATATTTCTTCTTGAGCTAGTTGAGCTCACCCTTTCTTTCAACATTCTCTTGAGAAATGAGAATATAGGCTTTGGGGACGAGTCGGGGAGCGGAGTAATGGTCGAGGAGGATAGCATTAGTAGTCCTCACTTTATTACGTGAAATAGTGTGATAATAATTGTAATGAGGACTCCTTTTGAGTTTGTATAATCTCTAGTAGACAATATTTGTATTCAAACTCACGATTTATATCGTATTATACCACACACGATTATATTAGTAAGTTGTATTTAAATTACATACCATGTATCGACTACCCAAGATGGGTGATGTATACCTAATTTTGGGGCGTCGTCACGGTTGGTATCGAGCTTAGGGATATGATCCACAGGCTAAGATGTGAGAATAGTACTAGGAGGAGGGAGGCAGGGAATACCTTGTTAGTATGACCTACCTAAGTTTATGTCTTTATTTTATTGGTGGGTCGAATATAGGGATAATATGTTACATGTCAATTAACCTTTTGTTTTGTGGCGATGTCTGAAAATGACATACGAGAATGTTGAGAATAGCAATGGAGCCTGAGCGATCGTTGATTCACCACATATCGATAATCGAGGATAATGTGCATCGAGGCGACAATCCTCATGCAAACAACAACAACGACCAAATGATGAATGATCAAATGTTGGAGGCTTTATGCGATTCATGCAACAATGATGAGGCGAGGCGACTCTGTCCAAAAGCGTGTGGAACACGGAAAACTCTCGGCGGTCACCATTAAAACAATTCGAGGCTGGGACCACCGGGAGTTTAAGGAGAGCAAAACCACTTACGGCGGAAGCATGGATAAAAGCAGATTACCAAGATATTTGATGTCTTGGGATGCTCAGAGAGCAAAAGTTCCCTTCTACGCCTTTTATGTTGCGGAGGAGGGCGGATTCTTGGTGGGAATCGGTAAAAGCGTACTCGACTTCTTTGTCTTGAAGATATCTTGGGAGAAGTTCGAGGGTACATTCAGCGACAAATACTTTCACGAAAGTATTACGCACATGAAGGAGGTGGAGTTTATCAAGTTGGAACAAAACAATATGGCCAGTGTATATAATGATCTGAGGCAAAATTTGCGGAGTTATCACGGTTTGCGTCCCACTTGGTGGATAATGAAGAGAATGGTAGCGAATGTTTTTAAGAGGTTTGAAGCGGGAGATCGTCGACATCTTATTTCTCGTAAAGCGTGTTTGTATTGAGATGTTGTAAATAGGGCTCGATTAGTGGAAGCGCGATAACGAGTCAGCCTTGACTAAAAGAAGCGGTAAGCAAAATTATAATACCGGTGAGTAGTCATCGAGCGGTGACAACAAGCGTGGAGGAATCAACGGGCGGATATGGTAACCACTTGGTGGTAATCGGGGCCAAAAAATAAGAATGGACATTTCAAAAAGGGAGATTCAACAATGATGGAAAAAGCGTCGGCACCGACACCGTTGTTAAGGAAGGAAAAGACCACCTATCGTATGCTTCAAATGCGGAGGAGAGGACACATCGATCAAAGCTGCGCCATGCGAGTCAAAGCGTGTTATAATTGTGGAAGAAGGTCACTTAGCTCGATTTTGTCGTTTCTGAAAACAAATTCAACTAGGATGGAGCACCAAAGGTAGTCGAGAAAAATCAAAAGCCGGTAGTCTGAGGGAGGCGTTTGTTGTGACCTCCCGAGAGAAGCGAAGGAACCGAATGAGGTCATCACGGGTAAGCTTATCATAAACTCTAATGAAGTCTATACTTTATTTGATCTGGGTTCTACCCATTCTTTTATTTCTCTACTTGCGCTCATCGATTAAATTTGACTCAGGAGAAATTAGACTTTGACTTATCTGTGGAAACTCCGTTGGGAGAAACCTTCATTACATCCACTTGTTTATAAGTCTTGTTTGGTTCAAATCGGTACCCTCACATTACACATCGATCTTATTTCATTAAAAATACTTGCATTTGGCGTGATTACTAGGGATTGATTGGTTAACTACTTATCATGCAAAAAATTGATTGTTTTAAATAAGGTTGTTAGCTTTCATATTCTAACCAACCTATTATCTGAATTCAAGCGACCAAACCATTAAAATCAATCACGGTCATCTCAAGCCATAAAATTATTCGTTTATTGAAAAGCGGATGTCGAGCTTTCTTAGCTCATATCACGATTTAAACAAAAATAAATCGGTTTTGAGCGATATTTCTATTGTTAATAAATTTCTGACGTATTCCCAGAAGAACTTCTGGCCTACCCCGGGGCGTGAAATTGAATTTTGTATCGACCTTGAACCGGTACAAAACCTATTTCAAAGCCCATGTCGAATAGCTCTATTGAACTTGAGGAGTTAAAGACCCAATGCGAGGAATTGTTAGACATTGGCTTTATTAGTCCTAGTACTTCTCCTTGGGGTGCTCTGTTACTATTAAATTGAAGAAGAAAGATGGGAGTATCGACTTTGTATTGATTATCGGGAGTTGAATCATGTCACCATCAAAAATAGGTATCCATTGCCGCGTATTGATGACTGTTTGACCCGATTGCAAGGGCCAAATTCTTTTCAAAGATTGATCTTCGTTAGGATATCACCAATTGAAGATTAGAACCGTGACATTCAAAGGCTTTCTTTTCGAACTTCGATGCGGGCATTATGAATTCTAGTCATGTCCTTTGGATTGACTAATGCTCCTCTTTGCCTTCATGGATATGATGAGCCAAGTATTCGAGGAATATTTGGATCACTTTGTGGTCGTCTTTATTGATGACATCCTTATTTATTCAAAAGCGTGAAAGATCGTGAGAGCAACACTTGAGGTGACACTCCAAAAGCTTAGTGAATATAAGCTTTATGCGAGTTGAAGAAATCACGAGTTACGGCTTAAAGGCTTGAAAGTAGCATTCCTTGGGCGCGTGGTATCAAGTCGTGGAATATCTGTTGACCCGACAAAGATTGAAGCTATTGAAAGTGGGAACAACCTAAATCGATGGCCAAAAATCGTAGCTTTCTCGGTTTAAATTTGGTTATTATCGGAGATTAGTGGAAGGATTTTCTCGAATCGCTACTCCATTGACTTCGGTGACTCGGAAGATCTGAAAGTTCGGTTGGGCGAAGAATGTGAGAAGAGTTTTCAAGAACTCGAAGAGAGAGACTTATTTACGGCTGTTACGACAATACCATCGGCTCGGAGGATTTGTCATCTCTGATGATGCTTGAGCGAAAAGGGTTGGGATGTGTTCTCATGCAACATGGAAAAGTTATAGCTTATGCCTCGCGACAACTCAAAGAATATGAGAGGAATTATCCTACTCATGATCTAGAGTTAGCGGTTGTTATTATCTTTACACTTAAAATTTGGAGGCATTACTTGTACTTGTGGGGAGAAAGTGGAGATCTTCACGGATCATAAAAGCCTCAAATATTTCTTCACTCAAAAGGAACTCAACATGCGACAACGGCGTTGGCGTTGAAGGCTGATGAAAGATTATGATCGTACCATCGATACCATCACGGAAAAAGCGAGCGTGGTAGGCGGCGCGTTGAGTAGAAGATCATATCTGCAATCTGAGTGCGATATTGTCAACGTGAAGCCCATTTGTGTGACTTGCAAAGGATGGAGATAGAGTTAAAGACTCGAGGGGACGCGTGTGATGATAAGCGAGTATCTGAGTAGAGCAGACTTTAATCGATAAAGTTAAAGGCTGCTCGAAATTCTACGGACACAGGAGGTGATGCGTATGAGGAAGAAAGTGCAAGAAGGTGCTATCTTAGGAAGCAAGAATCGATGAAGAAGGAATACTTGAGTCGACTCCGGACTTTGTGTTCTAACGACCACGATTTAAAGTATAATATCATGATGGGCGCCTGACACACCATTTTTGCAATCCATCACAGGAGTACCAAAATGTATCATGATATTAAATAAATACATTTTGGTGGAAGCAATATGAAGAGAGAGAGATAGCGTTTTATTTATCTCAAGGTGTCTAACTTGTCAGCGAGTTAAAGCGGAGCATCAAGTACCAAAAGGTCCATTGCAACCACTTGAAATTCGAGAATGGAAGTGGGAGCACATTACCATGGATTTAGTTCTGGGGTCTTCTAAGGTTTCTCAAGGCGTAGATGCGATTTGGGTCATTGTTGATAGATTGACCAAATCTGCTCATTTCTTCTGCGTCTGAGAAACTTATACATTGAGCGTCTTGCTTCGTATGTACATAAGCGAGATTGTAAGGCGCATGGTATCTTAGGTATCCATAGTTTACGATCGAGACCCAAGATTCACTTCACGATTTTGGGTTAGTTTGCAAAAAGCTATGAGCGCAGACTTACGATTTAGCTTCGGCATATCATCCTCGAGACGGACGGACGATCGGAGAGGACTATTCAAACTCTTGAAGATCTATTAAGACTACTGTGTCCTTGATTTCAAGGGAAGTTGGGACAAGTTCTTACCATTGGTGGAGTTTTCCTACTGACAACAGATTATCAAACAAGTATTGGCATGGCTCCATTCGAGCGTTGTATGGAAGAAAGTGTCGTTCTCGGTATCTTTGGGATGAGGTGGGTGAAACAACGTTGTTGGGGCCGGAGTTGAGTGCGTATGACTACGGAAAAAGATTGAAACGATCCGACGACGTATAAAAACCTCACAAAATCGACAAAAAGTTATCTTGATCTTCATCGAAAGGGCGTGGAATTCGATATAGGAGATCATGTGTTGTTAAGAGTTGCTCCATGGAAAGGAGTTACAAGATTTGGAAAGAGAAAAAACTTCGATCCTCGATTCATCGGTCCATTTTAATCCTCGATCGGTAGGGCTGTGGCTATAGACTCGCTTTCTGCTTGAAGTATGTCTCGTGTTCATAACGTTTTCACATATCCATATTACGTAAATATGTGAAAGAGACGAACCACATTATTGAGTTAGAACCGGGACGAAATAGCGGAAGATTTGGCGTATGAAGAGGTTCTGTTCAAATCTTGGATAAGAAGGAACATATTCTACGCTCGAGGTTATACCTCAAGTCGAAGTTTTGTGGAGGAACCACGATGTTGAGAAATGACTTGGGAGTTAGAATCGAAATGAAATCAAGGTATCCTTACCTCTTGACATACCGGTCGTACATTACCAAATTTGGTGAAATTTCATAAGAAGGGAGGTTGTAAGACCCCACTTTTATAAATAAAGATGAATTTTCTATAAATATTATTTTTGAATATTATGGAATAAATTTGATATAATGTTATAGTTGTGGGTAATATTTATAAATTTTGCAAAAAATAAGCAAGTTGTTATAAAATATTAGTTTGGTGGGGAATATTCTTTTTGTCGGGGAATATTAAATGCGACGACTCGATCATTAGTGGACCCCTGGCGGAAGTATTATGTAGTAGTTAAAAAGCGACAAAATTATTTTCTATAAAAATAACGGCGGAGGTATTCTGAATTAAAAGCTGTTGAACTACCCGGTAGTAAAAAATGCGATGTCTGGCGTGGTTGTATAGTAGCACTGCGATATTGATTATTGATCTTTACGTGAGAAGTCAACATTATATACTTCGATTATTACTTTGATGATTCTTTTGCATCATATCTCTTATATTATTGATTCAATTATTGTCACGATATCATACATATAATATGTTATAGTATTAAATCAATAATTGAGGCGACAAGTTATAAATGATTAATAATTGTTGAAAGATTAAATATGTGTTGATTAAAAATAAAATGATTTGTGGTAATATTTATTCGATCCTTGATGTATATAAAAAGTGCATTATGAGGCGTTTGTGGTAAGTTTGATTATTTTATGGGGGCCCATATGTCATCATCTAAGAGTCTCTTAAATCGATAGTAATTACCTTTGTCGATAGTAATTACCTTTGTGAATAGTAATTACCTTTACCTTTATCGATAGTAATTACCTTTACGACGATCGACGTTTTTTACTTCATAGTTTCACATTCTGAGTGTCGAACCACTTGTCGTTTCACATTACGGTGTCGAACCACTTGTCGTTTCACATTCTGAGCGTCGAACCACTTTTCTTTTCACATCACGATCGTTTCGATCCCCTTTTGCCTTTTCACATGGCGGTCTTTAAGCTAGAAATCTTCTATAAATAGAGGCTAGTGCTTCATTATTTTTCACGAATTCATTCAAGCTATAGAGAGAAAGTATAGAGAGAATAAGAGAGAAAGAAGAAGAGTATTTTTATTCTTACTACTCTTTGCGGTATTCAATCTCTACCAAAAGTAAGGGGTGTTATTCTTTCTTATTCATTCAGAAGAAGCTGTTGTTATTCCATTGCTTATTATTACATTTGGAATAACTTTTGTATCGTGGTTTTACCCTATACTTGGTGACATTCTTCTATTATTACATTGGAACATCACATGCATGTGTTTTACACGGGACTGGTTAAAATCTTTATTATTATTACATTGGAACATCACATGCATGTGTTTTACAGGACTGGTTAAAATCTTTATTATTATTACATTTGGAACATCACATGCATGTGTTTTACATGGGACTGGTTTCCATTCTTTATTATTATACATTTGAATATCACATACATGTGTGTTTTCTGTGGGACTTTCCATTCTTTATTATTACATTGGAATATCATGCATGCGTTTTCTGGGGGACTGACACAGTTATATTTATTATTACATTGGAATAACTTTTGCTGTCTGCGATCTATCGCGTGCATGGTGATTTCTTTTGTTATTCCATTCTTTATTATACCCGGTTGGTTAAAACTTTGACTTATACTCCATGAAATTAGTGGAATATCCTTGATATTTACGCTTCATCGATATCCTTTCATGGAAATATTCTTCTCGATATTCTTGAATTTTACTCTACAAAGCGATGTCGTGTTGACATTTTGGATGTTATTGGTTCTGGATAAATTAATTCTTGAACTTGTTTTATTGAATTCTTATATCATTGTCATCATCCTCATGTTTTTATATTATGTTGAAAGTCATACATGGCACATGTAGTGCATAGATGGACTTGGTATGATTATGACCGAGAGACTATTGATTGTAATCATGGCCAGTAATGTTACAAATGATGTGGTAAAAATCCTCGATTGGCCCGTAGTGCATTGATGGGCGATTGTTGGCATGATCATGACCATTAATGAATACACAAATATTCTTGGCGTAGTGCGTGAATAATTGTGGTCGTGATCTTAAAGAATATCCTTGGCCGTAGTGCGGGGGTGATTCGATGATGTGGAATATTTATTAAAAGTGAGAGTCTCGGCTATAATGATGATGAAAAAACTTTTAAATCATAAAAGATAGTAGATTTTATTTTCTACTTGACTCTTTTAATGGATTCTTTGGTTCATTTGTAGTTAAACTTGATGTTCATTATATTTTATCGGTTTAACTTTCTTGTTGTGAGGCTAATGATAATTTATTACGCATTATCTTAGTCATAATATTTCTTCTTGAGCTAGTTGAGCTCACCCTTTCTTTCACTTTATTTCTCTTGAGGAAATGAGAATATAGGCTGAGACGAGTGAGAGTCGGGGGCGGAGTAATGGTCGAGAGGATAGCATTAGTAGTCCTCACTATTACAAACTGAAATAGTGTGATAATAATTAATAATGAGGACTCCTTTTGAGTTTATGATCTCTAGTAGACAATATTTGTATTCAAACTCACGATTTATATAATATATATTAGCTACCACGACAGTTATATTATTAGTAAGTTGTATTTAAATTACATACCATGTATCGACTACCCAGATGGGTGATGTATACCTAATTTTGGGGCGTTGTTATTATTATTATTCTGGATTATTACATTTGAATATCATGCTTTATACTGTTGGACATCAGTTCCGCTTTTAATTATTCGATTTATTATTTGATATCTGGAACATCCCTGTTATACGTTTTAATTATTCGTTAATTATTGGAATTCACATCACCGACTGGTTCCGCTTTATTATTTATTTACATTGGAACATCGTCTGGCATCTTCACATACATTGTGAATTTCTTTCTGTTGGAACATCACAGGTTCCAAATTGTTATTTCATTATTCTTAGATTATTATTATTCCTTGAATAACTTTGTACATCTTGCAATCGCGTGCATGGTGATTTCTTTTGTTATTCCATTCGTTATTATACTCGGTTGGTTAAAATTTTGACTTCTATACTCTATGAAATTAGTGGAATATCCTTGATATTTAAGCAACTTCATCCAATATCTTTTCATGGAAATATTCTTACGAGCATTCTTGAATTTTACACCATAAAACAATATCTTGTTGACAATTGGGAGCGTTATTGGTTCTGGACAAATTAATTCTTGAACTTGTTTTATTGAATTCATATATCATTGTCATCATCCTCATGATTATATTATGTTGAAAGTCATCATGGCGCTTTGTAGTGCGCATAGATGGACTTGGTGTGATTATGACTAGGGATTATTCGGTATAATCATAACCGTAATGTTACAAATGATGTGGAAAAAGTCCTCATTAGCCCGTAA
Source organism: Panax quinquefolius (assembly GCA_020205615.1). NCBI lineage: Eukaryota > Viridiplantae > Streptophyta > Magnoliopsida > Apiales > Araliaceae > Panax > Panax quinquefolius. The sequence continues at coordinate 116,330,348 of CM035158.1, read as the reverse complement.
TGCATTGATGGACAATTTTTGGTATGATCATGGCTATAGATTCTCTTCTGCCATTGGAGCAAAGATGAATTGTTTTATGGCGTGATCGTGAATTTGATGATGAAAATTCGATTATCTTTGGCCCGTAGTGCATGGATAATTTGTGGTCGTGACCCTAAAAAATATCCTTGGCAGTAGTGCGAGGGGTGATTCGATGATGTGGATTATTTATTAAAATTTGAGTCTCGATTGATAAAAGTGATGAAAAACCTTTTAAATCATAAAAGATAGTAGATTTTATTCTCTACTTGACTCTTTTAATGGATTGTTTATTCCGCTTGAGTTGTTGATCTAAAACTTGTTGTATACATTATATTCTATCGATGGTCATACTGTTTGAAGGCTAATGATAATTTATTACGCATTATCTTAGTCATAATATTTCTTCTTTGGGCTAGTTGAGCTCACCCTTTTCTTTCACCGTTCTCTTGAAATGAGAACGTAGTGGCAAGGGACTAGTCGGGGAGCGGAGTGACGGTCCAGATGATAGCATTAGTAGTCCTCACTATTCTGTTAGATAGTGTGACAATAAATGTAATGAGGACTTATTTGTGTTTGAATACTGTCTAGAAGACAATATTCGAGTTAAAACTCGCAGTATATATTTGTCATATCTTACACGAAAGTTGTATAATTAAGTTTGTATTTGATTTATGTACCATGTAAGTGGCGACCCAAGATGGGTGATGTATACCTATTTTGGGGGCGTCACAACATCACTCTTGAAGATATATCAGAAAAAGTCTAAAGCCTATCAAAGCTATTTTTAGTTATATATTGTATTGATTATTAATTATTCTTAGCTGAAAATTAAGAGCTAATTATTGTATTCAAAACTATTTGTATTCTGAATTGAAGCACTGTTAAGCTTGATTGATCCAGTAGTGGATAGGTTTTTTTCAAAAGAAGCTTTCAAGGTTGCAGAGGTACAAAGGTCTCTCAGTAGTGAGAAAAGTTGCAGAGGTGCAAAAGGGGCAGATGTGTCCATCATAGTGGAAAGCCTATTTGAACAGAGAGTTCTTTTTATTGTATTTAATTTGTGACGCCCCCAAAATAGGTCCACACGACCCATCTTGAGTCGCCAGATATCACATTATAAAAATCAAATATAAATTTTATTTATACAACTGTTGAACTGTCGTATAGAATACGACCACAGTTAAATGTGAGTTTTAATACATTATTATCTCATAGACGGTATCCAAACTCAAATTATTACAATGCCATATAAAATACATCAGCAAATATTTCAAGACCCCAAAGAAGAACGAGAATATTACTATTTTGTTCATTCTAATGAGGTGCACTTTTGACGCTTCCAAAGTCGGGTTCTCATCACCCTATTGTTGTTCACCAAAATCAATTATTAAGTGACGTATCAAATAAGACACACACATCTTATGTCCTTAATACAATTATCTGTTGCATGTCATGCCGTTTTATAATGTATTGAGAAACTTCGATAGTCTCGGACCATCCCACTATTTCCTGTTATCCCATTGGCCGACTCGACCATTACTACACTCTTATTACGAAAGAATTGTGAAGCAAAAGGGTGAGCACAACTAGCCCAGTAAAGAATATTGTGAGACCCCAGATTTTATGAATAAAGATTTAAATTTCTCGAAATATTTTTTTAATATTATGGTGTGGATTTGATATAATGTTGTAGTTGTGGGTAGTATTTAAAAATTTTGCAAAGTATGCAAGTTGTTATATAATATTCGATTGGTCGGGAAATATTCTTTTTGTCGGGAAATATCCGTACGAAGGTATAATCATTGGTGGACCCCATAACGGAATTATTGTCGGATTTAGAAGACGACAAAATATTTTATTGAAAATAATGGCGAAAGTTTTACCTTTGATCTTTGTTGAACTACTTTCGGTAGTAAAAATCTGATGTCTGGCGTTGTTCGTAGTAGCACACGGTATTGATTATTGATGTTTACGTGAGAAGTCACTCGGTTTTGTTCAATTATTGCTACTGATAGTTCTTTGCGTAGTATCTCACATTATTTGGTTCAATTATTGTTGATTTATAAGTTTTGTTTTATTCAGTATTATTAACGTAATAAAATGAAACATCTTTTTATATAAAGCGAAATACTTTATTAAAGTTATTCTATAAATAAGAATATATTATATTACATTATGCATAGTATTTTGCATAGTAAAATCTTTTTATATAAAAAAGAATACTTTATTAAAGTTATTCTATAAATAGAATATATTATATTTTATTATGCATAGTATTTGCATAGTGTCTGCATAGTGTTTGCATAATAAAAATCTTTTTATATAAAATAGAATATATTATATTTTATTTAAAAGATTTTGTTTTAAATATGGACCGTCAGATTAAAGTAAATCAATCTGGGCCGTTCATGAGTTAGTTACTATGCAGTCCATTTTTCTATAAATAGAAGCTCATTCCTTCATTATTTTCTTACGAATTCACTGAACTCTGAGAGAAAAGTTATAGAGAGAAATAAGAAGAAATGTCTCGCTAACTTTCTTTTCCTATATCCAGCTTACATTACGGTAAGGGTGTTATTCTTTCTTCATGAAGAACTTACATTATTCCATTCTTTATTATTATGTTGGAATAACTTTGTTTATCTGCAATCCGCATACTTGGTGAAATTCTTTTATTATTCCGTTCTTTATTATTCTGCCGGAATATCACAGCCGATTAATAATTTCACGACACAGTTACATATTTATTATTCCGCATTTATTATTACATTGAAATATCACATGCATGTGTTTTACACCTACTGGTTCCGCTCTTTATTATTACATCTTTCTTATTACATTGGAATATCCTGTTTGTGTGTTTTTACACCCGACCGGTTCCGTCTTATTATTCTCGTCTTTATTATTACATTGAAATAACTCGCATACATCATGCAATCGCATGCATGGTGATTTCATTCTTATTCCATTCTTTATTATTACATTGGAGCATCCTGTTGGTGTGAATTTCACTGGCTTCGTTCCGTTATTATTATTCTGTTGGAATAACTTTGTCTATCTAATGGGCTTTCGCATGCATAGTGATTTCTTTTATTATTCCATTCGTTATTATACTCAGTTGGTTAAAGTTTTGACTTTTATACTCTATGAAATTAGTGGAATATCCTTGATATTTGCAATTCATCCAATATCTTTTCATGGAAATATTCTTCTGAGCATTCTTGAATTTTACTCTACAAAGCAGTATCATGTTGACAATTTGGACGTTAATAGTTCCTGGATAATTTAAATCTTGAACTTGTTTTATTGAATTCTTATATCATTGTCATCATCCACATGTTTATATTTTTTGAAAGTCATCTGTGGCCCGTAGTGCATAGATGGACTTGGTATGATTATGACCAGGGATTATTTGGTATAATCATGACCGTAATGTTACAAATGATGTGGAAAAAGTCCTCGTTGGCCGTAGTGCATTGATGGGCGCTTTTGGTATGATTATGGCTATGGATTCTCTTGACCAATGGTGCAAAGATGAATTGTTTTATAGCATGATCAGGACCGTTGATGAAAACACGATTATCTTTGGCCCGTAGTGCATGGATAATTCGTGGTCGTGATATTAAAGAATATCATTGACCTGTAGTGCAGTGATGATTTAATGATGTGGATTATTTATTGAGCTGAGTCTCAGCGATAAAAGTGATGAAAAACTTTTTAAATCATAAAAGATAGTAGATTCTATTCTCTACTTGACTCTCTTAATGGATTGCATGTTCCGCTGCAGTTAAACTTGATGGCTATTATATTTTATCAGTTTAACATTGTTGGACACTAATGATAATTTATTCTGCATTATCTTAGTCATAACATTTCTTACTGGGCTAGTTGAGCTCACCCTTTCTTTCATTGTTCTCTTCAGGAAATGAGAACGTAGCTGGGGCTAGTCCGGGAATGGAGTGATGGTCCAGAGGATAGCATTAGTAGTCCTCACTATTCTGTGAAATAGTGTAACAATAAATGTAATGAGGACTCCATTGTGTTTGAATACTGTCTAGATGACAATATTCTTATTAAAACTCTCAGTTTATGTTTTGTCGTATTTTACACGACTGTTGTATAATTAAGTTTGTATTTGATTCAGTACCATGTAAGTGGCAACCCAAGATGGGTGACGTATAGCTAATTTTGGGGGCGTCACAAATATCATGGCTAAAGATAACTACATTATCAATAGCTTTCATCAATAATAAATCAGAGATTTAGAACATATGGTAGATGATAAAACTTTTCAACCATAGTTGCAGCGGAACGAGCAATCCGTTAGAAGAGTCAATTAGAACATAATGTCTATTATCTCCTATAGATTAAAAGTCCATCGTTGATATTTTATTCCTATAATACTCATCAACAGTTCTTTGTTATACTTAAGACAAATAAAACTTTCAACACTTGTCTTCACCTGAACCACCAAAGATGTTAGTTAAATTGGCAATTCATATTTATAACAATGTGAATTAACAGTTCCTTCTTGCCACAAAGACTTAATAGAATGTTTACTCAATATCTTTACCCTAAGGTTGAAGATATTCAAATGTAATAACAATGATCATACCAATCGGTTGTCCATCTTTGCACTACGGGCCAAAGATTTTCAACTATAAAACCAATGGTCATGATTATACCAATCAATTCATTGAATTATCCATGCACTACGGCCAAGGATATTCGTTAGTATCACTAGTGGTCATGATCATGTCATACATCATCCATCTTACGCACCACGAATCAAAGCTATCAAACAATGTATCATCTTTTGCACTACTGAGCTAAAGATATTCAACAACATATTATCCTCACACTACGGGCCAAAGACATACAACTGTAAAACTAATAACCGCAATATAATAAAGAATGGAATAATAAAAGAATTTCACCATGTATGCCATAATTCGCATAAAACCAGTTATTCCAACATAATAATAAAGAATGGAATAATAAAAGAATTTCACCATGTATGCAGTACTTCGCATAGACAGGTTATTCCAACAGAATAATAAATAATTTAATAACAACAGACATCACCAGGTATACGGTAATCCGCATATACAGGTTATTCCAACAGAATAATAAATAATTGAATAACAACAGACATCACCAAGTATACGGTAATCTGCGTATACAGGTTATTCCAACAGAATAATAAATAATTGAATAACAACAGACATCACCAGGTATACGGTAATCCGTGTATACAGGTTATTCCAACAGAATAATAAATAATTGAATAACTGAAGTTCTCTTCATGAATAAGAAAGAATAACACCCCTTACTATAATAATACTATCCCTTACCGTAAAAGAAACTGGATATAAGAGTAGGGAGGTAGCAGAATACTTTTCTTCTTTCTCTCTATAGTTTCAGTGAATTTGTAAGAATTAATGAAGGAATGAGCTTCTATTTATAGAAGAATGGAATGAATAGTAACTAACCCATGAACGGTCCAGATTGATTTACTTTAATCGGACGGTCCGTATTTAAAGCAAAATCTTTTAAATAAAATATAATATATTCTATTTATAATCTAATAAAACGAATAACTTTAATAAAGATTTTACTATGCAAACACTATGCATAATAAAATATAATATAATCTAATTATTATCTAATAAAACGAATAACTTTATAAAAGTATTCTGTTTTATATAAAAAGATTTTACTATTAGCCTAATAAAACGAATAACTTTATAAAAGTATTCTGTTTTATATAAAAAGTTTTTCTGTTTTATTACGTTAATAATACTAATAAAACAAAACATCATCATCACTAACTTTGAAAAATTTTCAAATGTCACCCTTAACTTTAAACTTTTATCAATTTAATTATTTACCAAAATAGAAAAATTGAATACTTTTATTTCATAAAATTCGGGGACACACAATCTCCCCTCCTTATGAAATTTCGCCCTCGAAATTTACGTACGTACCTGATATTCGAAGAGATGAGAATACCTTGCTTTCTTTTCGGATTGTACCTTCCCGGTTATTTCCTCTGTAACATAATTTTTCCATTGCTTATCTCCTGTATTTCAGATATTATTCTAAAATATACCTTCAAAACAAAGGTTAATTGACATACCACAATTTGTCAACTTATCAAATAAATAATTTCAGCTTAGGTAACTCACACACTAGCGAAGTATATAACTCCTCTCTCCCCTCCTAGTTCTAGACTCTTATCTCCGCCAGTGACCATATCCCTAAGTTCTGATACCAATTGTGACGCCCCCAAAATAGGTCCACACGACTTATCCTGAGTCGCCAGATATCATATTATAAAAATCAAATACAAATTTTATTTATACAACTGTTGAACTGTCGTATAGAATACGACCACAGTTAAATGTGAGTTTTAATACAATATTGTCTCATAGACAGTATCCAAACTCAAATTATTACAATGCCATATAAAATACAGCAGCAAATATTTCAATACCCCAAAGAAGAACGAGAAGATTACTATTTTGTTCATTCTAATGAGGTGCACTTTTGACGCTTTCAAAGTCGGATTCTCATCACCCTATTGTTGTTCGCCAAAATCAATTATTAAGTGACGTATAAAATACGACACACACATCTTATGTCCTCAATACAATTATCTATTGCATGTCATGCCGTTTTATAATGTATTGAGAAACTTCGACAGTCTCGGACCATCCCACTATTTCCCTGTTATCCCCGCTCGACCCAGCTACACTCTTATTACCTGAAAGGAATTGTGAAGCAAAAGGGTGAGCACAACTAGCCCAGTAAAGAATATCATGGCTAAAGATAACTACATTATCAATAGCTTTCATCAATAATAAATCAGAGATTTAAAACATATGGTAGATGATAAAACTTTTCAACCATAGTTGCAGCGGAACGAGCAATCCTTTAGAAGAGTCAATTAGAACATAATGACTATTATCTCCTCTAAATTAAAAGTCCATAGTTGATATTTTATTCCTGTAATACTCATCAACAGTTCTTTGTTATACTTAAGACAAATAAAACTTTCAACACTTGTCTTCACCTGAACCACCAAAGATGTTAGTTAAATTGGCAATTCATATTTATAATAATGTGAATTAACAGTTCCTTCTTGCCACAAAGACTTAATAGAATGTTTACTCAATATCTTTACCCCAAGGTTGAAGATATTCAAATGTAATAACAATGATCATACCAATCGGTTGTCCATCTTTGCACTACGGGGCAAAGATATTCAACTATAAAACCAATGGTCATGATTATACCAATCAATTCATTGAATTATCCATGCACTACGGCCAAGGATATTCGTTAGTATCACTAGTGGTCATGATCATGTCATACATCTGTCCATCTTCGCACCACGGGTCAAAGCTATCAAACAACAAATCATCTTTGCACTACAGGCTAAAGATATTCAACAACATATCATCCTTGCACTACAGGCCAAAGACATACAACTGTAAAACTAATAACCGACAGTATAATAAAGAATAGAATAATAAAAGAATTTCACTTATATGCAAAGATTATTTATGCGTGATAAAGTTATCCCAACATAATAATAAAGAATGGAATAATAAAAGAATTTCACCATGTATGCGAGATTGGCGTATGCGAGTTATTCCAACGAATAATAATAAATAATTGAATAACAACAGACATCACCAGTATACTAGAATCACAGATACAAAGTTATTCCAACAGAATAATAAATAATTGAATAACAACAGACATCACCAGGTATACGGTAATCCGCGTATATAGGTTATTCAAACAGAATAATAAATAATTGAATAACCGAAGTTCTCTTCATGAATAAGAAAGAATAACACCCCTTACTATAATAATACTATCCCTTACCGTAAAAGAAACTGGATATAAGAGTAGGGAAGTAGCAGAATACTTTTCTTCTTTCTCTCTATAGTTTCAGTGAATTTGTAAGAAATAATGAAGGAATGATAGAAGAATGGAATGAAGAGTAACCAACCCATGAACGGTCCAGATTGATTTACTTTAATCGGACGGTCCATATTTAAAGCAAAATCTTTTAAATAAAATATAATATATTCTATTTATAATCTAATAAAACGAATAACTTTAATAAAGATTTTACTATGCAAACACTACGCGAGCCTTTCATCAAATACTATGCATAATAAAATATAATATAATCTAATTATTATCTAATAAAACGAATAACTTTATAAAAGTATTACATTTTATATAAAAAAATTTTACTATTAGCCTAATAAAACAAATAACTTTATTAAAATATTACGCTTTTATATAAAAAGTTTTTCTATTTTATTACATTAATAATACTAATAAAACAAAACTTCATCATCACTTACTTTGAAAAATTTTCAAATGTCACCCTTAACTTTAAACTTTTATAAATTTAATTATTTACCAAAATAGAAAAATTGAATACTTTTATTTCATAAAATTCGGGTCTCACATAATTGAGTTGTTAAATTAATAAAAGGAGTCCAATATCGTTTGGTATTGGACATGGATTAGGCCACTAGATAGAGGATATGGGCTGAAACACGTAAAAATCCTTGAATTTGTGGTTTGCTATTTCGTGTGTTTGATTGTTAGAGTCTCACTATGTATCTCAACACACATTCACGTAAAAGTTATCTCCTGATAGAAAAAAGTATACTAATTCAGACACCATCTTTCATACGTTTCATTTGTCTGCATTATAACAAAATAGATTTTTGTCTAATCTAGACACTATCTGTCATTGCTTTATTCTGTCTGCATTATAAGAAAAGTAAAATTTACTCTAAAGCAGACACTTTAAATCATTAGCCTCATCTGTCTGTTTTAGTATTGTACAGGAAATCAAAAGCTGGTCATTGATAAACTCATTTTAGTTTATACGCCTATTCATCCCTTTAGGTGTGCACATACACGAAATTACAAAATTCATTAAGAAATGCATGGCATGGCATTTCTGCATTTTGTAATAAATTGAAAGGAGCGAGGATATATATATATATATATATATATATATATATATATATATATATATATATATATATATCACTCACTACATTATTATCTATAAATAGAAACCATGCATGGATGGAAGTAGATTTACTAATGTAGATTATACAAAACTATATATATGCAAGCGAAACTTAAAACAAGCTGAACATTAGATGGAGAAGAAACTAGTGATAGATGCCCTTGTGTTGGCTCTATTTTTATTATGTTCCTAGAAAATAGTGATAGTTGCCCTTGTAATTAATTGCCCTTTGCATGCAGAGAGATTGGAGCCAATGAAAGTCGGGATGGAACATCTAACTCCTCACCATTGCTTTCTCGGTAATATATATATATATATATAGAGAGAGAGTTAATTTATGGAATTTATATAGAGTTAATTATAAGGAGTAAATTAAGTAATTGCCTTATATTTGTACAATGCTGAGTCTTTCCTCTACAGATTAACTTTTACGCGTTCTTCAAAAATTTAAAAAATTGAAACACTTTTTGATGAATTGTATTTTCCTTCATGTTGTCTCGAAATGTAGTTAAACGACCGATAAGTACATAATCATACTTTTCTTTATTTTTATTTTGCCTGATTTCTGCACGTTTTTTGAGAAAAAATTTATCGTGTTTTTTTTATTTTAAATTTATAATTTTCCCAAATGAGGTTTTCATGGTATTTATTTTTTTCCATGTTTATAAAATTAAATGTATTAAATACATATTTTTCTATTCTTTGAGGAAGATGAAGAAAAAAAATTAGTTTGGCCAGCAGTATAAAATAGTAAATGCCCTTATAATTCTCTCGTTATTTATAATAACCGTGCAAAAATTATTTTGAGAATTGATATTTTTATATATTTTTTTGATATTTCTATATGTTTCTCTCTCACATAAACATATAATAGGTCTCAATTTTATGTTCAAAATAAACATGTGAAAATAGTGATCTTCATTCTTTCTCTCTTTGAACGTTACAATTGGTCTTTTTTACCGCCCCATAATCTTTACAACTACCCACCCTTAATTATCCCCCATCCCCATCTCCCATCTCCCATCTCTCTCTATACACACACACACACACACACACACACACACACAAACACACATATATATATATATAGCCTAAGGATTTAGGGTTTGAATAACCTAGGTCGTTCTAAGAGATTGAGATGTCGGAAAGACATTCTATTTGAAGATTTGACGGTAATATGCCGTGAAAAGTTATGTTAGTTGAAAAAAGTTTTCCTCGACAAACGTGCAGAAATCGGGCAAAATAAAAATGATGAAAAGTATGATTATGTACTTATCGATCGTTTAGCTATGTTTTGGGAAAACGTGACAAAAAATACTATTCTTTAAAAAGTGTTTTTCAATTTTTCAAATTTTCGAATGATATCATTGTCTCTACTCTAGCACTGCCCTAACGGTTGCAATGGGATTAATTCAAAGCATCGTATTTGCCCTTAGCATGTAGAGAGATTAGAGCCAATAGAAGCTGGGATGGAACATCAGACTCCTCACCATTAATTTCTCGGTAATATTAGTTTACTCATAATTAAGTAAATTCAGGAGTAAATTAAGTAATTGCCTTATATTTGTACAGTCGTTATATTTGCTGAGTCTTTCCTCTACAGATTAACTTTTTAGCGTTTTCAAAAAATTTGAAAAATTGAAACACTTTTTGATAAATAATATTTTCCTTCACGTTTTCCCAAAACGTAGTTAAACGATCGATCGATAAGTACATAATTATACTTTTCGTCATTTTTATTTCGCCCAATTTCTGCACGTTTTTCGAGAAAAACTGTTTTTAGATTATTTTTTTTTTTAAATTTATACTTTTCCCAAAATAAGGTTTTTATGGTATTTAATTTTTTCCATTGTTATAAATTAAATGAATTAAATACATATTTTTCTATTTTGTGAGGAAGATGAAGAAACATATTTAGTTTAGCCAGCTATATAAAATAGTAAATTCCCTTATAATTCTCCCGTTATTTATAATAATCTTGCAAAAATTCATTTGAATTGATATTTTTATATATATTTTTGATATTTTTATATGTTCCTCTCTCACATGAGCGTACGTATAATAGGTCTCACTTTTATGTTAAAAATAAATATGTGAAAATATTAAAAATACATGTGAAAAAAGTGATCTCCTTTCATTCTCTCTTTGAACGTTAAAATTGGTCTTTTTTACCGCCCCATAATCTTTACAACTACCCACCCTTAATTATCCCCACATCCTCTCTCTCTCTCTCTATATATATATATATATATATATATATATATATAGAGGAAAAATGTATGACTGTGGTATGTATTACATTAAGAAATTATGGCGACAGTTTTTTGGCTATATAGCGACGGTTTCACCTCGTCGTCATAGCTATCTCCCAATATGGCGACAATTTACCGTCGCCATAGCCCAAAAAATCTGTCGTCATAGCCCTATTGTATAATACACAGCTGTGTATATATATATAGTCATAAGGATTTAGGGTTTGAATAACCTAGATCGTTCTGAGAGATTGAGATGTCGGAATGACATTTTGTTTGAAGATTTGACGGTAATATGCCGTGAAAAGTTATGTTAACTGATAAAAGTTTTTTTTGAAAAATGTGCAGAAATCGAGCAAAATAAAAATGACGAAAAGTATGATTATGTATTTATCGATCGTTTAACTATGTTTTGGGAAAACGTGACAGAAAATACTATTCTTCAAAAATTGTTTTTCAATTTTTCAAATTTTCGAAGGATATCCTTATCCCTACTCCAGCACTGCCGTAACGGTTGTAATGGTATCAATTCAAAGTATCGTATTTGCCCTTTGTATGCAGAGAGATTGGAGCCAATGGAAGCTGGGATGGAACATGAGATTGGAGCCAATGGAAGCTGGGATGGAACATCAAACTCCTCACCGTTGTTTTCTCGGTAATTAATTTACTCCTTATAATTAACACTATATAAATTTTATAAATTAACTCTCTCTCTCCCTATATATATATAGGGAGTTATGACTTCTGGAGTGATGTTTACGCTAATTGCATGGTGCGTACAAATGAGAGGTCCGCTATTCGTATACGTTTTAAACCTACTGTTGCTTGTGATTGTAGCCATTGCTGGATCTTAGGTACTCGATGAGAAGTTACACGTAGGAAGGTACACTACTTTCAAATTCTTCTCAAAGAAGTACTGGAATATCTTTTTTTTATTAAAAAAAGAAAATTGTTTAAATTTTTGTGATCAAGAGTGTGATTGGAGCAATGTTGATAGTGTTTGGACGATACGCAGTGCTATGGGGAAAAGCCAGAGAATTAAAGAGGATTCTTCAGTTGATGCCGAAAAAGAGATCATTTGAATTACCGATAGAGACGACGACTGTGATAAGTATTTCATCAGTAGGAAATAATTATAATAGTGGTAGTGATCATAGTAGTCAATGTCATACCATTAATGGGGTTGCTTCAAATCCTTACGGGAATTTGCAAACTCAACCATAAGATTAATTTTAGGAGATTAAAATAAAAGGGGAGGGGGGAGGGAAAAAATAAAAACTTGAAGAAATAAAAAAAATATACATTTATTTTTCAAGCTTAAGAGGTACTTACATATTGTAATTGGATGGTGTGGTATAGAAGGAGGGTTTGTACCATATTCCAATTTCCCATTTGTCATGTTATGGGTACTTTTGAGGATCCCTTCCATTACATTACATTTATCCTTTAAATTCTCAGTACAATTTAGCGACACAAATATTATATTAGCGACACTTTCACCAATAGAATTGTTTGGGACAATTTTTTCCCAAATTTTTATTGTCGCTAAATATTATATTTATGTCGTTAAATATATATTAAGGAAAATTGGAGGATAGATATATAATGGAGGGGACCTAATCATGGGCGAATCTAGGTCAATTGACCCCACTGAATTTTTGGCACTCAATTTTTAATTTGATTTTAATTTTATAAAGTATTAAGTGAAAATAAAAAATTCAGACTAAAAGACTATTAAATGTCTCAAATTTCTACTAACACCAACACTCCACTCTTATATATTGTTTAGTAACTTACATTGAACATGATATTTTTGCAGCTATTGAAATGAGACTATCATCACGATAATTTCAAACAATGAAATCTCAAAAAATGTTATTATAAATAATATTTTAACAATATTATTTAGTTTTATAATTTATTTTAGAGGACACCAGAAGTGTCTCTTATAATAACAGTGTTTTAAAAAATTATAAAATATCATTTGATATATAACATAAGATCAAGGAAGTGTATTCAATTACATAAAACAATATCGATTTTATATGATAGCTCACACAATTAATTACAATATTCCTCATATTCTGCCTTTATTTTATTGTATTTTATTTTTTTTATAAATTTTTATTTTAAAAAAATTGACCCTCTAAACTAATGAGCTGGATCCGCCCCTGGACCTAATAGGTTTTGGAAGTCATAGAAGTGGCTCTCCTAGAGAATGTTGTGCTTATTAATACAGTACCTACATTGTAAAAATTATTTGTATTCTGAATTGAAGCACTACTAAGCTTGATTGATCCAGTAGTGGATAGGTTTTGTTAAAAAGAAGCTTTTAAAGTTGCAGAGGTGGAAAGGTCTCAGTGGTGAGAAAAGTTGCAGAGATGCAAAAGGGGTCGATGTGTCCATTACAGTGGAAAGCCTATTTGAACAAAGAGTTCTTTTTATTGTATTTAATTGAGTTGTTAAATTAATAAAAAGAGTCTCCAATATCGTTTGGTATTGGACGTAGATTAGGCCACTAGATAGAGGAAAGGGGCTGAAACACGTAAAAATCCTTGTGCTTGTGGTTTGTTATTTCGTGTGTTTGATTGTTTGAGTCTCACTTTGTATCTCAACACACTCACGTAAAAGTTATCTCCTGATAGAAAAAAGTATACTAATCCAGACACCGTCTTTCATACGTTTCATCTGTCTGCATTATAACAAAATATATTTTTGTCTAATCTAGATATGTAAGACCCTAAAATTTTTTAAATAAAAAGGAATTTCCTTTATTTATTATTTTGAAATAGTAAGGGGTTGATTTGATTAATGTGGATAGTTAAGGGTTAAATACGCAAATATTTCAAAATAAGCAAGTGGTTATAAAATATTCATTTTGTCGGGAATATTAGTTTGGTCGTGGAATATTAAATGATCGTCGGGAATATTCGTTTGGTCGTGGAATATTAAATCTTTGTCGGGAATATTAAATGCGGCTGGCGCAAGACCATGTGGAGCCCCATAACTGAAGCGATTGGATGAAGAAAAACGACAAATATAAGTTGGTTAAAAATAATCTTGGCGTAGTTATTATCTGAATTAAGACATTTGGAATACCGGTGGTTAAAATATGATGTGTCTGGCGCTGGTTGCCTACGAAGATGCCACGGTATTGCATGTATTGTTGAATTATTGATCCTTACGTGAAGGCCTTTACTCAATAATTTTCACAATGAGTTCTTGCTCAATATTTTATTTTATTGATTCAATAATTGCTGCGTTGATATTTTATATTATTGTTGTTCAATAATTGTCACCGCACGATATTTCCCATTATCGGATCAATAATTCATATTATTTGAATAATATTATTAGATAACATTATTGGCAATGTCTAGAAAGTTACTGCTTAAGGAGAGGTTTGGTCACCTAATTGCGGCGCTTGATGAGAGATCCTTATTGAAAGCCCCTCTTCACGGGAGCGACTGGTTTATGTCGTAAATGTGATTACGTAATATTATTTGTGAATAATTAATTATTGATTCATATGATAAGGAAATATTTATTTTATATGAATATAAATGATGGATTTATTTATGTGGTTATTAATGAAGGAATTAATGTTGAGGTGTTTTATCGGTATTTTATCTGATTGGAGGTGTTAAAAATCAAATCGGGGTTTTGAGATATATTATGGGGTTATAATTTTTAATCCGAATATTTGGATTGTGGTAATTTTTGGGTATGTTATACATACATAAGTTGAGTATATGTCCACAAATTTTGAACCGTTAAAAATGCACGAATGATTTGTTGTGAATTTTAAGAGGTGTCTTGATTCGAAATTAGGGTTATAATTGATTTTGGTGGAAAATTCTAGAATTGAGTGGGCCCCACTTGTGGTTGGTGAAGAAATGTGCTGAATTTTATTTCAAATGTGGTGGGTGGCAATAGTAGCGAGTAAAAAGCCATCAATGTAGGTCAAGTCTGCTTGGTAATAACACATTTTCCTATAAATAGAGGCTTGTTAGAATTGAAAATCACACCGTAAACAAGTTTTCTCTTTCTCTCTATATTATATCGTGTATTTTGTGAGTATTTTGAGTATACTTTGAGTATTGTTAGATTTGCAAGTTCCCTTCAAAGACTATATCAGGTGTTTCAACTAGAAGTCTTGCTTTTTTTCGAGGTAAGGGATGTTATTTTCTTCTCAAATGATATTAATTCTTCAATATCATTATCTTTGAAATATTGGTTGGTACTTTTTATCAAATTTAGAACTTTTTCATGTAAAGGTTACTATTCATGAGTTACTATTCACGAGTTACTATTCATGAGTTACTATTCACGAGTTACTTATTCACGAGTACTATTAAGTAGAAGCGTGAAGATGTTTTTTGTGGAATTTCTATCTTTGGGTGTCGGAGTTACTATTCACGTGATACTTCAAGACTATTCACGATATCTGACCTATTCACGAATCTAAAGACTATTCAATCAAAAATGAAAATTTTTCTTTTAAATCTAAAATATCTATTCGGATACTAGCTTTGATTGTATCTATGTTTTGATCATTCTTGAATTTTACTTCACTATGATTATTTTTGAGGTATTGTTGGACATGGATAAAACAAAGTACGAATCCTTAATCCTTAATCCTTGTCATTTTGTTTCACCGGATTCGTTCTTTAAAATATTTTTCATCATCCTCGATCTTAAATGATGATATTATTGAATATCTTTGGCTTTGTAGTGCAAAGATGAATGATTTCAAGAATATCTTTGGCACATAGTGCAAAGATGAAGCGGTGTTTAAATGAACATGATCGATTGATGAATATCTTTGGCCTTTAGTGCAAAGATGAGCAGTGTTGAGATGAACATGACCGATTGATGAATATCTTTGGCACATAGAAAAAAGATGAATATTTGATTTGAGATGAATATTGATTGATGTTACGAGGATAAAATATTGATGATGGAATTTGTTAAATTCATAGATTATAGTAGATTTCATTCTCTACGTAACTCTTCTATGAATTATTATTTCACTTGCGAATATTGATCCGAAACTTGTTGTCTATTGTATTCTATCGATTTTTCCTCATTGGAGACTAACGATAATTTGTTGTATATTATCTTAGTCATAACATTCTTCTTTGGCTAGTTGAGCTCACCCTTTTCCTTGTTGTTCCATTTTTCTTCTCGGGAGGCGAGAATGTAGCGAGTACTTAGTCGGGGTATGGAATGAAGGTTCTAGAGAGAGTTGTTTAGTAGTCCTCACCATTATTGTAAAATATTGTATCAATAAATGTGATGAGGATTTATTTGAGTATAAATATTGTCTAGAAGATAATATTTGTATTTAAACTCACGCTTTTATTGTTGTGATAATAAAGTTGTAGTTGTTTACGCACTACGTATTTGGCGACTCGTAATGGGTTGGATGGAATGGACCTATTTTGGGGTCGTCACGGTTGGTATCGAGCTTAGGATATGATCTCCGGCGAGATCTGGGAATAGAACTAGGAGGAGAGGCAGTAAATCCTTTGCTTAGTGTGTCCTACCTAAGCTTATTTGTTAGTTGGTCAAGATATAGGGATATTATGTGATTGATTTCCTTAATTAACCCTTGTTTTATGATAGTAATTGAGAATGTCGAATCGAGAATATTAATAGTGGAGTAAATGAGACCGTGGAGATGCTCTGTACTTAACAACGAAGAGAAACGTACAACAACAGTGGCAATGTACCTCCCGCGAACAACACCACCGGCGAGATGATGAGCGAGGGGATGTTTAAAAGCTTTTTGCGCTTCATGCAAAATCGCACGAGGAGACTCGTGTTCAAAATACGAGGAGGAGATGATAGCAATTCACGGGTGGTCACGACCAAGCGATTCAAAGAGTTGGGACCACCGAGTGCAGGAAAGCCGGATCCGATCATGCGGCGGAAACATGGGTCAAGCAAATTACCAAGATATTCGATGTCTTGGGATGCACGGCGAAGAAACGAAAGTTCCATTCGCTACTTTTATGTTAAGTGGCGAGGCAGATTCATCGGTGGGAATCACGTAAGCGTACCCATTCAATTGCGACTCAACGTATCGTAGGAGCGTTTGAAAGCGATTCAATGACAAGTACTTCCACGAAAGTATTATTCGCTATGAAGGAAGTGGAGTTTATTAGACTGAAGCGCGAATAACATGATTGTGTCCCAAAGACGAGGCGAAGTTCATGGAGTTATCCGAGTTCACCTCATTTGGTGGAGAATGAGGAACGTATGACGCGGATGTTTCTTAGAGGTTTGAAACCCGGCATACGTCGATATCTCATTTCTCATAAATTTTCTCTCTATTCGATATTGTCAATGTGGCTCGGTTGTTAGGCGAGATAATGAATACGTTCAACCGAGGGGACCATAACCAGGATCATCTCAAGATAGCGATCATCGAATAACGATAACCAATTTGGAGAAAGAAGAATACGAATTAAAGGCGGTAACCACTCCGGTGGTAATCGTGGCCATGAAAATAGAAGAAGCGAGTCGGGAGGAGATTTTAAAAAAGGAGATTCAACAACGACCATGTGAAGACGTCGGCACAGTAGTAACTAGTTTTAAGGGAGGAGAGCGACCACCGGTCGACATGTTACAAATCTTGGGAAGAGGGATATATCGTACCAAACCGCCCTGTGACAGGTTTAAGGTATGTTATAATTGTGGAAAAGAAGGACATATCGCTTCGGATTTATACGATATCGAAACCTAGTACAATGAGGCGGTGACTCAAAAGGATGTCCCGAAAAAGTCAAAGTCAACGATTCTGGAAGAGCGTTTGTTGTGACCGAATTAATATCGAGGAACCCGAACGAAGTAGCACGGGTTAGTTAATTATAAATTCTTGCGAAGTTTATACCTTACTAGAATCTGGTTCTACCCATTCTTTTATCTCTCTTGCTTGCGCTCAACATTTGAACTTGACTACGGAGAAATTAGACTTTGACCTATTTATGGAGACTCAGTTAGGAGAAACTTTCATTACATCCGTTGTTTAGAAATCTTGTTTGATTCAAGTTGGCACTATCACATTACCGTTAACCTTATTTCTATAGAGATATTGTTTTGATGTGATTTTAAGGTTAACTACTCATCATGCAAAATTGATTACTTTAAATAAGGTTGTTAGTTTTCATATTCCTAAGTAACCTATTATTCAAATTAAGCGATCAAACCATTGAAGTCAAACATTTTCATATCAAACCATGAAGTCATTCGTTTATTACGGATGTCAAGTTTTCTTAGTCCATGTTATGGATTTGAATAAAGACACGTCGATTTGAATAATATTCTTGTTGTTATTGATTTTCCCATGACGTATTTCACGAAGAATTTATTAGACTTACTCCCAAAGATCGATATTAAATTTTGTATCGACTTTGAACCCGTAGAAAACTCATTTCTAAAATCTCATATCGAATGGCTCCTATTGAACTTGGGAGTTAAAATTCAACTATAGAATTTGGTACTGAGCCTTTATCCGGTGACTTCCTTTGTGGAATTCACCTAAGCGATCTCGTAAAGGGACACCATATTCGTGCGATAAAGTAAACCGATAGGTGTCATTGTAACGTGTTATCCAAGGTTGGGATATGAGTCACGCTTGAGAACAACCTAAGTCGGTGATCGAAATCGTAGTTTTTCTAGCTTAGTTGGTTATTATCGGAGATTCACAAGGATATTCTCGAATCGCTATTCCATTAACGCAGACTAACTTCGTAGAGATACAAAATTCGAATGGAGCAAGGAATGTGGGAAGAGCTTGAAGAACTCAAGAGGAGACTCATTTCAAAGACATGTTACGACCATGCCATCCTCGAAAAGCGAGCGTGGTAGGTGGCGTGTTGAGTAGAAGATCGTTACAAGTCTGAGTACAATATTGTCAAAGACTCATTTAAGTATAATATCTGAATAATAGAGATGGAGATGAAAACTCTAGGTACCCACGTGATGATATATCTGAGTGCGTGATGATATCTGAGTATAATCGACTTTAATCGATAAAGTTAAAAGTTGCTTCAAGCTACACACCGGTGATGAATTTGAAGAAGGAGGTGCAAGAAGTTGTTATTTTAAAAGCGAGAATCGGTGAGGTGAGGAAAGCTCGAACCTTCAATTTATTAATCCATTTGAAATTCTCGATCGAATAGGGCTGTGCCTATATAGACTCGTTTACCACCAAGTATGACGCTGTGTTCATAACGCTTTTCACGTATCGATGTTACGAAATATGTGGACGACCGAAACTACGTCATTGAGTTAGAACCCGGACGAGTTAGCCAGAAGACCTAACGTATGAGGAGATACTGTCGAAGATTTTGTAGAGGAAAGAACACGACCTATGTACTGAGGTTATACCATAAGTTAAAGTTTTGTGGAGAAACCATGCTATTTGAGGAAATGACTGGGAGTTGGAAACGAAAATGAAAGCGAGGTATCTTTACCTTTTAGAAACACCCGAATCGTACGTCGCCATTTCGAGGACGAAATTTCATAAGGAGGGAGGTTGTAAGACCTCAAAATTTTTTAAATAAAAGGAATTTCCTTTATTTATTATTTTGAAATAGTAAGGGTTGATTTGATTAATGTGGATAGTTAAGGGTTAAATCACGCAAATATTTCAAAATAAGCAAGTGGTTATAAAATATTCATTTTTGTTAGGGAATATTCGTTTGGTCGTGGAATATTAAATGCGCTTCGGGAATATTCGTTTGGTCGTGGAATATTCGATCTTTGTCGGGGAATATTCGTATGCGACGGCAGCGACCGTGTGTGGGCCCCATAACGAAAGCGATTGGATGAAGAAAACGACAAATATAAGTTGGTTAAAAATAACTACGTAGTTATTACTGAATTAAGATCATTGGAATACGGTGGTTAAAATACTGATGTCTGGCGTGGTTGCAAAAGATGATACACGGTATTACACAAAGATTGTTGAATTATTGATCCTTACGTGAAGGCACTTACTCAATAATTTTCACAAGAATTCTTTGCTCAATATTTTATTTTATTGATTCAATAATTGCTTTGCGTTGATATTTTATATTATTGTTGTTCAATAATTGTCATCGCATTACGATATTTCCCATTATCGGATCAATAATTCATATTATTTGAATAATATTATTAGATAACATTATTGGCAATGTCTAGAAAGTTCTGCCTCTAAGGAGAGGTTTGGTCACCTAATTGCCAGCCAAGAGAGGAGAGATCCTTATTGAAAGCCCCTCTTTCTGAGGGAATGACACTGTTGTCATAAATGTGATTACGTAATATTATTTGTGAATAATTAATTATTGATTCATATGATAAGGAAATATTTATTTTATATGAATATAAATGATGGATTTATTTATGTGGTTATTAATGAAGGAATTAATGTTGAGGTGTTTTATCGGATTTTTTATCGGATTGAGGTGTTAAAAATCAAATCGTGGGGGTTTCAGATATATTATGGGTTATAATTTTTAATCCGACCGTTGGATTGTGGTAATTTTTGGGTATATTATACATACATAAGTTGAGTATATGTCCACAATTTTTGAACCGTTAAAAATGCACCTAATGATTTGTTGTGAATTTTAAGAGGTGTGGATTCTAAATTAGGGTTATAATTGATTTTGGTGGAAAATTCTAGAATTGAGTGGGCCCCACTTGTGGTTGGTGAAGAAATGTGCTGAATTTTATTTCAAATGTGGTGGGTGGCAATAGTAGCGAGTGTAAAGCCATCGTGGTAGCAGTCGAAGTGCCTTGGCCAAGCTAACATTTTCCTATAAATGAGGGCTAAGTTAGAATTGAAAATCACACCGTAAACAAGTTTTCTCTTTTCTCTCTATATTATCGAGTGTATTTTGTGAGTATTTTGAGTATACTTTGAGTATTGTTAGGCCGTTGCAAGTTCCCTTCAAAGACTATATCCTGTGTTTTCAACTAGAAATCTTTGTCTTTCGAGGTAAGGGATGTTATTTTCTTCTCGAATGATATTAATTCTTCAATATCATTATCTTTGAAATATTGGTTGGTACTTTTATCAAATTTAGAACTTTTTCATGTCGGGTTACTATTCATGAGTTACTATTCACGAGTTACTATTCATGAGTTACTTATTCACGAGTTACTTATTCACGAGTACTATTCATACGAAGCGTGAAGATATTTTTTGTGGAATTTCTATCTTTGGGTGTCGAGAGTTACTATTCACGTATACTGACCTTTATTCACGATATCTGACTATTCACGAATACGGCACTATTCACCTAAAATGAAAATTTTTTTCGTCTAAAATATCTATTCGGATACTAGCTTTCATTGTATCCATGTTTTGATCATTCTTGAATTTTACTTCACTTATGATTATTTTGAGGTATTGTTGGACATGGATAAAACAAAGTCTGAATCCTTAATCCTTAATCCTTGTCATTTTGTTTTCACTTGGATTCGTTTCTTTAAAAATATTTTTCATCATCCTCGGTCTTAAATGATGATATTATTGAATATCTTTGGCTGTAGTGCAAAAGATGAATGATTTCAAGAATATCTTTGGCACAGAGTGCAAAGATGAAAACAGGTGTTTAAATGAACATGATCGATCGATGAATATCTTTGGCCTTTAGTGCAAAGATGAGCAGTGTTGAGATGAACATGATCGATTGATGAATATCTTTGGCACATAGTGCAAAGATGAATATTTGATTTGAGATGAATATTGATTGATGTTACTGAGGATAAAATATTGATGATGGATTTGTTAAATTCATAGATTATAGTAGATTTCATTCTCTACGTAACTCTTCATGAATTATTATTTCATTATGAATAATATTGATCCGAAACTTGTTGTCTATTGTATTCTATCGATTTTTTCCTGTTGGAGACTAACGATAATTTGTTGTATATTATCTTAGTCATAACATTCTTCTTCTTTGGCTAGTTGAGCTCACCCTTTTCCTTGTTGTTCCATTTTTCTTCTCGGGGAGGCGAGAATGTAGGCAGTACTTAGTCGGGTATGGAATGAAGGTTCAGAGAGAGTTGTTTAGTAGTCCTCACCATTATTGTAAAATATTGTATCAATAAATGTGATGAGGATTTATTTGAGTATAAATATTATCTGAAGATAATATTTGTATTTAAACTCACAGCTTTTATTGTTGTGATAATAAAGTTGTAGTTGTTTACATCTATGTATTTAGCGACTTCGAATGGGTTGGATGGAATGGGCTTATTTTTGGGGTAAATCACATGTATACTATCTGTCAATGCTTTATTCTATGCGCATTATAAGAAAAGTAAAATTTACTCTAAAATGCATACACTTTAAATCACTAGACTCATCTGTCTATTTTAGTACTGTACAGGAAATCAAAAATTGGTTATTGATAAACTCGTTTTAGTTTATACACCTTTTCACCTCCTTTAGGTGTGCATATACTACCTAAATTACAAAATTCATTAAGAAATGCATGGCATTTGTGCATTTTGTAATAAATTGAAAGGAGAAAGGACAATATATATATATATATATATATATATATATATATATATATATATATATATATATATATCAAGTTCAAGAGGATAAGCCTTAAACAATATAATTTCCTTAAGGAGAATAAATATTTAAGAAAAACCCAAAACTTCACTTTATCGGTAAGAAAGACCCAAATACTCCAAAATCGACAAAGAGCAAAAACACTACCCTACCTTCTCTCCAAATCCGAACACGAGCTTCTCTCCAGATCGGAAACCAATTTCTCTCTAAAATCTCTATGTCCTATAAACATATGTCCTATAAACAGTGCCTTAGAATAGGATTTCTCTCCAAATCGGAAACACTTGAACTCTGCTTCGTTAATTATCTGGATTCTGAATTGGTTCCTATTCTTTATCATCACGCACTTCTTCTTCCTCACTGTATTTGGTTGCCTGTGATGTGGTTGTGCTCATGCTCGCAATGGCGTTGCGAGGAGTTTTAGAAAAACAAGTGTTGTAAACTACTGCAGTCAAAACTTGTTGCAAAATTAGAATAGTTTTATTATGCTTTGCATACATATTTGATTGTTATTTGTGTTTGCTTTTGTTGGTTAGAATAAATATGTTGTTCTGTTGTTTATTTTGAGTTTTGATTTTTCCTAATCAAGTGTTTGAGACCAAATCAAGCCGGAAAATGTTTACACTCGTGGCATCTTTTGTGGTGGTATTCCTGATTGTATACTATCTCACTAGATAATTAGGTTGATGAAATGAAACTACCACTGCTACTTCTTTAAATTTAGGTTGCTAGAGCATTCCTCTAATATGTAATGGTGACTTGAGTTTGTGTAAAAAAAAAAGAATACTTAAATGAATGGAAAATTAGAATAGTTTTACTAATGGAGGATAATAAGGGAACTACAACTTTATTACATTAAACAATTTCATTACAAAAACAACTACAACTTCATTATAAACAATAAAAACCACAACATGAAAGGAAAAAGAAAAACCGAGTACACCATTTTTTTTCTTCAGTCTTTCATTCTTTAATTTCACTTCCTCAATTTTTGCCACCAACTCATGATGTTTCTTTTCTACAATAACTTTGTCATTTTTGGCATTGACAATAACAATAGTCAAAAGTTGTCAATCCTTTTTTTCAAAACTTCTATTTCAAACTTCAATTCATTGTTTTCGCGATAATACTGAGCAATTCTTGAGCCCAATGACATTGGTGGATCAATCCATTCAAACGAATCGCATGATATTATTTTATAATTTGTGCAACCAACAAATCGTCTCCCGAGATTTGTTTTGGTCCATAAAACCTTCACAGGTGAAAGAACTCCACATTTGCAACTGTGGGATGAACTCCCTGGTGAATTTGTGCTCATGACTTTGCGGAGAATTAATTAGGGTTAATACGTTGCCAACATAAATTCAGTTAACTAATCTAGGTTGCGGTTCAAATGGCATCATCTACAACAATTTTTGAATAAATTATAATCAGTCAAAGTAACAGTGTTAATTAACTATAATCAAACTTATACATGAATTCTGCCAGAATAAGAAGATAAAATTTTCTGAAAATATTCACGAGACAACCAAATTAAACTACAACATAAACCGAGTATAATCAAATGTAAGTGCGAAAACTAAAGAAAGGAGTTGAGTTTAATGTTAACAATACCCTCAACAAATAGTGGAAACAAGATTGATTGTGAATTTCAATGCAAGTGGAAGCTAATTTTTTTTTAAAAATGAAGAAAATATAACAAGGACAAAATCCCAATTTTCTTTCAGAGTGGATCCTTTCAGTGCATAAAAAGCCCAATCAAAAGCATTGAATTATAACAAATAAAAATATGAATATAAAGGGGGGTGGGGGGGGGGGGGTATAAATGCAAATAAATTGTATAAAAAAGTGTCAAAAAATTGGCCATAAACTCCCTCCTTTCCTGTGTAGCTATTCATTCTAATGTCTTTTTCAGTCAATATGAAACAATGAGCTAGGATGTACTGTACAATAATGCATATTTCAAGTATCAAGAATTAGTTTTCCGAGGAAGATAGAAAAAGTTACTGATATGTTCTTCAAACATGATATATAGCAATAATTCGCAGAGATAATGACAGGAATGAGCAATGTATATAATGCAGTTGAACCTTTCTCCTGGGATTTACAAGAATGAATACCTTGGTTATGGACAGTTGCACTATGTTAGTATTTCATAAGCAGACTATCCCAATTATTAGAACATTTGAGAATATAACCTAGTATTGGATACATGCCTAACAAGACAGTGATAGCAATTTAAACAAAGTTAAAATGAACAAATAAAATTGTAAACAAATGGTATAAAAAGTGTCAAAAAATTAGTTAGGGGGAGGTGATATAAAAAAAATAGTAGATAGTATCACGAGTATTTACAGAAGAAGAATATAATTGCCGACTCAGGAAACAAAAGATAGAATTTGAGAGATGAACATGAAAAAATCAATAGGGATAAATCAACTTTTGGTATTTGTACTGGGACACGACTTACAATTTGGTATTTGAAGTGAAAAAAGTTAAACTGGTAATTGTACTCGAAAAATGTTACACTCCGTTAAACATTAGGGACACAACTTACAATTTGGTATTTGAAGTGAAAAAAATTACAAACTGATGATTGTACTCAAAAAATTTTGTAATATGGTGCTTGTACTTTCTAATTTTTAAATAATCGTTAAAATTGATCTAACGGGAGAGACAAACATCTGAGAGAGAGAAGCGAAGTTCGGCACAAGAAGATCCTCGATGTTTTGTTCCATCTTTTCTTGCCTCCCACATTCGCATCATTGCTCCACGAAGGCAACTGACTTGGGAACTTTGGTGTAATTAATCCATTCATTTTGTTGTATGAACTACAATCTTCTTCCCGATTTCATTTACAATTCCAAACCAAAGAGCCGAAATTCATCCTTTCAATTAAATAATCGAAAATCCTTCAATAAATATATAGAACCAAAGAATCAATGGAGAATCGAGGCAAAGAAGAATGAGAGAAGAAGAAGACGGGAAGAAGAAACCATAATTTTCAAAGCGTAATAAAGATGAAACCGTCTTCTTGTTTAGCGAATTGTAACATTTTTTCGAATACTGATCACCAAAGCTTGTAATTTTTTTCACTTCGGTTACCAAATTGTAAGTCGTGTCCCTAATGTTTAATGGAGTGTAACATTTTTCAAGTACAATCACCAATTTGTAATTTTTTTCATTTCGGGTACCAAATTATAAATCGTGTCCCAGTACAGGTACCAAAAGTTGATTTATTCCAAAATGAATATGATATAGTTGTTGGGTTGTTGAAAAATTGTTATAGCTTGGTTAGGAAGAAGATAAAGTAAAATTAACAAGCAAAGCAGGCTCTAGACTCTAGTTGAGAAGATTTCTTATGTTCTTGTTTTTTCTCACCTATCAAGCAAAAAAGTAATCACAACTTGGAGAAAAGAAAAGAACAACCAAAAATTCATCAACCAAAAGAAATGAAATGAAACCCCCCAAGAAGATTTCCTCCCAAAATAAAACTAACAAACAAGTTATCAAATACAAAATTTAAGCTACAAGGATGCCTAATGAGCATGATAAGAGAACAATAAGCATTATTATTTATATAATCTGTTGACCAATAATGAAATAAGTAACCCACTACAAAGTTACAACTACAGAATCATAAAGAATAAAACTGAACAGATCAATTTGTTTTTTGTATGCCCTAGCACAACAGAATCATAGAAGTTTTAGAAGGCCAAAATCATACGCAAAATCCTACAAATCTCCTAAACAAAACCATTTAAGGTTCTCATTCATTCATACATGCATAGTCCGAAAAACCGAGCAAAATGAAAATTGAAAGAGCAACTATTTGGAGTTTTTCCGGGAGAAAATTAAAATGCACAGGAAAATGAAGAAAGTTAAGACAATGGAAGCAAGGAAGGAAGCAAGCAAGAAAGGGGTTACCGATTCGAAGTTGAGAACTGGGCGAAGACTTCGATTCTAGGGCATGGTTTCTTCTCCACTCCTCAGGATTCGTGAAGGGTATGATTTAGAGAGAAATTGGTTTCCGATTTGGAGAGAAATCCGATTCTAAAGCACTGTTTATAGGACACGGAGATTTTAGAGAGAAATCGATTTCTGATCTGGAGAAAAATTTGATTTGGAGAGAAGCTCGTGTTCGGACTTGGAGAGAAGGTACGACTAAGGCTGTAAATGAGCCAACATACGATTCGGACTCGATTCGGACTCGACAGAAAAAAAATCTGAAAGAGACTTCGGATTCGTTAATAATATGATCCAAATCTAAGCATTAAAAATAGTTCGAATAAAAATATGAGTAGAATCTGAGCGAGGTTATACTGGGCTCGTTTAAGATTCAAACTACTCGAATTTTTATTGTGATTCAATACATACTACAGTTAATCATATTCGATTAGATGTTCGATACATTCTCTTATAATATATACAAATTTAAATCAAATTAGAATAATTAGTTATTATTTTGTTTTGTTTTTAATTTTAATTGTAATTTTATATTTTTAAAGTGTAATAATAAATATATTTTCTCATTTTTAAGTAAAATAACAAATTTAATTTATAATTATATTTATTATAAAACTAGTTATTATGTAGAGACTCGAATTCGAGCTTGAATTTAAAGTTCGCGAGTAGTTTGAATAAATATTCGAGTCGAGATGAGTAGAATTTTTCAAATATAATTCAATTAGGCTAGAATTCGAGTAATTTCTCTGTTACATTTCTGGTTCGATTCGTTTACTTTGCATAGATGCGACAATGTTTTTGCTCTTTGCCGATTATGTAGTATTTGGGTCTTTCTTACCGATTAAGTGAGGTTTTGGGTCTTTCTTAAGTACTAATGCTTTTTAAGGAAATTATAATGTTTAAGGCTTATGCTTTTGAACTTGGCTATATATATCACTCACTACATTATTATCTATAAATAGAAACCATGCATGGATGGAAGTAGATTTACTTACGTAGAGTATACAAAACTATATATATGCAAGAGAAAATTAAAACAAGCTGAACATTAGATGGAGAAGAAAATAGTGATAGCTGCCCTTATGTTGGCTCTATTTGTATTATGTTCCTAGATTAGGTCTGGTAAAATATGGTTATGGGTTGGTTTTGATTTTCAAAATATGGTTATGGTTCTATTTAAGAACTAAAATCATATTAATCATTTTTAATATGGGTTGTGTGAGTTGGAACTATATGATTATGGTTAAAAATCATATTAACCATTTTAAGATGTTTTGACTTTTAAACAGAACTTTTAGAAAATAAAATTATGATCGTCACAATTAAATTAATTAAGTAATAATATTATATAAAAATTATTAATATAAATAATAAAATGCTAAAAAATATACCAATAAAATTTTAAACAAGTAGTACTCCATGATCGTCATATATTTATATTAATTATGTAAAATTATGTTTGAAATATTTTAATTATTGGTGATTTATTTGAATTAATTATTTAAATTTATTATACTTTCACCCTAATTAAGATTATATAAATTGATAGTAAGGATAAAATAGTAAAATATTATATTAGGACCTATTATAAAAATTGATTATCAAACAACTCTTTTATATTTAATTAAACTCTGTTTGAAAACCTTAATAAATATTTGTATTTTTTATAGAACCTCAATTTTAATAAACTTTCATTACAAAGTTTTATCAAATAGTAAAATTTTAAGTATTTATTTGTTTAAGAATCTAAACATAGTCTAAAAATACATTATTTGCATGTGGTTAGATAAAGGAATGAAAGGTGATACTGTAATGGTAAATAGTTCCATCTCTTTAGACCTTAAGATGAAATGAATGAAACAAGGAAGAAAATAATTCTCTAAAAAATAGAAAGTTGAATTGAGCTATTTATTTATTTATTTAGGTAAAGCGGGACTGCGTTGTTTTAATTCTTCAATATTGAAGGCTTCTTGTGGTCATGTTGTGCCACAGTCCATGAGTGTTGATTTTTTTATAAAAGTGCACACGTTAATGTTTTGATGATTATGGAAATGAAATATGGGTTGAAAAATGGTTAACCGGTTCAGAACTATATTTGTTTTAAAAAATATGGGTCCAAACTTTAACCAACCTGAATAAATAAAAATGGTTAACCAACGCATTTGGTTCCAGTTAATATGGTTTGACCCAGTTAATATGATTTGACCCAACAGTTAACTAATTATATTGTGAGGTGTATCCTAGATTAAGGTGGCTGAATTCAAAGGCCCGGAATACTTAGACGCTTGTTCTACTGGCTGTGTCAATTAACAGCAACAGGAAGTCGGAAAACAAATGTTTTTTTCACAAGAAAAAATAGTTTCGTGAAGTTTTACTGATCACATGATCACTGTGAGTTTTATTTGCTATAATTCACGTGAGGGAAGTGTAGAACTATTAAATTTATTTATAAAAATTTCAATTTTCTATTTAATCTTTCAACCCCTTTTTGATGCCTTTATTTTGACTTTATTTGCACTTGTTGTTCTGGTATCAATTTTGTACCTTCTTTTTTTTTCTTCAGAACAAACATTTGTTACTTTAGATTCATTTTTTATTAGTTAGTCGACTTAAAGCAGTTTAATGTTGGATATATAGTTGTTCTAAGTTTAATTATTTTAAAATTTATTAGGCATAATTATAATTAAGTAGATTATTGTCACGATTTTAAGTTTAGACTGATATGAATTGAGTTTACGTGAACTAGAATGAATGGGTTTTAAAAGAATGGACAGGTGGATATATATATATATATATCAAACATTGGGCTCAAATTGTGCCAATTTAATCTTTAAAGTTTTATGTCTACCCATCTCCGGTGTAGTTCAATTCCTCCAATTCGACTTCACTAGAATTCTTTTCCTTTTTCATAAGAATTTGATTCCCAAGCTATGTATATAGTCGATTGTGGTCCTTATGAATACAGCAAATTAAAAGGGAATTTTTTTTATAATATAGTGGTCATTTAAATTTATAAAAGATAAATATTTTAAACCAAAAAAATAAAAATAATATTTTTACAATTTCTTTTCTTATGGACTAGCTAATTAAGAAATTGATTTGACTTCCAATATTCCTGAAAATGTCAGTTCCTGTTAATATATAACACACATGACCATGCATGTTTCCATAATTAAGAAATTGATTATTATACGAAAATATCAACACACTTGACCATGCATGTGCATGTGCATGTGCATGTGCTTACTAATATTTTAATGACTTTAGTATTTTTAATATTTTGATGTTGTAAAACAGTCAAAGTTGCCGCCATCAATCTGGTCAGCAAACTTGAAAAAGGGTGGCGTGGCGGCCATATATTCAATGGATGTAGGCGGTGGCAGCTTTGCGTACATTTATTTAATTAAGACCGAGTAAGGAACCAAATTAAAATTGAAATCGTACTAAAAATGACACAAATTGTACTAACGGTTCTGACGTATATAACGGTTTTAAGTGAGTTGAAAAATTAAATTTATGATTTCGATTTGGTTACTAGCCAAAATCGCACGTATAAAATCGAAATCGCACCATGTTAGTAGAGTAGTTTATAATGTTTCTGAATCTTTGTATTATGATTGTAATATGATATTTGTTAACAATATGTTATAATATAATTGAGCTACAATTAGTAAAAAATATTGTAATATGGTAGAATAGCCTATAAATTATTATAGCATATTGTTACTAGGAATATTATAGCATATTGTTATTAAGATTAGAGTAGTAAATATTGTATTTAGCTTTTATTTACTCTATTATATCCTAGTCTAATAATTTTCATCATATTACTCTATTATATTTAAAACTTTTGTTTAGACAAAATATTATAAATGTAAGATTGTGTGTGTTATCAAAGTGATATTTAATATTGTGTGATCTTAAATTGTTAATTTAAATTAGCGTAAAATTTTGTTGTTTTAATTGGTTTTGAAGCTATGGCATACACGTCACAAACGATTAATATACGATTTTTAAATTTGTCAAATCGCGTCGAAACAATTTCAGTATACAATTTGAATTTCAAACAACAACATGTTCAATTTCTTACATTTAATACTCCCCATTCGGATAAACTCGATTTTAAAATTATATAAAAAAAATTTGGTTTGGTAGTTAGAGGAATAAGCGGTTGGTATCATCTACATTAATTCAACTTCTAAATTTTGAACGGTTTGAATGAGCGTTAGTTAAACGATCTGTCGATTAACGTATTCATGGATCGTTTCCATCCCACTTTGATCAAATCAGGATACTATTTTTTATTTTATTTTTAAAACAACAATTTTTTTTAATATTTTATAGGCGAAATTTTTTCATGTCTGATGTTTTGGGCGTGATTTGGATCACCTATACCAAAAATATATATACGATCTGCATGCGGTATGCACAGGCACTGTTTTTATATCGTGTCCAAATCACATCCAAAAAATCTTGTATTATATAAAAATTCGATTAATCAAATATTAATTTTTTTTAGTTATTTTAAAAAAAACAAAAAAAAATCGTATTTTAAGAAAATTCGGGTGTCCGGATAGGAACCGGACTCTCTCTCTCTCTATATATATATATATATATATATATATAGTGCAGTGCAGTGCGTGTGTGCATGGCAATTGTGGAGTTTGTAACAAAGCGAAGGGCTATTATATATTACCAACGTTATCCGCTTCTTATAACACATGGATTGGATTAGCCACAAATAAGAGAGGAGAGAGAAATTGAAGAAAAGAAAATAAGTTATTCAAAAGGAAAGATAGATAGATAGATAGATCTGGCCATCTGGGTTGGGTTGATTATATATAAATATTGATGATCCTGATGGAGAAGAAAATGGTGGTGGCAGCTTTGTTGTTGGCTCTGTTTGTATTATCTTCAACATAAAGCCGGCGGAATCTGGTCCCGAAGACTGCATAGACGCTTGTTTCACCGGTTGCGTCAATACCAACAGTAACTACTACTACTACATCTCCATCCCCACCCCAACCCCCTTTTCTTTTCAATTCCTTTCTCAATTTGGTGTTTTCTTTGCTTGTAATTTGGAAAGTTTGGAGTTAAGATATGAAAAAAAGAGAGGAATATATGAAATTAAATGAAATGAAAATCTAACAAAATATCCCTTTCCCCTTGTTTTACCCTCTTATTGTTATGGTTCTTGGAGGATCTAGTATGAAGTATGAAATTCATTTTTAAATAAGTTGGTCAATTTATAAATAGAATACTGACACACATAGAGTCTCGCCTACGTGTCAGTGTTCTATTGATTAGTTGATTAATTTACTTAAAAATCTAACCACTTTCGTACTTTGAGCATGTTTAACACTCACTTATAAGTTGGTCAAATTAATTTGTAAGTTTTTTTTTTAATGTTGGGGTGTTTTGGGTGACTTATTTTTTGACTTATAAATTATTTTTGATAAGTAGCAAATTTTAACTTGTTAAATAATTGACTTATAAACTATTTTAAAATAAGTAAGTTTGATCAAAAGATTATTTTGTCATTATTTTAATATTGTTTGCATTTGCTTTAATTTGTAAGTTATTTTAATCAAACATATTTATATTTATTTTATTTTAATTTCTAATTTATAAGTCAAAATAATTCGTTTTTACTTAATTTTTACCTTGTTTATAAATTATCCATTTTATAATAAGTCATCCCCAGCCGGCCTTAATTATGCCCTTAGAGCATCTCCAGCAGATGGACTATCTGCTGGACTAAATTTAGTCCATCTGACATCAACAAATGTCCTGTAGTCTTTACTCCTTCCGGCAGATGGATTATCCTGTGGACTATTCCGTAGACTATAATATAAAAAGATTAAATTGAACAATGTCCTTTCGCCCTGTTCTTTTATTGGACTCATTTTCAGGAGTCTGAATTGGTACATCAGTTTGAATTGAAAATTCATCCAACAAATTTGGATCATCAAGTGAGAAACCTTCATATAATAATGAAGAATAATACATCGGATGACCATGATTTTCTATCTAAAAAAATAAATTAAAGAGATATTATTATCAATAAAAAACAAAAATCAAATATAATGAAAATATAAATTATTATTAATAAAATACTTACAATTGCTAAATGTTGGAGTAGTTGATTGAAAGATATAAAATGAATTGAATTAATGTACATATTTATAGATGCTCTCAATTTTTATCCGTTGGTACTTTTTATTACCATTTTGATTTTTTTTTCTCTGTTGGGACTTCGGTACTTGATCTATCTGTTAAATCTTCTTCTTTCATTTCCACTTCCATGACTACTTCTTCCACAGAGTTTCTTCTTCTTCAAACACTTCTTCTTCTTCTTCTTCAAACAGAGTTTCTTCTTCCTTTTTCTTCATCCTCTCTCCCATTTAATTATATTAAATTTATAGTCACACTTTGTTTTTTAGTTCATGATTTTGTCTCTTTGAGAGCACTTGGAAAATTAGGTCGACTAAATATAGTCCATCTGCTGGAGCAAAATTAGTTTCCTAGACTAAATATAGTTTACGAATTTGACAACTCCGGCTTACTGGAGTTGCTCTTACAATTTGTGTTTAAAAAGAGGAAAGAGGGTGTACGAATCAGGGGAGCAATTAGTATGAAGTTAATTTTGATCAATTGATCAAAATAATGTGTACACGCAGGTCGAAAGATGATTTTTCTCTGCGTGCGTGTCAGTAGTGTATTGTGTATTGGTCAATTGATCAACTTACCATAAAGTTAACTTCATGATAATAGAATCCATCAATGAAGATTGATCCATCACACCAATCCTTTAATCTTTATGATCAATATATATTCAGCAATATAAATATTATATTTAACGCCATAATAAAATTAATTGTAAATTATTGTCTCGTTGTTACTTTCGTTAAAAATAATATGCATGTGGCTAAATATTTATGGAAAGAAATGTGAAATGAAGGGAATTATAATATATGAATCTTCTATTTACATAAATAATGAGATACCTGAACTGGATTCATATAATCTTTTCTTTTATATTAGAGCACAATTAGTGTATACAAAAGCACTTATTATTGTTATTTTATTTTAATTTTCAGCCAGGATTATGCAGCGTTGTGAGGGCAAGTGTCGCATAAGGTGCGGTCCAGGTATTTTCACCACCTGTAATTCTATATTACTTTCATGTTGGTTAAAGTGTAATAATGCTAGGGAGTCTTTCATTATATTTTTGAATATTAAAGTTTATATTTTTGATTATTTTGTATTTATACAAAAATACACCTCTTTTATATTTGTATAAAAGGGTTTTTTTGTTACTTTTCAAAATAATATTATTTTATAATATTATTGTTGATTTTTGAAACTCAAATTGAAACATTTTAAATTTAAAATTAAGAAACTTTTCATATGAGTCTTTTTTTGAATGTAGGTGGGATCCACTCACTTTTAAGTGTGAGAAAAATTATGTAAAAATATTAATTTTTTATGTAAAAGTATTAGTTTCCTAAAATTAATATAGATTTATTTAAGTATGAACAATTAAAATCTTTTATAAAATTATTGATACAAGATGTCTAATTTTTTATTTTTTTTTGCCTAGAGCAGGTTTTAAAGGTAATGATTAGGTTGCCGGAAAAATTGGAACTGCAATTAACTTGATGATGTGGATATTCTCAAGATGTAATAAATTGGGTTGAGTTCAAGTTTAGTTTGCTTATGAAACAAGAATGTTATTTAATTTAGTGTAAACTTTTATTTAATTTAGTGTAAACTTTTAAAAATGAATATCACATATAAAAATATTAAAATTTATTGCAAAAATATCGGTTCTCTATTAACAAGTGTAGATGAACGAGGTATATGTATCATTTTTTACGCTCAGATCATATATCAGTAATTTCAATTTTGATTTATGGAGAAGATAATTAATTATAGACAGTACAAAACTTAATTACATGATTCAGCAGTTTTAATAACCGTTTTTTTTAAATAAGTAATTCGATAAATGAATTCTTTTTACATAATGGAGGTTATATTTGTTTTGCTACAATAATGAATAAAATATGATTATTTGTATTATTTTAATACCCTTGGATATTATTTTATTCTATAATTAGCTTTTTATTTGATCATATGAACTGTTCTCATCATTTTTTAAAAAAAGCGATATTTTCGCATGAGTTTTAATATTTTTATATGAAAATAAATCATTTATAGATCACCATAGCGATGGATTTCTGTCATTATTATAAGGCAAAACTTTTATAAATAAAGATGAATTTTTTATAAATATTATTTTTGAATATTATGGAATAAATTTGATATAATGTTATAGTTGTGGGTAATATTTATAAATTTTCTGAAAATGTAAGCGAGTTGTTATAAAATATTAGTTTGGTGGAGAATATTAACTTTTATCGGGGAATATTAAATGTACGGCGAATTTCCAATCGTTAATTGAGCCACATGGGAAATATTATTATGCGTAGTTAAAAGCAGAAATTATTTTCTATAAAATAAAAAGTGCATTATGAGGCGTTTGTGGTAAGTTTGATTATTTTATGGAGTAGCGTATATGTAAATCGTCCCAAAAGTCATGCCCGTCGATAGTAATTACGCTGTGAATAGTAATTCGGCCGTCGATAGTAATTCGCTGTGAATAGTAATTACCTTTGTGAATAGTAATTACGCTGTGAATAGTAATTCATACCCGTCGATAGTATTCACTTACGTCGATAGTATTTCGCCTTTGATAGTAATTCATTACGTCGATAGTAATTCTTAAGCCCATGAATAGTAGTTTGTCATGATATTACAAGAGTTAAGCTATGCTTGATTGTTAGGGTTAATTCTGCTTCCCATGAATAGTAGTTGTCTGCTTGATATTCAAAAGTCGTTTTGTTAGCCGTTAAGGCAAAGTCGTCGCCGGGTTTTACATAAATAGAAAATTTCGTTCGCCCGTTATTTCTTACTACGGATTAACTTGGCTACAGAAAAAAGCTATAGAGAAAGAAGAAAAGTATTTTATTCTTGACTTTTAAATATTAATTTCTTACAGGTAGGAAATATTATTTGTTGTCTTCGTAAGGGGTGTTATTTTTTTTTATTAAGTGAAGAACTTACATTATTAATTCTTTATTATTACATTGGAATAGCACCTATAAAAAAGTGTGGCATCTGCTATCATGGCGCGTATATCACGGAATCACATATCTTGGTGAAATCCTTTATATTATTAATTCGTATTATATTACATTGGAATAACACTTGTATATCTTGAATCACTTATCTTGGTGATATTATTATTATTTTATTATTAGTTGAACGTCGCATACAGTGTGAACGTCGCATACTTTATTATTACATTTTCTTATTACATTGGAATATTACATACGTGTGTTTCTGTATTACTGTATTAATTTTATTATTAAATATTTATTATTACCAATAAAATATCGCATACATCACAATCTGCGTCGTGGTGATTCTTTTTATTATTTTATTATTTTATTATCTTTCGGTTGGTTAAAATTTTGAAACTATCTTTCATGAATTTAGTGGAATATCGGCGATATTTATGACTTCGTCAGAGTATTTTTAATGAAAATATTTTTACGGCGTTCTTGAATTTTCTTTCTACTGAAAGCGATGTCGTATTGTGATTTGGGCGTTATTGGTTCACGAATAAATTAATTAACGAGCTTGTTTTTTATTGAATTATTATGTCGTTTAATCGTCTTCTTGTTTATATTATGTTATCTTTTGAACTACGTGCGTAGATGAGCTTAGTATGATTATAATGAGGGATCGTTCGGTATAATCGTGAAGCGATATAAATGATGTAATGAAAGTCGCCGATGGCGCGTAATCTGATGATGGGCGGTTTTTGGTATGATTATGATGAGGGGTGATTGGCGTAAGTCGTGGCGGTTGATAATTTGATGAAAATCGTTGGCCAGTGTAGTGCGAGGGATGATTAGATATTATGGTTTATTAATTTAAGCTGAGTCTTAGTGATAAAAATTGATGAAAAGCTTTTAAAAGCGCAAAAGATAGTAAAGCTTTATTTTCTAACATTTCTTTTTAATGGATTAAATATTAAATTGCTTGATTAAAGCGGTTTATCATTGTATTTTATCGGTTTAACGTTGTTGAAAGCTATTGATAATTTATTACTGCGTTATCTTGGTTATAATATTTCTTCTTTGAAATTTAGTTGAAATTCGCGCTTTTCTTTCTTTATTATAACTTGAAAAATGAGAATATAGGCTTGGGACGAGTCGGAGAAAAGAGTGATGAATTAGAAGATGGCGTTAGTAGTCGCCATTTATACGTTAAATAGTGTGATGATAAATGTAATGAGAATTTCATGAGTATGGATATTATACAAATAATGATATTCACATTAAACTACTCGATTTATGTATTGTTGTATGTTCTGCTGACGGATGTATAATTAAGTTTGTATTTGAATTTATATCTTAGTATAGTGGCGGCCGAGATGGGTGGCGTATCACAATTTTAGAGCGTCGCGGTTGGTATCGGAGAACTTGGGGATATGATCACATTTGAAGATCTTGAGATAAAATGGGAGGGAGGCAGAAATTAAGCCCATTTAGTATGGCCTCACAAAGTTTATTTGTTATTTAATTATTGATTGAGAGTATAGGGATAATATTTGATATATTAATTAACAGCTTGTGTTGTGGCGAGTGTTTGGAAATGGCGGTGAAAATATTAGCGATGGAGTGAATGTAGTGGTTGTGATGGCACTTTAATCATGTAATCGAGGTTAATGCGATGTCGAGACGAGAAACAAATTAGAGATATCGCGTAGTGAATGAAGAAGCTAATTATTGGCATTTGAGTTCTGATGCTAGCGGTGAGAGTGAGGAAGAAGAGGAAGAAGAGGAGCGCGAGGAAAATTGGTTAGAAGAAATTTATGATCAAAAACTTAGAATTCTGAAAATCGTGTTAAGTGAAATTTGAAAACGAGTTGAAGAGCAATGACGATTAGGTGGAACAAAGGATCTGACAATTCAAAATTGGGTTCTTAGATATGTGATCTTCCCGAACAAAATCGCTGACTTTGGCGGGGTGTAAGATATTAAAGTTGGAATCGAGAATTTAAAATCGAAAGATCAATTTGAAGAAAAAGCTACTGAGCGAAGGAGAATAGGCGATCGTGGGTAAAAAAGCTTGCTTGTGGCGTTGATAGTGTAGAAAAAGGCGTCCGATCCGATAAAAGCGAAAAATAGATGAAATGAACTTTGCTTT
Source organism: Panax quinquefolius (assembly GCA_020205615.1). NCBI lineage: Eukaryota > Viridiplantae > Streptophyta > Magnoliopsida > Apiales > Araliaceae > Panax > Panax quinquefolius. Next base: position 116,292,169 of record CM035158.1, on the reverse strand, counting down.
TGAATGATTGATTAGGAGAACCGGCGACAGTCGTGAATTAGAATTACCACATGCGTAGCGGTCGGCCGAATTCGATATGGATCGAAGAATAATGATTTCGAATCGTGGATCGGGAATGTGAAGAAAGCGGACTTAAGGGTGGAATATACTTATATAGTAAAAAGTCGAGCTTCGGTAATTTAAGCGAGGCGTTTATTGAAAGCCGAGCGAAGTTATTACAGGTAAATTAATTATAAATTATTACGAAGTCTATCTTTTATTAATCTGAGTTCTACCGGCTCTTTTATTCTACTGGTTGTGTTCGATGTTTAAATTTGGCTCGAAAAAAATTGAAACTTTGATTTATCTATTGAAGCTTACGTTGGGAGAAAGCGCCCGTTCATAAAACATTTTATTAATCTTGTTGTTTCAAATAATGACTTTCGCGTCTTGCTCTCTTTTGAAAATCTTTGCGGCTGAGGTAATTTTTGAAAGCGATTGATTAACTTCTTATTATTATTTTTTTGTAAGGTTGTTAAACTTTTATATTCTGTAAATACTGTTATCTGAATTAAAATGTAAAGCCAAAGTTAATCATTTGTTATATCAATAATAAGTAAAAATTTCCGTCCTTTTCGTTGTTGACTTCTTGTGTGGAATCTTGTGAAATAGGGCTTTCTGTAAGCGGACGTCGTGAATGAGCGATGATAAGTTGATAGAGTATCGTTGTGAGGTCTTATCTAGGTTAAAGGATAGAAATCGCGGTTAGTATCGATATAACGTCTTATCCGAGTCTTGGATAAAATAGCGATTTTGAATGATATTTATCGTTAATAAATTTCTTGACGTGATTCTTGAAGATTTCTAGCCTCTGCTAGGCGTGAAATCGAATTTTATATTATTGCGTCTGGCCGTTTTCTAAGCCTCGAATATTTAACTTGTTAAAAGGATCATTTACGAGGATTATGATGAAAGTCGTAATAAAAGCGTTAGAATTAATGAAAATCGTGGGTATATGAGTATTAGTAAGTGTTATGATGAGTTATGTGGTTATTATGTGAAAAGCATGAAAGTTCTTAGAAATCATGAAAGGGTTGAAAAATCGATTTTGGTAAAAGCGTAACTTGTGAAATTGATTGATATATCTCTGTATTATATTTTGAATTTTTGAGTGTGGTCGAGTCACTGGAGAGTTAGATCTATGAGTTTTGTAGGCTTGTCATCAAGTGGAATCATTTGGAAAAGGTCTTTATAGATTTTCGTAATGGTTTGAATTTAGCGAAAAGAGTCAAGCTGCAAATTACAAAATCTTCTTGCTAGAAAACTTTAAGAAATTTGTTTAGCCACTAAATTTATGTGAAAATTCTGGCCTTTTGGGACATGAAAATATATGTTATAAAAGTCTGCTCACTTGTCCAAAAATGAAACAATTAAAACAAAAATGAATAAGTTATGGCCATTTTCGATATTTAGGTTTTTTTTTGACGAAAATCTTTATAAGCTGGAGTTCTATAACTCAGATAGTAATGAAATTTAAGCTGAGGCTCATTAACGTGTGTAAGGTCACTGCAAGATTTAGAATTTTGGAGTTAAACTTGGGTAGTAATTTCTTAAGAAATAATTAGAAATTAATTTTGAAAAATAGTAAATGAATTTTAAAATTAAGAAAATATATTTTAAATCATGGGATATATTATCTTAAATCAGGAAAAGAAATATTTTGGGGATGATTTGGTATTTTTAATGAAAATAGTTTAATTCTGAACATATGAGTTAAATATGTTATGTGAAATATGAAAGTTGAAAATAGGATTTTATGGTAGAGAATCACTATATAGAGTATATCGTATTTTTTTGATGAGAGATTTGATAATTGGTGATGATATCTTTATGAGTATGGCGTTTTGAATGATTAAATCGTTATATGGTAAAGCGTAAGCAATTGAGATAAGTTGTTTATAAATTTCTGAAGTGATTAAAATATTGTTATAATATTAATGATATTAGATTATGAGATTATTAAGTGATTGATAACATGGGGATATTCTTGAATCACGGATAAATTATATTATAAATGTTTAATATTTATCGGCTTTTATCTCGTTTGATTGATTCTTTTATATCATTATCATAAATACTTTATATTGTGTTGAAAATTAAATACATGGACTTTACATTGAATAGATGAACTTGGTATGATTATGTAATGAGGATTGTTCGGTATAATCATGCTAGTAATTAAACTAGCGATTATCTTTGGTAGTAGTAGTCGTGGATAATTTATTAGGTCAATCTTAATGAATCTGCGATTATCTTTTGGTAGTAGTCGTGGATAATTTATTGGTCGTTGATCTTAATGAATCTGCGATTATCTTTGGTAGTAGTCGTGGATAATTTATTAATTAAGTGATCTTAATGAATCTGCGATTATCTTTGGTAGTAGTCGTGGATAATTTATTGGTGCGTTGATCTTAATGAATCTGCGATTATCTTTTGGTGCGTAGTCGTGGATAATTAAATGGTGGTGATCTTAATGAATATCGCTTGGCGCATAGTGTAGGGATGATTCGATGATATGGATTAATTATTGAAATTTGAGTACCGTGATGAAATATTAATTCATGGATGTGGTAAAAATCGTGCTTTAGTGCAGTAGTGCGTTGATAGACTTGGTATGATTATAATAAAAGATTATTCGGTATAATCGTGGCCGTAATTGAAAACGAATATCATGGCCAGATGGTCATGGATAATTAAGTGGTCGTAATCTTATTAAAATTGCGTCTCGGCGTTATTGGTTTCTGATTGTATATCTTTTGGCGCGTAGTGCAGATGAATTGTTAATGAATATCTTTTGGTAGGATTGCGAAGATGAATTTAATATTTTTAACGATAAAGGTATTGAGGTATCACTAAGCTCTTTATCATATCAGTCGTCTTACACCAATTTAGAAGTGAAATTTACGTAAAAAGGAGGTTGTAAGGCCTGAAACTTTTATAAATAAAGATGAATTTTTTTATAAATATTATTTTTGAATATTATGGAATAAATTTGATATAATGTTATAGTTGTGGGTAATATTTATAAATTTTGCAAAGTAAGCGAAGTTGTTATAAAATATTAGTTTGGTTGGGAATATTCTTTTTGTCGGGGAATATTAAATGCGGCCATTTCAATCGTTAGTGGAATGCATGGCGGAAGTATTATAAATAGTTAAAAGCGACAAAATTATTTTCTATAAAAATAACAATGGAGGTATTCTGGTCAAAGCTGTTGAACTACTAGGTAGTAAAAAATGCGATGTCTGGCGTAGTTGTATAATAGCGCGATATTGATTATTGATCTTTACATTGAGAATCGACTCGGTTTATCTTCGATTATTCTTCTGATAATTCTTTGCGTCATATCTCTTATATTATTGATTGATTCTTGTCATGCGTATCAATACATATATAATATGTTATAGTATTAAATTATTAATTGAGGCGTGAGTTATAAATGATTAATAATTGTTGAAAGATTAAATATGTGTTGATTAAAAATAAAATGATTTGTGGTAATATTTATTGATCCTTGATGTATATAAAAGTGCATTATGAGGCGTTTGTGGTAAGTTTGATTATTTTATGGGAGGCCCATATATGTAAATCGTCTAAAATTAAAGTAATCGTCGATAGTAATTACCTTTGTGAATAGTAATTACCTTTGTGAATAGTAATTACGCTTCGTCGATAGTAATTACCTTTGTGAATAGTAATTACCTTTGTGAATAGTAATTACCTTCGTCGATAGTATTTACCTTCGTCGATAGTATTTACCGTCGATAGTAATTACCTTGATAGTAATTACATTGTCGATAGTAATTACCTTCGTCGATAGTAATTACCCCCATGAAATAGTAGTTGTCCTTGATATTACGAGAGTTAAGCTACTATCTTGATTGTTAGAGGTTAATTAAACCCATGAATAGTAGTTGTCTCTTGATATTCACAAAGTCGTTTTGTTGCCCGTTAAGGCCAAAGCCAGCACTCGGTTTTTCTATAAATAGAAAATTCGTTCATTCCCATTATTTAACTACGAATTAACGAAGCTACAGAGAGAAAAAGCTATAGAGAGAAAGAAGAAAAGTATTTTCTTCTTGACTTTTTAATATTAAATTTCTTAATGTAGGGAATATTATTTGTTGTCTTTAAATAAGGGGTATTTTTTTATTAATGAAGAAGCTTACATTATTAATTCTTTATTATTACATTGGAATAACTTAAAAAAATGGCATATCTATCGTGCGCATATGTATACGGAATCTACTATCTTGGTGAAATCGCATATTATTAATTCTTATTTATTACATTGGAATAACTTTTGTATATCTGGAATCACTATCTTGGTGATATTATTATTATTTTATTATTAAGTTGGAGCATCTTTGTGCGTGTGTTTCTGGCAGGACTTGGTTAAAATCTTTATTAATTACATCTTTTATTTATTACATTGGAATATCGCATGCGTGTGTTTCTGGCGGAACTTGGTTAAATTTTTATTACATTGGAATAACACATACATCAAATCTGCGTGCGTGGTGATTTCTTTTGTTATTTAATTCATTTATTATCTTTCGGTTGGTTAAAATTTTGAGCTTATCTTTCAGTGAATTTAGTGGAATATCGGCGATATTTAAACTTCGTACAAATATTTTAATGAAAATATTTTTACGGCGTTCTTGAATTTTCTTTCTATAAAGCGATGTCGTATTGACAATTTGGGCGTTATTAGTTCTTGAATAAATTAATTAATTGAACTTGTTTTATTGAATTATTATGTCGTTATCGTCGTCCTCGTATTATATTATATTATCTTTTGAACTACGTCGTAGATGAAACTTAGTATGAATTATAATGAGGGATCGTTCGATATAATCGTGGCTTGATATAAATGATGTGACAAAAAGTCGCCGATGGCGCATGTCGATGATGGGCCGATTTTTGGTATGATTATGGCCAGGGGTGATTCGATATAGTCGTGTAATTTGATAATTTGATGAAAATTAACGGCCCAGTGAGTACGTGGATGATTAGATATTGTGGTTTATTCGTTAAAGCTGAGTGTTAGTGATAAAAATTGATGAAAAGCGGCTTTAAAAGCGCAAAAGATAGTAGACTTTATTTTCTAACTTGGCTTCTTTTAATTGATTAAATATTAAAGCTGCTGATTAAGCGGTTTATATTGTATTTTATCGGTTTAACGTTGTTGAAGGTATTGATAATTTATTCTGCGTTATCTTGGTTATAATATTTCTTCTTTGAAATTTAGTTGAAATTTCGCTTTTTCTTTCATTTTATTATAGCTTGAGGAAATGAGAATATAAATTTGGGACGAGTCGGGAAAAGAGTGATGGTTAGAAGATAGCGTTAGTAGTCACCATTTATTACATTAAATAGTGTGATGATAAATGTAATGAGAATTTCTTGAGTATGGATATTGTCTAAAATAATGATATTTATTTAAACTACCGGTTTATGTATTGTCGTATATTCTGCGACGGATGTATAATTAAGTTTGTATTTGAATTTATGTCTTAGTATAAGTGGCGGCCGAGATAGGTGGCGATATCACAATTTTGGGGCGTCAGCATTATCATCTATGTCGACACTTTTCGTATTGAAATATAAAAAATCGTGTGAAAATATCGATTTCTTTTTAAAATCATTCGATATCTAAAAGATACTGTAAATTATCATGTTTCCATGAAAATTAAAAATAAAAAAAAAAAGCTGCAGATTTAAATAACAAATTAATATTTATATACTCTTTTTGTCTCATAATATATGACTTTTTTAGAATTTTTACTGAAATTAAGAAAATAATTATATAGCAATAAATATACTTAATTCGTACTCTTTCATATGTAATATTTTATTATAAAAAAATAATTTTAAAAAAATTATAATTAAATTTTTTAAATTATATAAAACGTCAAATTGGGCTTACGGCTCATGGTGATGTATTTTAGAAGTGTTATCCATAAACAGAAAACTTTTACTACGCTATAAAGTTTAGATATTCTTGAACTGAACTTTAGTCATTATTTTATTATCTCAAATTAATAAGTGCACATGAATTAGGTGTATGTATTATTATTGTTATACACTCAGGCAAGATACACATGAAAGAATGAATTTAAAGTCAACTATGATTTGAAGAGAAGATAATTATAGATGGTACAAAACTGGTAAGAATCGACACTTTTTATTAAGGCGATAAAATGAGTAAATATTTTGGGTTAGATTAAATGCTAGATTCGATTAAAAGTTTAATTATTTCTACTAGAAATATAAATAATTTAAATATGAATAAAATTTAAAGTTTAAAAATTACTTGAATCTCCTTAAATTTTAATTTTACATTGATCTTTCGGATCGTATTAGTTCGAAAAGTTCAAATTGCTTTAAAAATTCGAGATTAGAGTTGTGTTCGACTTCGGTAGCTTAACGACTCTCAATTAAATATTATTTTATCTTTCGATAAATTTTGTGAACCAAATCTAAAACATTTCGATCTACAATTTCGATTCGGTTAATTTACACCTTACTTTTGATAACATCTTTTACAATTAGATTTTATTTTTTATTTTATTTATTTCAAAATTGACATTTAATGTTGGTAATATTACGTTTTAGTAGTAATGACATTAAAATTAAAAATATCGTTTTACATTGTGAATTTATCATTTTTTTTAATTAATGTTGTGGGTGAGTGAACATGCCCACATTAAAGCATGGATCCGGATCCTCTCCATTTCAATTTAAAATGGAGAGTCTCCATTTAAATGTATAGATTTAAAGTTATTAGATCTAAAGTCTAAAGTTGTCACCTCGTTTAAAAATTACTAACTTAACTCTAACCATCTCGTTTAAAACCCACTAACCTAACTCTAGTCACTTCATTTAAAAGTCACTAACCTAACTCTAGGCATTGATTTAATATAACACTAATATATTATTATTATTATTATTATTATTATTATTAAATTATAATTAATTAAAAAATCAATAAAGGACATAACAAAGTGTGCAATAATAATAATAATAATAATAATAATAATAATAATAATAATATAATATAATGTTATATTAAAATAATGGTTAGTGTGATTTAAAAAATAGGTCCACATAACCCGTCTTGGGTACTTGATAACAACACTTGATAACTTCGTTTATCTGTTAAATAAATGCAAAATCTGACGACAGCATATCTTGTGAGTTTAATCTGAATATTATTACGTATATAATCGACAATATTTATCTCTCAAATATTACAATCTAGTATAAAATACAACAATAAATATTTCAAGTCCCCAAAGGAACACGGGATGATTTATATCCTCTCCATTCTAATGGAGTACATTTTTAGCGTTCCAAATTAGAGTTAAACTTCCTTATTGTTGTTCACCAAAATCAGCGGTTAAATGGCGTATAATATCGACATACCCATCTTAGGTTCTCAATACAATTATGTGTTGTTTTTATAATGTATTGGGAAACTTCCACGATCTCGGACCATCACACTATTTCCTTGTTATCCCGCTCGACCAATACCTTTCTTGTGCACGAAGAAATGTGAAGCAAAAAGGTGAGCTATGAAATAGCTAGTAAAAATATTATGACTAATATAAATAATTTATCAATAGCCTTCATTGATAATTAATCGGAGATTTAGAACATATGGTTGATAATAAATGTGAGACCGAATTTTATGAAATAAAAAGTGTTGATTTTTTATATTTTGGTGAATAGTTAAATTGATAAAAGTTTAAAGTTAAGGGTGATATTTGAAAATTTTTCAAAGTAAGTGATGATGAAGTTTTGTTTTATTAGTATTATTAGCGTAATAAAGCGAAGCGTCTTTATATAAAAGCAGAATCTTTATTAAAGTTATTACATAAATAGAATATATTATATTTTATTATGCGTAGTGTTGCGTAGTAAAATCTTTTTATATAAAACAAAATACTTTTATAAAGTTATTTGTTTTATTAAGCGATAATTAGAATATATTATATTTTATTATCGTAGTATTTGCGTAGTGCTGCGTAGTGTTTGCGTAGTAAAAATCTTTTTATATAAAATAGAATATATTATATTTTATTTAAAAAAATTACTTTAAATATAGAATAGTCAGATTAAAATAAATCAATACGGGCCAGTTAATGGGTTGATTCTTATTCATTCCATTCTTACATAAATAGAAACTTCGTTCCTTCGTTATTTTCTTACGAATTCAGCTGAAACTACAGAGAAAACTATAGAGAAAAAAAAAATGATACTTCTTCCCTTTCCGCTTTTTTAGTTTCTTTTATGGTAAGGGATATCATTTATTGTGTAAGGATATTATTCTTTTGTATTCATGAAAAGAACTTACATTATTCCATTCTTTATTATTACATTGGAATAACTTTGTATATCTGGCATACCTATACATAACTTTGTATAAGCGGCGTACCACATACTTGGTGAAATCATATGTTATTCCATTCTTTATTATTACATTGGAATAACTTTTGTCTCTGTGATTCTAGTATACTAGTGAAGTCTCTTGTTATTCCATTCTTTATTATTACATTGGAATAACTTTTGTATCTGTGAATCTTGTATACAGGTGAAGTCTGTTGTTATTCGATTCTTTATTATTACATTGGAATAACTTTGTATTCAGCGGATTCTGTATACAGGTGATTTACATTTGTTATTCCATTCTTTGTTATTACATTTGGAATATCACATACGTGCGTTCTGTGACTGAGTTCCATTATTTATTATTACATTGGAATAACACATGCATGTCTTGGATTCTGTAGCGTGGTGAAATTCTTTTATTATTTCATTCTTTATTATTATGTTGGAATAACACATACATCGCAATCTTGCATAAATGGTGAAATTCTTTTATTATTCCATTCTTTATTATATTGTTGGTTATTGGTTTTACTGGTTGTATGTGTCTTTGACACATAGTGCAAAGATGATGCATTGTTTGATAACTTTGACTCGTAGTGCGAAGATGGGCGGATGTATGACATGATCATGACCACTAGTGATCTTAACGAATATCCTTGGCTAGTAGTGCATGGATAATTGATGATGTGATTAGCGGGATCATGACCATTAGTTAGCAGTTGAATGTTTTTTGGTAGTAGTGCCTTTGACATACAATTGATTGGTATGATCATGACCATTGTTTTTATAGTTGAATATCTTTGGCGTGGTGCGAAGATGAACAAGCGATTGGAATAATCATTGTTATTACATTTAAATATCTTGACCTTTGGGGTAAAGATATTGAGTAAACGATACATTAAGTCTTTTTGGCGAAGAAGGGCTGTTAATTCACATTATTATAAATATGAATTATGAATTTAACTAACATCTTTGGTGGTTCGGTGAAGACAAGTGTTGAAAGTTTGATTTGTCTTAAGTATAACAAAAGAAGCTGTTGATGAGTATTATAGGAATAAAATATCAGCGATGGACTTTTAATCTAGAGGAGATAGTAGACATTATGTTACTACTTGACTCTTACAATGGATTGCTAGTTCATTGCTATGACTATGGTTGAAACGTTTTATTATCTACCATATGTTCTAAATCTACGATTTATTACGATAAAGGTTGTTGATAAATTGATTATCTTAGTCGTGATATTCTTTCTTTGGGCTATTTGTGCTCACCATTTTGCTTCTGAATTCCTTTGGGGTAATAAAAGTGTGGTTGGAGTGGCGGGGATAAGGAAATAGTGTGATGGTTCGAGGCTGTCGAAGTTTCTCGATACATTATAAAAGCGGCATGACGTCTGACGGATAATTGTATTGAGGACCTAAGATGTGTGTGTCGTATTTTATCGTCACTTAATAATTAATTTTAGCGAAACAATAGGGTGATGAGGCAGGAGCTTTGGAAGCGTCAAAAGTGCGCCTCATTAGAATGAACAAAATAGTAATCTTCTAGTTCTTCTTTGAGGGTCTTAAAATATTTCTTCTGCTTGTATTTTATATGGCATTGTAATAATTTGAGTTTGAATCATCTACGAGACAATATTGTATTAAAACTCACGATTAAGCTGTTATTAAGTACTCTACGACAGCGGTTGTATAAATGAAGTTTGTATTTGATTTTTATAGTGTGATATATGGCGACTCGGGATGGGTGGTGTGGACTATTTTGGGGTGTCACAATAAAAATTTTCAACCGTAATTGCGGCGGAATCAAAAATTCATTAGAAGAGTCAACTAGAACATAATGTCTCTATCTCCTCCAAATTAAAAGTCCATCGTTAATATTTCATTCTTGTAATACTCATCAACAGTTCTTTGTTGTACCCAAAACAAGGAGAACTTTCATCACACTTCTTCACGAACCACTAAAGATTATAGTTAAATTCACATTCATATTTATAATCATGTAAATCAGCAGTTTCTCCTTGTTCTGAAAGCTTAATAGAAAGTTTACTCAATATTCTTACCCCAAGGCTAAAGATATTCAAATATAATAACAATGATCATACGATTAGTTGTCTATCTTTTACCTTCTGGTTGAAGATATTAACTATAAAACCCGATGGTCGTGATCATACCAATCAATTGTTTGTCGATTGCACTTTCTGACGAGGACATTCAGTTGTAAAATCAATGGTCATGATCACCTTGATCACATAATCGAATTATTAATGCTCTGGCGATGATATTACGTTAGTATCACCGATGGTCGTGATCATATCATACATACGTCCATCTTTGCAATTCGAGGCGAAAGTTATCAATCAGCGATTAAATCTTTGCATATAAGCCAAAGATGTGGCGCTCCCAAAAATAGGTATACATCACCCGTCTTGGGTGCGCCTAATACGTAGTGCTTGAATCTGAATACTGAACTAATTATACAACGATCGTGTAAATACGACAAAAACATATGTTGTGAGTTTTAATACAAATATTGTCATCTAGACAATATCCACACTCAATGGAGTCCTCATTATATTTATTATTACACTATTTTCTACGAGAATAATGAGGGACTCTTAATGTACCATCTAGGACCATCACTCTATTCACAGAGCTAGTCGGCTACGTTCTCATTTCACGAAGAGAACAATGAAAAAAAGGGTGAGCTCAACTAGCCTAGTAAGAAATATTATGACTAAGATGTCTGAAATAAATTATCGTTGGCCTTGACGATGTTAAGCGATCTGATATAACAAGCGTCAGAGTTTAAGCTGCGGTGAACAAGTAATCCATTAAAAAATCAAATCGAGAATAAAATCTACTATCTTACATGATTTAAAATGTTTTCATCCATTTTATCGGCTGAGACTTCATTTCGATAAATAATCTACATCATCAAATCATCCCTTTTTCTACTGGCCGAGGATATTCTTTAATATCGCGACCACGAATTATCCATTACACTACGGGCGAAGATAATCGTGTTTTCATCAACAGTCTGATCATGCCATAAAATAATTCATCTTTGCACCCTTGGTGAAAGAATCCATAACCATAATCATACCAAAAGCGTCCATCAATGCATTCTACGGGCGATGAGGATTTTTCCACATCATTTGTAACATTACGGTCATGATTATCTTAGAATAATCGTGGTCGTAATCATACCAAGTCCATCCCATACTTCTGAGGGCCCGCGAGATGACTTTTAACATAATATAAACATGAGGATGATGACATTGACATAATAATTCAATAAAACAAGTTCAAGAATTAACTTATCCGAGGAACGATAACATCAAATTGTCGACCACGATACTTCTTTGTGAGTAAAATTCAAGAATGCTCGGAAGAATATTTTCATGAAAAGATCTTTGGATGAAGCACAAATATCGAGGATATTCCACTAATTTCATGGAGTATAGAAGCGAAACTTTAACTTATGAATATAATAGAATATATGAAGCTATGAAATGAAATTTACATACCATGCGGTAATCCGCTTAGATAGATCATTTCCACAATTTAATAAGGAGTGAATCTGAAAGGATCATTCACCGTACATGTGATAATCCACATAGGCAGGTTATTCAATGAGAATAATAAATAATGGAATAATAGAAGAAATCACCGTAAATACGATAGGCCAAAGCAGACGAGGTTATTCAGCGAGAATAATAAAGAATGGAACGGTCGTGCGTAAGCCTTGCCAAACGAGGATGTTCGATAGAATAATAAATAAGCGGAACCAAGTCGTGCGTAAGCGCCTTAAGCGGATGTTCAACGAATAATAAAGAATGGAATAACAAAAGACTTCACGAGCGTGCGATAGACCACACACGGACATGTTATTCCAGCGAGAATAATAAATAATAGAACTAGATGCAGCGTGTCACATGCAAGCGTGATATTCAACAAAATAATAAAGAATGGAATAACGAAGAATTTCACCATGTATCGATGCTTGGCATAAGCGAGTTATTCAACGTAATGATAAAGAATGGAATAACGGAAGAATTTCACCAAGTATAGGGTGGTCGGCGTGTCTGAGTTATTCAACGAGAATAATAAAGAATGGAATAACGAAGTTCTCTTCATGAATCTGAAAAAAAAAAATACCCACTTACGAGTCTGACAAATAATATCCCTTACCTTTGAAGAAGAGTATTTACATTTGGTAGAGCGATGATTTACTTGAAGAAAACTTGCCTTATCTTACTACGCTCAAAGCTTTCTTAAACTCTAAAAGAAATATGCTCGAGATTTCTGAGAAGAAGAACTCTCCTATAGTTTACTCTCTCTAGAGTTTGGTGAATTAAGTAAGAAATAATGAAGGAATGAGCTTATTTATAGGAGAATGGGCGTAGTAACTATTTCATGAATGGTCAGTTGATTTACTTTAAATGGATGGTCGGTTTAAAACAAAATCTTTTAAATAAAATATAATATATTCTATTTATAATCTAATAAAATGAATAACTTTATAAAAGTATTACATTTTATATAAAAAGATTTTACTATGCAAAATACTATCTTGAATCTTATCTGAATACTATGCATAATAAAATATAATATATTCTAATTATTGTCTAATAAAACAAATAACTTTATAAAAGTATTATGTTTTATATAAAAAGATATTCTTATGCAAAACACTTATCGTAATAGAATATAATATATTACATTTATAGTCTAATAAAACAAATAACTTTATAAAAGTATTACATTTTTATATAAAAAAGCTTTACATTTTATTACATTAATAATACTAATAAAACAAAATTGAGTGACTTATCACGTAAGCATCGATAATCGATCTGGTATCTTCTTATGCGACCCACAGCGTATTCTTGTACATTCTTCTTAGGAGTAGTTCAGCGATTATTAACGATAAAATTTTTGTAGTTATTTTCGTAAAAACATTTTTGTCGTTTTCTCGATCAAATGATAATTACATTTAATGAGGTCCACGATAATTGTGTCGTTATGCTGAATATTCCACTGTTAAAAGCGAATATTCTCAGAGCCAATCGAATATTATATAACAACTTGCGTACTTTGCAAAATTATAAATATTACCCACATTTATAACATTATATCAAATCTACACCATAATATTCAAAAAAATTATTTGAAAATTAAATATTTATTCATAAAATCAGGGTCTCGCGATCTCCCTCCTTATGGAATTTAAGCCCTCAAAATTTACGTCACGTGCACGGTATCTTTGAAAAGGTGAGGTACCTTGACTTCATTTGATTCTAACTCTTGAGGTATAACCTTTGGGTGTCGAATATAATCTTTCTTATCGAAGATTTTAACACGTATCTCCTCGTCGTTAAATCATCCATTATCTCGTCCGGGTTCTAAATTAATAATGTGGTTGAATTCGTCGCGCATTCACGTAACATCGATCGTTAAAAGCGTTATGAACATGACATACTTGGCGGTAAAAGCGAGTCTATAAACCCGCGGTTCCTACTCGGTAGGGGATTTCAAATGTGCGATTAAATCGAGGGTTGAGATTTTCTCTCTTCGTCGATTCTTGCTTCTAGAATAACACCCTCTTGAACCTTCTTCTTCACGTTCATCATTTCTGAGTATGTAGCTTAAGCGGCTTTAGCTTTATCGATTAAAGTCGATTTTAATCATTATATTAGTTATCTTCCGCGGGGTTCGTATATTCGCCAATTGTATGTAGCATCGATCTTCTACTCAGCCGCGTTAGTTACCGTGTTAAGCTTTTCCTACGATGGTATTGAATGAATGCGATCGTAATCTTAATGACTAGAGCAGCGTCTTTGGCGCATTATCGTTCGTTTTGGTTGAAGAAATATTTGAGGTTGAAGAAATGGGTTTTATCTTTGAAATTGATACAAA